>CM021755.1:1796947-1812200 GCA_011075105.1 Heteronetta atricapilla | reverse complement strand
CAAGTGGTGGTGCACTTGGTCACATCCTGACAGCAGGGATCCACACACGTGGTGGTGCACTTGGTCACGTCCTGACAGCAGGGATCTACACACCTGGTAGCGCACCTGTTCTGGTCCTGGCAGCAGGGATCCACACACGGGGAGATCCCAAACCAGCACGGATCCAGAGCAATCTGTCTCCTGCCAAGATTAGACAGGTTTATGTACGTGGTGGTGCCCCGAGGAACTCTGGCATAGTAGCAGGGATCCACGCAGGGGGGCACGCGCTCGATGTTACAGACGGTACTGCAGGGACCAACACTTCTATTGATGGGCAAGTTCTTCAAGAAGATGACTTGAGGAGGAAGGCAGGGCTGTCTGCGCTGGCAGTCATTTTGGCAAAGCATCTTTGAGGAAGGGAGAATGTCTGAAAGAGGGAAAGGAATACACTGTGTGGAAAACAGAGGCGTTCAGCTTTCCCAAGACTGAGTTAATCCACACTTTTTTCCAGTGGATCTCTGAGCCACGTTCTGGGGAAACAAACTGAAATCCATAGCAGGGCACTAACTCCACATGAAAGCATTTTAGCTTGTAGCCACCAGCTGCACGTACGTCGCAAACAACTTCTCAAAAGAGGAGTGAGAAGCGGTGTCACTCAGACTTTGGTAGATAACGTGATGGGGTCTGAAGGCGCGACAGCCTCCACCTGCCCACGGCTCCCCTCGGTTTGGGATTACCTCTCTGCCTCTACCTCCTGGTATCCACCCAAGAGGGATACTTCCAGCCTCTGAAGGCTCCCTGGCCACACACAGGCTGGAGGCCGAGCGGCGAGGCCCCGTGCTGGGAGCCTCCCCCCGGGACAGGGCCTGGCCCTCGTGGGCCGCGGCTTCGCCGGCTCTCCCACAGAGCTCATCGCAGCTCTCCCCACCCAGACACCCTTCCAGGCGCCGCTTACCCCTGCAGCCTGCCAGGCTCCACTTCTTATCTTCCCTCCCACTTTTTTTTTCCTTTGAAGTCCTTGCCTTGCCTTTTGATCTCTCTCAAACCCAACAATTGCCTGGTTAAAACCAGGCAACAGTGTCACTGGGGAAGGAGAGAGGCTGGGCCACTCTCGCCTACCCTGAGACACACCTCGATGGAGAGCACACAGCAATTGCAAAACATAACACAAATAGAGGTTGGAAGAAGATGGAATGACCAGCCACCTTTAACTTAGCTGCTTGATAAGTACCACATACAAATCTCGCTAAGCAGAAGCACTTGTAAGTCTTCTAGCTTGCTTCTGCAGATAATATTTAAAATTAAATAACCCCAGCCTTTACATTACTTCCCAGTCAGCCAAGAGAGACTTACCCAATTCACCACCGGGAACTAGCATACGAAACCAAAATGGTTTGAGAAACACCACAATATGAACCCTTTTATACGATTTCAGTGTCCGTGTCCCCGGAAGTGAGACACCTCAGGGGTATGGAAATAAAATTTGTAATAATCCAGACTTGCTCCACCTCCAATCCTTAAATTACCTGCTTACATTATAATTTTTAATGAAACCTCTCCATTGAGGTGGTACATGTAACCTATGACATCTGCCTGCAAGCCTGAATTCCTCATCTACGTATTTTGTGCAGGAGGTGGGGAGCAAAGAACAGGTGATACAGCATGGAAACAATCCCCTTGGGATTAAATTGATCTTCCAATAAAAGATAATTTAATTTAGCATGTTTTCTGGCACCTTCTGCTGTGACACCCCAACCTGTACATGGGATAGGACTCAGAACAGCTTTGTTCTGTCCTAGTGTGTCAGTTTCCATGCTCCTCCTTGTATACACTATCCCTCCCACCAACAAATATTTTATTTTTTACAAAAATTATGTATTCCAGGTAACCTGGCCAGCGTTTCCTTTGTTGCCACATGCAGTCATTCTCTCCCACCCTGTCTCTGTGTGCCTCTAAGAGCCTGTCTTCAGCATTGATACCCTAAGGGTAGCTGCAGGGAGCACAAGGATCTCCCCTAAGCCTCTTCCTCCCCAGGCTGAGCAGGTCTTTTGGCCTCCTCCCCACCCACCACCTGCTCCAGCCCCTGGACACCTTGGGGGTCCCTGCAGGACTTGCTCCAGTTTGTTGGAGGCTTTCTTGCACTGTTGGCCCCAGACTGGAGCACAGACGTCTCAGGAGGGGAGCACTCAGACCCTGCACCTGAGGGTGAGCTCCAGAAAGAGCAGCAGAGCATCTTCTGGGTGGCTCCATAACATCATTGCTCCTCAGTCAAAATCAGTATTCCAGTAAAATATCTCTCTCTATATATATATATGTAGTCCCAAAGCTGGGAAAAAGACAAGGAAACCTTGAAGAAAACAGGGAGGCCTGTAGCTTGTGTGGTGAATAGTGTTTTTATAGCTTGTGTAGTCTTTTAGCTGAGAAAATAAGGAAATAATTTAATTATTTAATTAAAATGCCTTCATGTGGATTCTGATTCTGTGGGCCCTGCACACCAGGCACAGACCTACGGACAACATATATACAAATATATATATATATATATATATATTCATTATTCTAACATGAGTTTGTTATGATTTTGGCAGCAAGGCAGCCAGGGAAGACTTCACAGTGCTAATACCTTTAATGTCACTTAGGTTCCTTCTGCAGTCACCATGGCAGGGCCCGTTTGATTTGCTGTGTACATAATGTGGGCTAAAATGAGACGGAGATGCACCCTTCCCAAGACAGCAAACGGTGTGTGACTGCAGCTGCATGGAGCAGCTGGGTTCTGCCTGCCACAACTGTGGTAAAGTAACAAAGTTCTCATTTGAAATCCCCTTGCTATAAGAGAGAAGGGAGAGCCAACGAGTGCATTGCCTCTGGGAGATCAAAGAGGCTGAGACTTCCTTCTCTGTTGGCCCTGAACTTGCCCTAAGTCACTCGGTGACACAAACATCGAACCAGTATTACTTGCGCGCAGAGACGAGCTCATACATCATCCAGAGACAAAGGTGCATGCTTGTGTCTGCACTGACCTTCCTCTAAGTGTGTGGTGTACATGCTGCTGAGCATGGTGATGGCCCACATAGTGGCTTTTGATTATTTAAATTGAAAGAATTAAATTCAGGATGTGTGACCACTTGGGTTGCCGGTGTTCTGCTGACCACAGTGATTTGAGTAAACCCTTGGCGTAGTTGAGCTGCCTTTGGTAAACCAGTGGGCTAAAGGGGAAAATGTGGTGGTCAGTCCTCTTGTCAGCCCTCTGCTCTTCAGGGGTGCAACTGCACGGGGATAAAGGCAAAAACCTGGTGAAGGAATATTGTTTTGTTACTTGAGTCAGAGTTCTAGGAGAAAATGCAAAACATCACGAGACCGGCGATGATATAAGAGTTTCCAGAAGCACACCAGGACCCTACAACCAGTAGTGCCACATCCAAACAGGACAGGGGCAGTGACAGAAGCAGGTCAGATGTGGCTAAAAGTAAAGGAATCTCCCACATCCCACATCCCACTTAGTCTCTAATGGCCCTCAATGATGTGTTGGGCTGGAGGATGTTTTACCATCACAGAAAAACTGACCATGACTGGCTGACTATTTGACAGTAAGCCCTGAATCCATTCATTTCCCAAATTCTTCTCTGACGTCAGCCTTGCTGGAAGGACGCATGAATTCGCAAGCTATCTGGGCTCACTCGAGGTTATGCTGCAGCCAAGGAAATAGCTGGTTTCCATTAAAAATAATTAGTCAAACAATCCATCACAGGGCAGAGGCGGAGCAGGTCCATGTTAGCAAAGGGTTGCTTGTCTGTGTGCCCAAGGCACCTCATCTCCGGAGGCCAGGCTCTTGAATATACAAGGCAGATCCCAGGTTAAAGTTGCTGGGTCTGCTTGCTGGCTTTATTTGCTGATACTGAGCCGGGTAAGTATCTTTGGGATTTACAGATCTAAGCCTACTACTGGCGTAAAACTTCTGCTGAGATAGATTACTGCTACCTGCCGTGTAAGGAAAATTGTTTATTAGCTCTCACATCTCATTGGTGATAAGAGTTTGAAAGAGTAATAATCTTCTCCCTTCGTGCTTACTTTGCTACAACTCCCATGGATGCTCTGCAAAACGATTTCTGGCATCCCAGCACTGGATTTAGAGGGCTAACACACCATCCTGCTTGCCGAGGAGACGAAAGTGCTGCGCAGGTGGCTGTCATCTAAGCGGTGGAGTGACTACAGCATCGGTACGGCAGCGGCTGAGGTAAGAGCACCTGGCCCCACGGTAGGCAGCACGTCCTGGCTTTTTCCTGCTGAGCCTGTTGCTGCCTTTAGCAATGGCAAAGGCAGGATGGTGACAGCTGCTCTTCTTGCAGCAGCTACAAGATGGGTGTCCTGCAAGGGCGAACAGGGCAATTAGAAAATACCTGCAAAAGGGAAGGGAATACCTTGAAGTTTACAGCTAAGCCGAAAACATTAATTAAATCCATTGCCATCTGTGCGAGGAAATACTGCTAGGGTGGAATTGTTTGGCTGAAAACAAATTTTAAATAGAAAAGTTGATTTTGGGTGGTCATAAAGAAAAACAGCATGACCAAAGCTCTCTTTGTAAGGAACAGTTGTAGAATTTGAAATAACAAACAGCCCATTTTCTCTTTATTCCTTATGTCATGCCCAAACTGTGGCATGAGCAGCAAGTGCCTTGCTGAAGAATTCACCAGCCAAGAAAGCAAAGTCTGAAGTTTTGTGTTGCTGGACACCAAATTGTTCTGTTTTCTTTCAGGCTTGTCCGCAGTGGTGAAACATGTCTCACCCTCCTGCCTGCGTGGGGGCGGCTGCGCTCACCGACGCATGCCCATCGTGCTGTGCCGCAGTGGACCAAGACACCTGCCCCACGCAGGATGTGCATCCCTGTCCGGAGAAGACTTTTGAGGTGGATTCCTGCCAATGCCAGGGTGCAGCTCCGTGCCTGGATGTGTGCCTTCAGCCTGGTCCTGCCTGCGCACCCCCCGCTGTCCCTGTGCCTGGGGACACCTGCTGCCCTGAGCTGGCTCCTGCCTGCAACTCTTGTGTGTTTCCGTGTGTCACCACCTGCGTGTGTCCAGCGGTTGTCCCCTGTGACCTCCAGCAAAGCCAGGGAGGGACCAGCTTCCCACTGAAGCCCACATCCTTGCCAATAGAACCCTGTAGCCCTGAGGTTGTGGGGCCGTGCGGGGAGACCTTCCCTCACCAGCACCCCGTGTCACCGATGGAACCCTGCACCATCGAAGTGCTTGAGAGCTGCATGGAGACCTTCCCTATCAGTTGCACGGCCTTGCCGGTGGAGCCCTGCTGTGCTCAGGCTGCGATCAGCAGTGATCCTTGCCCCGATCAGTGCCCAGTTACACACGTGGATCCCTGCACGCCTCTAAGCGTGGTTTGTGCAGAGCCGTGCGTGCCCCAGAGCACCGCGGCACCCTGCGCACCCCAGAGCACCGGTGAACCCGCAGCCACCGACTCCACCGAGGGAACAAGCAAAGGTGCTGGCGCCTGCCCGTCCCCACGAGCACCTTTCCGCCTCAACACCCGCACCGCGGCCATCGTGGAGCGGTGCCTGTCCCGGTGTCAGAACTGGCTGCGAGGCAAGAACTGAGCGGCAGCAGCAGGCACACCAGATAGGAAAGGATCCTTTGCATCGACGAGACCTCTGCTGGTGAGTCTCTTAGTTTCTTGTGTATCAACAGGAGAGAAAATTGCTTCACGTTAAATAAAAAATACTTTTCAATCATCTGATAATTACAGCCCTTATTTTTATTGCCTAATATTAACTGCAATAATAATGGCAAAAGTGCAATGCACATATTAATTGCATTCACAGAGACCCGTTTCATCATCTTCAACCTTTTTACTTCCCACATATAAATAACTACTTTCACAATCTGCCTTAAATTCAGTTAGGATTTTGCCTTTGGGTTTTCTATCCTCTTTTTTAATGGTCTCTCAGATTGAAATTGTTATGAGAATATTGAGAAAAGTAGCTCAAAGGCATGATTTTAACATAGCTCGAGAAAGGTCTTCCAAGGAGATACAAAATGACAGAAGGTATTTCAGGTGAAGAAAGAGCAAATGCTGAATAGGAAGAACTTGCAGAAAACACCAGGCGAAGAACAACGCTGAGAAATGCAAGTTTCGTTGCATAATGTCCAGTTAAAACTGAGTAAAATGCTGTGTAATTAAAAGTTCCCCGCACGTAACATTCTCCAGAAATGGAGCTCTCTCTCTAAATACTAGCAGCAGCCTGATGCAGTAGATGGATAAAGCCTTAAAAAATGAGTAATAGAAAGGCCAGGGGGAGAAGGATCCGCCAGTCGTTCTGCAACTGCCTGCCGTGCAGATGGGGTACCACAGCCTGATGTCTCTTGCAGCCCCCTCCGGCTCGGCGCTGGCACCCCAGGATCTCCGTGCTCCCAGGGGCACTCACTCACGGGCTTCTGCTTGCCGACACGGCTGCTCGCTGCAATCAAGCCCGCTCCCGGCTCAGGGCAGACTGGAAAAATGATGGGAACCAGCTCAGGCATCCAAAACAGCTGCTCGATGAAAGCCGGTTTTATTGGATTATAGCTGGGTCTTTAATGTCTTCTGTTAGGAAGGATTTTTCTGCCTCCATATGCACATCAAATAAAACATCCCTACGTGTTAGTGCGCTGCATGCATTTGCAAAGAGATTAAATGAGTTCCTTATATTGTAGCAATAATTGCAGTTTACTGGATTGAGGGAATAAATTGTCGTGAATCTGAAAAGTTTGTCAGCTATTTCCTCACCCACCCCACCTCCCTCCCAGTAAATAAATCAACAGTTTTCATTCTCAAGACACCATGCGGGATTATCGTGCCTGGAACTATATATATTACCCATTATGTTGTAATACAATTCTTTTACGAGTTAGATTAGATCTGCAGTATCAGACTTTGGAAACAATTATAAATCAAACATTAGTGAAGATAGCCTATAGTAATGTAAAAATAACTAGGACGAACCAGAGGAATACTGTTTACTGTAGTCCCAAATGCGCACTTGCAAAGTCAGATAAGCTCAGCTCATTGTTACAAGATAGATATTCCTTTGACACGGTATTACTAAGCTGTCCTTTACAAATTGTTGTGCTCTCCAACACGATCTCAATTACCAAAATAACTTCTCATTACACGCTCTCATCGTCCTGGTTGGCACTTCTCGTCGCAACCCCAGCATTTATGGCGATGCCAACAGAGCCTGCTCCGTGCCGGTGGGTTTGACATGCAAACACCCATCCTCTGATGCTCAGAGCTTGCTGGCATCATCCTGGGTGCTTCTGAGCACAAAACAACGACAACAAAACAAAATCTGGAGGCAGAGCCATTGCCTTCAGGAAGCTGGAGATGTTCATCAAGACAAGCAAAAATTTCTTCAGCTCTTCAATGGGTGAGTCCAGCCAGGGCCACAAGTATCGATGGTTTGTCATCTTTGTCATGAAAACTAAGCCTGAAAAAGTAATAAAAAAAAAACAACAACTATTTTTTTGTTGTTCACAACAGTTGTAACTTCAGTAAATATTTATTCATTCAAACAATCTGTGGCAGAGGGAGGCTTTGAGCCTGGGCTGCAGTGCTGATGGCAAAGCAAGAAATCAAGAAGAGGACCAGATCTAGCTAGACCCTTTCACTGGTCCATGTTTTCTGGGGATGTGCTGCGTTTGCATCTCAGCACTCGTGAACAGCCCTTTCATTGCCTTCCCCAGCTCTCTGTTCCTTTGGCAGTTCTCATGTTGCCCTCACCATGATCTCCTCCCCTCACTCGTCTGTCATTATTCCGCCTTGCGACAGCTCACCATCATCAGGGTGGAGCGTAATTGGTACAGCTGGAAAAGAGGCATTAGGTGTGATTGTGGCATTCCGAACATATCAGCTAGTCATTTATCGCTTCCCTGCAGAGAGGAAGGAAAAGACAAAATGCCAGCCAGCCTGGCTTTGGCCGAACTTTGTTTGCAAACCCCAGGCAAAGGCCTCATTTCTCAGGGACAGCCGGTGCCGCTGAGAGCTGCCATACTGACCTCTCAGCTGCTCTCATTTTCACAGGGTGGGAGCTCAGCACTCTCGGGACATCTCTTAAATCCCATTTCCCAAAGCACCCCACAGGCAAGAGGGAAGTCTGGCACCAAACCCAGCACCCATAGCTGCCATAAGAAGCCTCTGGGGAGCACACTGCTGTCAGGGAGCACGAGCCGCTCGGTGGCAAGCTCCAACATCCTTCTCGTGGCCTTTTGGAGGGCAA
This sequence comes from Heteronetta atricapilla, assembly GCA_011075105.1. Classification (NCBI taxonomy): domain Eukaryota; kingdom Metazoa; phylum Chordata; class Aves; order Anseriformes; family Anatidae; genus Heteronetta; species Heteronetta atricapilla. The sequence goes on along the minus strand of CM021755.1, from coordinate 1,803,961 downwards.
ATGTTGTTAATTCCCCAAATCAACTTCAGTCTGTGGGAACAGCAAGCACGAGACGGGCTGCTACAAGTCCTCCCTGCCCACGACTCTCAAGCCAGCAACAAACAGAGGCAGGAGCATCGCTGTAATGACAGCTCTGCTGTCCCCAAGGCTGGGACTGCGTATCCCAGGTGAGTCATTCGAGGAAGCCGATCCTTCAGAGCCAGTCAGCTGCTGCACGTCTGCACGTTTAGTGGTGCCAGCCTGGAGTCCTCATTCCCCTGGCCTGAGTCACCAGCTCCAGAGGGGCTTCCAGGCACAGGGAGACCAGGAAGCACAGCTACGAGGAGCATCCCCCAGCTGCTGCTGAAAGCAGAGAGCTCAGCACCCCATTTAGCACGCTTCACAGCACACCCAAGCTGCACAAAGTGAAGCATCAGATTGGATCTGGATTCCTTTTTTTTTTTTTTTTTTTAAACCCATTTTTCCCCTCTGGCTTTCAGGCTTCAGCTCAGCATCTCGGTGGATTCAGGGCCAGGTGGCTTTTGCCCATAGGCTGTGACCGGCTCCACTGCCATACAGCACAGCTCTGAACTTCAGCAGAAGCGTACGCCACGGGGAAAAGTTCCTGAGACTGGCTGGGAGCCTGCCAGAGCCCAGCTTCTTCCTCCGTGTTTGCCTTCGCAGCATAAACAAACAGAAACACGGCTCTGGAACAAGGCAGCCCACAGGCAGAACTGGTAGAGCCTGGTTTCCACCGTCTCTCCTGCGTCCAACAGCCCAACAAAGGGAGAACTGGCCGGTCCTTTCTATTGCGGCAGCATTAGCCAAAGCTATACTGCCTTTTTTTTTTTTTAAACTAGTAGAAATTTAGCATTTGTTTGAACCACACCACTGTGTCAAACTTGCTTGCAAATAAGAGGTTAGGGTATAAAAATTGGGAGCGTGGAAGTTGTCCGTCTTGGGAAAGTCAGGCTAAAGGAAGATCAGTGTTTAAAAGAGAGCAGCTGATTTCCCTGTCTATGCATCTCCTGGGAAAATAAGAGTGGAGTGGGCAGGGCAGGCAGGGATTGCGGTGCTGAAAGTGGCATGGGTAATGCAGCCAGGATGAGGGGCACCAGCCTGGCTTAACCCCCAGTGCCCCCCTGTCCCTCCTGATCTGTGCAGGCAGCTACACACCTGCCCCACTCCTGCCACCTCACACAGGTCCCTGTCGGGTGAGTGCTGTCGTGTCCCAGAGCACCCACTCCGGTGCTTGGCTGCCAGCCCAGCACAACGCCTTGTTCCTCCCTGGCGCACCTCATCCAGCCAGCTCCTCCACCCCGCCGGCCTGCCCTTGGTGGGGTTTCCATCAGGTCGAGTTTCCCAATACGCCCTCGCTGCCCCCCTCCCACCCCCTGCTGCAGACACGCTCCCATCCCTGCAGCACGGCCGCCTCCCAGCCCTTCCCCATCGCTTCCTCCCCACCTGCCCTGGATGCTCCCGCAGTCTCTCCTTGGAGCTGCTGTTTTGGGGCAGCAGAAAGCATCTTTCCACCCCGGCTAGAGAAAATCCATCCCCTGAAATCACACCTTCCTTCTAAAACTAGCTAGCAAACAGAACCAGGACTCTCCCCCTAAAGTGCCGGGCAGCGAGGAAGGTAACGGGGAAAGGCACTGAAATCGTCCCCACCACCACGGGGAGCAGCCCGGAGGAGCGCAGCAGTGACTCACTTCCACCGCGGCCGCAGGAGGTGACTCAGGTCTGCACCCAACCCTTCGCAGACAGAGCCACGAGGGACCACAAGGGAGCTGCTGCCCCATCCCACCTGCCCTGCAGACAGCGGGAGGACAGCTTGGGGACAGGTGGGGACAAGCTGCTGTCACCTCCATCCCTAGCTCTGAGCTCAGCTGTGCGCAGCAGGGGAAGAAGAGCACAGAGGAGGGTTCCAGCCTTCTGTGCGCTGCCACGAAAAGCTGGTTAATGCTCAGAAGAGGATTTTCCAAAAATCCCCATAGCTGGATGTGTCCAAGCAAGGTCTGGGGGTGGGCAGCAGACCCGGTGGGAGGGCTGGGGTCCTGGCTGCCCACCCAAGCACACACAGCTCTGGTCGTGTGTGCACACATAGCTGCACCTGCATCCTCCTGCAGGCGGGGAAAGGCAGGTGCCTGCAGAGGGAGGGGAGATTATCCCACATTTTCTGCTATGAAAAATTACCTCATCTCACCTCTGCTTCCCTCTTAGCTTTATTCTTGATCTCTAATTACTGAAGGTTTGCTTAGCATGAAATACAGAAATTCATATGTGCTCTCCATGTAACACCACGCACGGCAGTGCACCTATCATCATTGACTTCAACAGCTCTGCGTATGGAAGAGGAAGGAAACTTAGGAGTCCCTTTGCCCCTTCAGAAAATAATTTACTTGAAGATGACTTCTGTATCTTGCATTAAAACAGCCAGCTGGATAAGCCATGAGCAAATGAAGCGCAGAAAAACCCTGCTGTCACAAGAAGGATCAAGGGGAATAAAATACTCTGAAATACCTGTGCCCCTTTTGTGAGATCTGGGGTCGAAATGCAAAAGAAAGTTTTAATTAACTTCTCCGTAACTACGGTTAACATATGTATTAAAACTGCCTCAAAACAAAGTATCCTCGAAAGCTTTGTTTCAGCCAAGAGATTAATTCCTAATTTTAATTGTGGGATTATTCAAATGCCGAAAGTCTTTTGGATATTAAAGGCACTGCTAGCTGGCTTTCAGTGCATTACCACAGGGAGCCTCGGAATCCAATTATCTCTGAAGAACTGTTAAATATGCTCATTAACATGTAAGAAAGTAGAAATGTGTATTAGAGAAAAGCTGATGTATTACACTCCTTAATGTCACAATGAATTAGCAGTAAAGAAGGCAGCAACAGAAGTAACGTGCTGAAATGCCTAGGCGGCATAGGAAAATAAAGCATTCTATTGCAATTAGCTTAATTCCTGATAATGACATAGATGTAGTGATAAAGCTCTCTGCGTAATGGGCCCCAGCTCTGGGAAAGTTTGGGAATTACGCTTTGTGTGTGCAATGAGGCAAGAAAAGGGAACCTCAGCATCAACTGCTCTCAGCAGGCGAAAGAAAAAAAGGGGCAAAAACCAGGCAGAAAGGACAATAACTGCGGACAAGCCTCTGGCTCCTGTTGCCGCATACAGTGAAGACACTGCAGCAGGCTTTTGCTTTTTCTTCTAACGTCCAGAAAGCTAACCCCAACTCTTTCAAGCCCCCCAAACCCGCATTTAAACACTTTATCAGGTTAATCCTTCAGTGTAACACTTTCCCTCCTTCCCCAGCGCTAACCTACACCTCTGCTCTTCCCTGCTGAGCAGGAACAATCCCACTGAGTCACGCAGGAACAAACAATAATTTCCTGCCCCTTTTTGTTGAGAAACCTGACCGCTGTGACCGAACCCGCACCCCCAGGCACCCCCGGTCCCAACACCAGCTCAACACCGGTCCCTGCTGTTACTGCCCGACACCTGCTCGTTGCAACCCCAGAGCTAACAGCACTAACAGCTGCTAAATTATTTAAAGCCTCTTGTGCAACCGTGCACACTTGGATTTTCCACACCTTTCTTTTTTTTTTTTCCTGCCCACCTGATGAGAATCAGGCTCCAAACGGCCACGCCAAGGTCACAGCATCACCCCCAGCCCCCCAGGGCCATGCAGGTCCCCAGCCCGGAGAACCCACAGCAGAAAGAAAGGCAGGCGGGACGGATGAGGATAAAATTAGTGTCCAAACCCTTTAAAGAAAGCAACCGGAGCATTTTACCAACAGACCACATTTGAATGCACACTGCCTAGCCAGAGGAGCTGGTTTGCCCAGTGCCCCAGCACATTTTCTACCGGTGAGCTCAGGAGACAGAGCTCCTTTGGCAAACACACCTCCAAAATCCGCGATTATCACCGCAGCTCAGTTGCCAAGCAAACAGGGCTGCAGCCTCGCTCACTCCCCCGCCACGCTTTGCCTCCCTGGCCAACCAGCCTCGGGAAGGCAGCCCAGATTAACGTGCATTTCGGCTGCTTCAGACGCAAGCTCCCAAAATATTTGCTGTTCTCATGAGCACGGGTGGCATCACCAGGGAAGGAGCTCGTGTTAAAGCAAGATCCTGCCCTGACATCAGGGCTGTGGTGCGAACGCCTTCCCAGCACCGGCCTCGCACACCCAGGGCACAGCCTCTTTTGATACTGGGGGGAAAAACAAGGAAACTGCGGGTCGTGCTTTACCTCAGCCAAATTGCACCAAAAGTTTAGGCTCTGCGGGCTGGCAGAGCAATTTTCCTGGTGAAGAGCAGCCGAAACACTGCTCCTGTGCTGCAGGAAGAGCTGCCGGGAAGCTCAGCACCTTTCCAGCCACCAACCTCACCCCAGCCCTGTTTGAACCCCCCCAGGATTATTAGGAACCGGGTGCGAGCTCGTGCAAAGCCTCCCCCACACCTCTCACCGCAGCACCGCTGATTTCCAGGGGATTTTGTTAACCAGATGGACCTGCCCTCTGGGTTCCTCCCCATTTAGCTCCAGCTCTCCTGCAAGCAGCACTTTCCTCCTGTTATGCCATTCTCTCTTCATTCTTTCAACTTCTTCACGCCCCATCCGACCCCCTGACCTTTCCTGCTTTGTAAAGCACGTACGAGGTCCCCGCACAACATAAACCTCTCATTGTCTACGGCTGTCTACGAGGGAGAAACCGCCCTGCCCAGGGTCTGGGTGATTTGACCAGAAATAACTTCTGCAAGAACATCCTGAGCTCTCCAAGGCACCCCCAGTAATTGCCCCCCACCCTCCCCGCAGCTTAATGGGATTAGCAGCAAACATGCCCCGCCAGAGAAGTGGTGTGGCCCCGCAAACATATAACAGACAGGTCGATGGATTCATAGAGAGCAATAAAAGCAGAATTATCGCTTCCAAGATTCAAATTCCCTTCCTTCATTCGGGTTCGAGCTGACTCTTTGTTCAGAGCTGGATCTTGAACAGGGGAGAAGAACCAGAAGCCATCAGAAGAGGCTCCCACAGGCCCCAAGCCCACAGCGCCTCAAGAACCAGCGGCAGCCGCTGCCCCTGCGTGAGAGATGGAAGCGGGGATGGATCAGCAAATTCCCAGTTTAAGGAAAGGGCACGGCTTCAGACAGAGCTTGCTGGAGTAACAGGAACCAAGGGACAGGATAGCCACGAAGCCCCCCAGCTCTGTAGCACCCCCATTGCAGTAGGGGGGCTCTTTGGCTCCCCAGTTTATCCCCTCCCAGTGCCCCTGCACACCTGCCAGTATTTCACCCGAACACACTGGTTCCCATTAACCACTGGTTCCCATTAACCGGTTCCCATTAACCATTAGCAGGCATGCTGGAGCATTTTCCTGAAAGTCCTTTTCCTTACACAAAATTAGCTGCGTTTTATTGTCCGTGCCCGAAGCACCTTGTACATCACCAGCTACGTGCATTTCCAGCGTTACTTTTTTTCAGACTCTCTCACCGCCAAGAAAAGGACTTAAAAGCAGACAGCTAAAGGGAGGACACTTAGAAGTCTTGCACAAAACTGCCTAGGAAATAACCTCCATATACATAATATAATAATATATATATAATATATATATATATATAATATATATAATATAATAACCTCCTGTAGCAGCAGGGGGGATATGGCAGTGCAAGGACATACAACGGAGGAGCCAAAGCCCCTTCCTCGCACCGTGCCTCAGTTTCCCTGCCCGGTACCGCAGTGACTGCAGCCCCTGGCCACGCCGTGTCACCCCTGTCCCACCCCAAGTGCCACTTGGTGGCACTGTTGGAAAAGGTTTCTTCACTGGGTGCCTGCCTCCCTGTCGGGTTCCAGAAGTGGGAGTTTCTGGAAGGAATCACGTTAATCTTGGCATCGCTATATCCTTGTTTTTTCTACCTTTGTTTTCTTTTCTCTTTATCCACCATGCAAGCGCCCCCGGGCAGCCTCCTCCCCGGTGTCAGTCACTCGGATCCCTTGCTCACCAAGCACATCTGCCAAAGACAAGAGTCCCGGGCGTTGCTTGGGCATCACCTTAAACTAAATCCTGCAGCACTAAAAATAGCCTTTTCTACTTAATTCCTCTAAAATGCGTCCGCAGGTGGGGCGAGCTTAGGAAGGATCACGTCTTAACTCCAGAGAACAGCATCAGAGCCGAAGTTAATGAGAAAGAGACAAATGAAGACAGGGGGATGACAGTGTAATTGGGCGCGAGATGCGGCACCCTGCGGATGGGGTGTCTCCTCTGCGAGGTGCGGGCCGCCACCGAAGACTGTATATAAGGCTGCTGAGAGCGGGGCCGCTGCAGATCGCGCTCCCGAGGCCAGCGCTGCTGCTCCTGCCCAGGTAAGCCTGGACAGACGCGGCTGGACTTCACCACCACGCTCAAGCAAGAGCTTCTTCCTGGAGCTGAGCTCTTCCAGAGAAAAAATATGGAAAGGGGTCGGGAGTGACGCTGTTCTCTGGTTCATTGGAGACACCCCGCGTTCACGGCTCTGCTCCAGAGAAAGCCAAGTGGGATTTGTTTTGTTTTTTTTTCCCTCTCTCTGAGCCCCCAGCGGCTTGGCTCTTGCTGTCCCCCATCTCTCCAGCCACTGCTCGCCCACCCTCGCACCCAGCCACCTCCATGGCGAGCTTCATTTTTTCAGGGATTTCCTTCCCTGCAAGTCCCTTCTTGCTCTCTCCTTTATTCTGTATCATTTTATCTGTGTCCTTCTGGCTCGTCCTCCTCTCCGCCTGTCCAGCTGCATTGTTCAAGTGCAATTTACCTGAAAACCAAGCAAACAGACTAAAGCCCCTTTTTTGCCCGTGTTGCTCTCGCAGGCTGCCTCAGCTTTGTGGGGAGATGGCCCAGCTCCAGGAAAACATCAACGGCATCATCGCTGTCTTCTACAACTATGCCAGGAGGGACGGCGACTGCAGCGCCCTGAGCAGGGGGGAGCTGAGGCAGCTCATCGAGCAGGAGTTTGCGGACGTGATAGTGGTGAGGATCCAGCAAGGCGAGCCACAGGGAGGGGGGG
>CM021755.1:1736238-1796937 GCA_011075105.1 Heteronetta atricapilla | reverse complement strand
TGTCGCACCCGCGAGCCCGAAGACGACGGCAGGAGAAGCCGGGAAGCCGTGAGGTACGAAAGGACTCGCGAAACCACTGATGTCTCCGCAGAAGCAAACCTTAAGGTCCACCGCGTGTCCCGGGAACTGAAGCCTCGTGACGAGGGAGAAAGGAGGGACCGTTCCCGGGAGTGCGCCCAACCTGACGACGAGACGAGGATTTGCCGCACACGAGACAGGGAAGAGCCTGTTGTGGTGCGCGAGACGAGGCTCGATCGCCAACGGGACCTGGAAGTGGAGGTCCATGGGAGCAGAAGCCGCCTCACTCGCGAGAGGGAAGAGCGAGGCGCCCCCAGAGAACGGGAGGCCCACGATGCTCGTGACTGTCGCACCCGCGAGCCCGAAGACGACGGCAGGAGAAGCCGGGAAGCCGTGAGGTACGAAAGGACTCGCGAAACTACTGACGTCTCCGCAGAAGCGAACCTTAAGGTCCACCGCGTGTCCCGGGAACTGAAGCCTCGTGACGAGGGAGAAAGGAGGGACCGCTCCCGGGAGTGCGCCCAACCAGAGGACGAGACGAGGATTTGCCGCACACGAGACAGGGAAGAGCCTGTTGTGGTGCGCGAGACGAGGCTCGATCGCCAACGGGACCTGGAGGTGGAGGTCCATGAGAGCAGAAGCCGCCTCACTCGCGAGAGGGAAGAGCGAGGCGCCCCCAGAAATGAACGGGAGTCCCACGAAGAGAAGGAAAGGACAAACCTCTACCAAACAGTTGATGTTGATAGTGGAGACCTCTGTCCCCCCGGGGAAATTTCATCTGTTACCGATATGAGGGTCCGTTATATCCCTTCTGACCCTGACATCCATCCAGAGGTTAAGGTCCTCCCTCGTCCCTGCGAGCCTCAGACCATCGCATACCTGATCCATGTAATCGAGAACCTGAATGATCCCAATGCTACCACTTATGAGATTGTCTGTCACCAACCCAACAACCTGGAACAGCCTATCTATGTGAGAAAATGCTACGTGTCACCCCAGGCACCAGCTGTGCCATGCAAAGAGAGCAGTGGCCCAAAGGCAGAATCCTGTAAGGACGATGGCAAAACCCGCGAGGTTGAAGAGCCGCAGCACCAGGACATGTGCAGGATGGAAACAGGTATGGATGAGCATCAAAAACAGCAGCTGCCAGCTTCCAGGTCCCAGGAAATCTCAGGGGAGCTTGATGAGCCTCAGAAAGCTGAGTTGAAAGACAGGTCTGCTGTAGGGGTGAAGGTAGCGCCTCAGCAGGCTTCTGTCCCCGAATCGGATGGTGTGAAGAGTGATACTCACCAGGTTGAACCCAGGGAGGACAGGAGGGACCACCAGCGCCCCAGAATACCCGATGCAGAAGAAAAGAAGTACCAGTGCCAGGGTGATAGCTCAAAAGCCAACAGGGAGAAGGTCCCACAGGAGTCTGAATCCAGCTGCCAGGTGAGCAAAGACAGGGAGGCCAAGAGCTGCCCGCCTCTACCACAGGCTCCAGAGCCACAGAAAGCTCATGAGCCAGGCCAGCAAGCTGTAGAAGAGCAATATCCCCAACCACCCCGAAGGGATGAAGCTGACTGCTGCCAAGAGGATGAAGATCTTCCCCCACCAGAGAGGAGTTGCCAGCCACGAGAGGAGGAAAACATCAAGAGGAGCCCACAGCAAGCGAGCAGTGACCAGCCTCAACAGGAAGAGGAACCCCGTCTTTGCACCAAGCAGAGCCAGGGCTCCCCTGGCCCTGTGGCTTCACAGAAGGCAACGAGCCAACCTGCTAGGGATGAGGCCAAGGCATCTTAAGGGGTCATCCCCTCTGTGGCATTGGTGAGGTTTCTCCGAGCCTCTTTGAGGATCACTTCTGCTCTCTGCTTTCAGCTTAGGAAAGTGGCACAGAAGTGTTCAATACAAAGGGTTAACAGGGGGCTCTGCGAGGTTTCAAGTGGCTTCGGGGGGTTTCCAGCTATCACATCCTCAGCAACCAGGGAAGGCAGAGAGCTAAGCCAGGATCCGCAGCTCCTGCCTTCCTGCATCATGTCTATCAACCCCAATGCAGTATTTAGTCACTTTTCTGCTCTAATTGGATTCCTTGGGTCTCTCAGTCCTTTGTGTCCCTGTCATCTCTTTTACCCTGGGGTATGACAGTTCTGCATCTCAGTACACTCACATCTCCCTAGCCCCATGGCTGGCCTTCCTGCTTGTTAGCTTCTGCTGTGCAATGCAAAAGAAAAAATCATCCCAGGAGCTTAACTATACTCTTTCTGGGGCCTGAAAAGTGTTGAGACTGAGATAAACACCTTTGCAAGCTTTTGGTTACATCTTTCTGCTCTCCTGGAAACTGAGCAGAATCCCAGTTCCAGCATCACGGAGGCTTTGAAGCATCTGAGTTCTGCTGTGGTTACTGCAGGGTAATGGTGGTGGTGGGTGTGTGGGGGGTCATTCTCTACTTCACAATGATGTATTGCATGAAAAATCACAATAAATAGCTGATGACTGCACTGACTGCTGCCATCCTTCATCCTTCATTCTAATTTCTACAGGGGCTTCAGCCTACTGGGAGGGTGTCCCAGTTCAGATCGCCCATTCCTCCTGATTCTAGGCACTTAAACCACATAGGGGCATGCTGAAAGTTACACCAATTCCCCCCTGCTGTATGTCTTGGAGCCCATATACTTCTAACCTCGTGGTCCTCACTATAGATCTGCATAATTCCAGGGGCTCCCAGCGTACACTGTGATCCCAGATCCATGCAGGGATGGGCAGGTAGGAGCCATCCAGGTGCAGTTTCTCAGCCTCAGGTATCCACTTGCCTTTTCCCCTGGATTGTCCCATAAGCAGGCCCATTCATGGGTCCCCAGGCAGTAGAGAGGCAGCGGTACAGCATGAAAAGTGCTCCAGATCCCACATACAGAGCACTTGGCCATGGATGGAGACATCCATAACCCTGCCCTGGAGAAAACCTGATCTAATTCACTTTCCTTTCTCTCGAGCAAGAATCAGTTCTCTCAGCAGCAGATGGGGCTGCAGTTTTGCAAGAAGAGTGAGAAGCGAGGATGACCCCAGCAGTGGCTGGGATTTGCCCCTAGGTGCAACCAGAGCTCTCTGGCTGGTGCCGGGGCTGGCCAGGAGGGACAAGGGCAGCTCAGGTCCACCAGAGCCTGATGCAGCACCCAGGCCTTCTCTCTAGGTCAGCCGCAGCCATTTTCCTGGCATGGTTTGGACATGGTGCTAGGGGTACTCAGAGGGGTCTGTCCCAGCTTGGGGCAGACGGATGCACTGGCACTGCTCTCTGCCACCCCTCTCTCATGCACGTGACCGCTGCATGTCCCAGTGACAAACATATGGCAGCACAGATGGCGCGTCTGCAAACAGTGCCAGCGCCTTGATCGCAAACACACACAGCAGCAGCAAGAAATAGAAATCTCCCCAAATCCCACACCACAGACAGGCTGGGGTCAGGCCACGGCCCCTCCGGGGTTTGCTCCTGCAAAAGGGGGAAATAAAAGCTAGGGGGAGATAAAAGCTGGGCGGAGGATCGAGTGTTGCTGCAGTGCTCGGGAAGCACAAAGAGAAGGCTGCAAACCGCAGGTGGAAGCACAGACCAAAGAGCAGAAGCCTTCCTGGCCCTCAGCTCCCCACATCAGAAAATCTTTTTGATTCATTCGCAATGAAATGTTTATGGGATTTCGGGTGGTGCTGGAGAAGGTATTTTTCCCCAGTACACAGATAAAAATACGGGAAGGGAATTGGGGAAAGAAAGGAATGGAATGAGATTGTAGATGGCTGCCCCCCAACCTCTCCACTCTGCGCCTTCCCCCTTCCTCCCCCCAAAGCTTTCAGGTGAAATCGGGGCCAGTGCGGGTGGCTCCGGATCCGCACCGAGTGCCAAGGACGTCACCACACTGCGGTTGCAGCGACAACGTGGGCAAGGCCCGGCTGACGTGTCTGAGCAGCGTCCCTGCTGCCACAGGATGGGGAGCGGCAGGGCAGGGCTGGCGGGGTGGGCAAGGACACCCCCGGGGCAGAGGCACCCAGCAGGACAGTTTCTGTCCCCGTAGTCCCCCAGCTGGGAGTGAGGTGAGCTCAAAACTTTGCTTTTTGGTGTCTCCTGTCCTTCTTCTGCCTCTCCCGGTCTTCAGCCCTCCAGTGGCACAGGGACAGAGCTCCTTGGGATAAATCCTGCCTGCAGCAGGACCCCAGGGGGCTGCCTTCACGCCTAGAGAGCAGCTGCCCCCTTTTTACAACAGGTTGAGCTTGTAACGCTTTATTAGGAAATAATAACAAGATATTGGCAAAGCTGTCCTGGTGGTGAGCACAGGAAGGGGCTCATGCAGGGGGGTCAGCCCTCAGGGGTGCCCAAAGCTCGCTGGAGGAAGAGGAAGGCCCCAAGGGTACTGGGGGGAGCAGCGAGGCAGCCCCGGGGGTCAGCCCTGAGAAGACTGGGTTTAAAAAAAAAAAAAAAAAAAAAAAAAAAAAGGCATAAAGAGACAAGTAGACAAAACTAAGGGGGGGAAAAATGGACAAAAGAGAAAATAGAAGCATGAAAAAATAAAACGCAGGAGGGAAGGGGATGGAGGGCCTGGAGGAGGGGCCCAGGCTGAGGTGGGGACCGCAGGCACGTCGGGATCTGCCGTTAGAGCCGCCGATTGCCCAACGTGGCCCAGGGGGCTGAGCCGGGGCTGGGCGCTGGCAGGGCGGTGGCAGACGAGGCTCACACCCGTCTCGATTCTACCTCGCACCGTACCACGGTCCCACCGAGCCCCAGCCATGGTGAGTGAGCACGACCCCGGGCCTGGGAGAGAGGGCGTTGGAGCGTTTCCCTCAGGGAAGAGGCCCCGAGCTGGAAGCGAGACGAGTCTTGGCACCGGGAAGAGGGAACAGGGCCAAGGGCTGAGCTCAGGCTCCTCGGGGAAGGGGGGTTGGAAAGGGGCTCGGAAGGGGAGCGCAGAGGGTCCCCGTGGCTGCAGGGAAACAGCAAGGGGATATTTGCCCCCGATTTCTCCCCCCCTTGTCCCTTCCCTCCCCTCGCCTTCCTCTTTCCAGTGCTGCTCCTGCTGCCCAGCGCTGGGCTCAGGGCTGTGGCTTGGCCTCCACCGAGCTCACGGCACCAGGGTTGGGGGCTCAGGGGAACAAGGAGACAAAAAAAAAACAACGAGGTTCAGGAAGGAAGCAACTCGGTGCCACTTCACTTTAACCAAAAAAGGCTGAATTCAGCCTCAGGCAGGGCAGGATGTGGCTGGGAGTCCCCAGGATGCTGAGGTTAGGGAGGGAAGGGCGGACTCCACCCAGCCCTGCCTGCGAGGTCCCTTTTCCCAAAAATTGGAGCCCTAGGGAGGGGGAAGAACCCCATGTCCCTGATGTCCCTTCGCTTTTAGGGCCTGACTGGCCCTGCTGGAGGCTCAGGAGCCGCCCCAGCTCCCCCAGCCCAGGCAGCAGTTTGGGGAGCCAACTCCGCTGCTGCTCCGCTCACATTTTTCTCTGGTGACTCAGAGTTTCTCCTCCAGCCAGGCAGGGCAGGGGGGAGGGAAATGGAGGTTTGTCTTCCAGCCCAGCCATGCTGGAGAGCGCTGAGTAAGCCAGAGGGAGCAGCCCTCCTCCCTCCGACTGCTGGTGCCTCCCCAGGGAATTTTCCATGCTCCCAAGGCACCCAGGTGCTACCCAAACCACTCCCTGCCCCTCCCCTGGGTCCCTCCTCACGCGCAGGTCACCAAAAAAAGGCATACCGAGAAAAAATGCACCTGGACAGGTTGGGCACAGCAGGCTCCCTAAAGGGGATGGCAGGAGGTCTCTCTCAGCCCAGCCTCCCTCTAGAAGCTGTCGCTGCCCTTCTGCAAGCACCAGCCTGAACTTTTGCTTTTGTTCCACTCCTGCAGTCCAAGGTGTCCCCCACCGAGACCGAACGCTGCATCGAGTCCCTGCTGGCCGTCTTCCAGCGGTACGCGGGGCATGAAGGGGACAACTTAAAGCTCTCCAAGAGGGAGTTCCTGGCTTTCATGAACACCGAGCTGGCTTCCTTCACAAAGGTGAGTGAAATCCAGGCCAGGAGTTGCCCGGGGCAGTGAAGGACTCCAGCCACATGAGCATGGGAGGGGGCAGGACAAAGACCTCACTTCTACCAGAAGCCAGAGCACACAGCCTGAGTGGAGTTGCCCTAGCTGAATTCTGCTTCCCTCTGCCAAACCCTTGCTGCTGGTGATGAACTCAGCAGCTGCAGGTTTGTACCTGGGTGTGTACAGCAAAGGACGCCTTTGCCTCGAGGCAGACATTGATCCCAATCTCTTTGGTGGGTTTTTTTGCAGAATCAGAGGGACCCAGGAGTCCTGGACAGGATGATGAAGAAACTCGATTTGAACAGTGATGGGCAGCTGGACTTCCAGGAGTTCCTGAACCTCATTGGAGGCATCGCAGTGGCCTGCCACGACGCCTTGCTTGTTCAGGCCCCTAACCACTAACCCCAGCAACTTTCATCTGCCCCACCGCTACCAACATTCCTTGAACAAAACCCATGCAAAACTGGAAGGAGCGCCTTTAAGATTGGGACATTCCCACTCCCCCTTTTTATGAATAAAATAAAGGTTTAAAATCCTAGCATATGGCACGGTTTTATTTCAGAGAAAGAACTAGGCAACTAGTCCAGCCACAGAGAGAGCAGGAACTCTAGGTTTTCTGCTTCTCCACTGGTGCAAGAACTTATGTTCAACTTGTCACTCCTGGAAACTACCATCTGCCTGACTCTGAAGACCCTCCAGGCTGCTAAATACCACAAGGAAGGCCACAGTAACACCAAACGGTACAACTAGACGTGGGAAGGTGAGGACAGGAGCCTCACCAGTGAGGACAACTTGAGCATAGGCAACAGCAGTTCCACGCTAATAATTAGCAGAAGCAGCCCCTGCTGGCATGATTCATTATTTCACTACTGCGGCCTCCATTTTCTGGAAACTTCAGAACTCTTCAGATCTGGCAGCTTAACAGCACAAACGAGTGGGAGGTGGGACATGGAAAGAGGAAATGTAATGTGGTATCTACTCTAAATCAGTCAGAACAACTAAGCTGCAGAACAGGAAGATCCAGACAGTCAATTTACTTTATTTGTGTAAGAGGCAGATCATGTTGAGAAATGCTACTAGGACAACAAAACAGTCAACACTAGCACTTGGTTGCCCAGCTGCTCTCTAGCCACTTCTGAGGGCAGCTGGGCTGCCCTGGTAGGGACAGGCCCTGCCTTGGTACCGGTTCCAGACAACGCCACCCTCTTTTGAGACCCAGGCATGACTCCTGCTGCTGCCCAGGTTGCAGCAGGATATTTGAGCACTTCTTTTAGGAGCCCAACGCTAAAGGATGTGAGAGGCAGTCCTTGCCTCTTGAGCAGTTTCTATTGAGCGCGCTGTACTATTTCCAGGTCTGAGCAAGAATCACACTTTATCCTCTGGAAAAAAAATGCCTGGAAGCACTGGTACACAAAACATCACATCAGCTGGATCAGATGTGAAAACAGGAGCCCAAGTTAGAAACAGGATCCCTGCTTAGAAGCAACTGAGAGTCTCGCTACAGCATTCTTGGGTGGGGAAGAGCAGTTAAGACACAGCACAGGCATAGCTATGGTGAAGAGACAACTAGAAGCTGGAATGGTGGGAGGTGAAAGTTTCCACACTGTGCTGTGAAACGGGACCGTTTCCCTCTGATCCCACACCTCCCTGGGATGGGCACGTGCCCTAGCGGAACTGGAGTGGGCTGATCCGCAGCCCAATGACGTCCTTGCCGATCTCTGTCACCTGAGGAATAAAAGGGAGATAATTAACGTTCAAAAGTAACAAAACAGCCCATCCCTGTATGTTGCGTTGAAAGCAGAGATGGTTCTGAAGAACACACATTGCCAATCACTGCAGTATCAGTCCCTGAAGGGGACTTTTAAGCTGTGCTGCATTTCACAATTCCCAAACTGCTCCACCCCAAATGCCAAGTTCCCTGCCACTGACCCAATACCCAAGCTGACTCGAGTTAGGGGGCACAAGGGCAAAGCTGCTGGAATCCATTCTAGCAGAAAACATCACAGACTGGGCTGCAACAGAGACTCCCTTACTGTTGTGACACGGCAGATCTGCCCCTGGAACTCAGGGCAGTAGCAGGCTCCACTAAGTGGACACTTCTCCACAGGTTTGCCACGATAGATGGGTCGGTAAGAGGCGGCACAGATGTCAAAGGGGTTGTGCATGTCATAGTTAAGCTGGTAGGTGTCAGTGGGATTCTTCTCACATGCTGACAAGATCTTGCGGGTCTGCAAAAAGCAACCACATCAACCAGAGGTGCAGCTAGGAAGCAGTCCAAATAGGTTCTGCCACAGCAACTATTTCTGGCAGTGCACCTCACAGACATACCTGCTGGGCCACCTCAGGCTTTGGACCCAGCTCCAGTAGCCGACGAGCAAAAGTAGCAGCTGTCTTGAAGTTTTTGAGTTTGAAGAAGAGGTTCAGTGCGGTGCGCAGTACCAAGATCATGTGGACAGGCTGCAGGTTGGAGTGGGTGAAATAGGCAGCCATCTGCAGCGGGGACAAGGAGGAAAAGTGGGGATGCAATCATTACCAAGGGCGTGAGAAAGTGGATGCCCTGAAAATGCCCCAAAAAACACATCGCCCCCTCCCAGGTAATCACTGCCACATCTGCTTGGAAGGCAGGAAATAGAATTCAGGATTCCTGATGCTTTTTTTAACCCAAAGGCTTCTCCCAGGCACCCAGCGAGGAAATTCAGAGTTATTGTACCTCACAGATTCGCTTCTGGTGCTCCAGGGTCTCCTTGGGCAGCTTCTTCCGCTCAATCTCCATTGAGAGTCCTACGATATACTCCCGACAAATGGCTATCAGCTGCTGGGCCTTTGAGAGAGGAAGATGGAGTCAAGCATTTGGCCTCCCGCCCCGGGGGCACGCAGACAATATGGACAGAAGAGCTCTGCCCCTCACCTCAGCAATCTCCTGCTTGTTGTCCACCACCAGCAAGGGCACACTGAGCAAGATGGAGCGGAACTTCTCCACAGCCTCCTCAAACTTGCCAGCTGTAGTGAGCTGGTAGCACAGCTGCAAGCGCTGGATCAGGTCATTAAGCTTCAGTCCCACAGCAGGGAGAGCATTCTTCAAGCCAGCGTCTTTCCTAGGGGCAGAGAGAGGATGTGGGTACAAGCAGGACTAACACAGGGGCCAGCAAGAACACACCTGCATTACACAGTAAGCTCAGCTGCAAGTATCAGCAACATTTTAACCCAGGGCCATGCTGTTTTTCTTGGCCATTAGCTTAGCATAAAAGGCACCTGGGCTTCCCTTAGTTGTCGCATTTGATGCCCAGCTCTCTTTGCATTAACACACTAGAAAAATCTGGCTCATTTTTCTACAGCAGTTTACAGCCACCACTAAAAATACACATCTGTCTTTCTCTAGACATCCCAAGCTTTAGACTAGCTTTATCAGAGGCAGAGCATTAGTGATAGAAAAGACAACATCCCGACTGCCTCACTCTGTTTTCACACACACACACACAAAAAACAGCTCTTCAACATCTTAACATCTAACCATCAGCAGAAAAATCCCACTACAGATGGAACACACTTCCTCTTAACGTCCAGCAAACAGGAAGGCTCCTCCCTTCAGAACAGGGCAAAAGACACAGGGAGGTACACGGCACCAGGAAAAAAGCACAGAAGAGGAACTAACCCAGTTGCTTACCAGTTGCGATGCGGGTATCCATACATGGTGGGGAGACATGGCAGGGCTTGGTAGGTCGTACGGCCACGGGCGTAGGTCTGCAGGAACAGCTGCTTGTAGGGTCCGAAGTTTGTTACTCCTACCTGGTCATGGAGGAGCTGGAAAGAATACATTGAGGTGCTGAGTAAAAGCTGTCCAGGGCCATACAGAAGCTGCAGTCATCACTCAGGCTCACAGAACCTCTTACTTTACATTCAGAAAAAACAATGAATAAAGTGATTCACAGCAGAACACAAAACAAGGCTTCAGTCTGGATCCGAAATAAAAATACATGGGACAAAGGCATTTTTTTCCCCAGGAACTCCAAGCGTAACTTACTCTCATTGCTGTCTCAAAGGAGCCTGCCAGAATGTGGTCAACAGGAAGCTGTGAATTGTTACACCACACCTACAAGATGGGAAAAAACATACAAAAGGAGTTGTGCATATGCACACATCTGTCTGATCTTACGCTCATCACCCCCCATTCCTCTTAACGAGTTCCTGTGCCGTGCTCACACATGAATGCTAGTAAGGTCTAAACCTGCAAAAAGCACCAAAGCAGAAAGAAAGCAGAAAGCTTCTGAAAAATCAAAGATGTGTGCTGTTACCTGAGCTGGGCTGGTGCCCTTGGTGGGTGGCACAAAGAATCCATCCTCTGCTCCTCCTGCTGGACCAGCAGGAACATCCTGAGGGAACACACAGGGCAGCAATTAGCGTGCAAGCTTCCAGTATCCAGATGAAATCAGAGGTAGCCAAGCCTCTGATGAAGCCCATAATGCTTTTCCCCTCTCCCCACCCCACCAGGACGTGTCATTGTCTTCCTAAGTGACTACAAGTGGGCTAAGTGAGAAGCCTCTCAAAAGCATCATCATCTCAACAGCCCCTTACCAGTTCAGGGGGAAGATCCAAATCTTCTTCAACTTCCCATCCACCTCCTTCTTCCTGTCCTTTACCTAGACCTTCCTCTCCAAAGCCTTCTCCAGCATCCACAAAGCCATCTGCATGGGGAGAGGGAAAAACAGTTAGAGCTCCTACACAGACACATTTTCACTTCTGTAAGAAACACTCTTTAATTTACCTACCTTCGTCCAGCTGCAGTTCTGCATCTTCTCCCCAGCCTTCAGTGCCAACATTGTCAATATCAATGTCAGCAGCTAAGGCACCCCCTTTGCCTAAAAAAGACGGAGAGGATTATTTGTTTACTCATCTCTGAGCTGGCCAGGTGTTAAGAAAAGAATTAAGTTAGGCCAGCATTCTCCCCTCCAATTGCCAAACCCTATCTTGTGTTAAAAGAACAAAGATTTTTAGATTTGCTGAGGATGGTGTAAATACCAAGCTGCAGTCCAGCCTCTACTAATAACACATAGCAAATCTGGGGTTTAACACCAACAGACCAGGAGCCATGGGAACAAATAACTCTGTTCTGCATATCCCAACTTAACGCGACCTTCCAAGCATAAAGCAATACCTTTGCTAGCAATTGTTCCTTCAAAGAACCCCTTGGAAACAGTCAGCAATGGCCAGTTGGTATCCAGAGGCATGACAGGAGCAGGAGGCTGCAGCAGTTTTGCATTGGGATCAATTTCTGGAATCTGAGCAGAAAGAAGCAAAAAAACAGCTAAAGGCCATATAAGGAAAATCCCGTTCTTTGACCTACCTACCTCCATGCAATGCAGTCTCAACGTTTTGTTAAGTAGTGACAGAAAGGAACATGGTGTCTCCCTCTCAGAAAGGAGCTGTCATGCCAGTCACACTAACACCACGTCCCGCTGCCATCTTCTTCCCAAAACTCTAGGGTTCTTGTTATGAAGCATTAGTCACTAACCGTTTCCTTTTCAGGATCAAAGGTTTCCTTCAGGTTTTCAGCTTCTTCATCCAGACCATGAGTTGCAGCTGTGAGATAGGCCAGGGACTCTGAAATTAAGTATAACTAACATGAGTGTGTGTTCTTTGTATTCTGGAGAAAGAAAACCTCTCATACACTGTCAAAAGGAAAGATTAGCAGCATACTAAGGTGTACAATTACACTTCTAGGGGCATCGCTGGATTTAGGATTAGTGTGAGCAGACAATGACTGACCACCTGAATATGCTCCAAGGTTGTTTTGCATCTCCTGGGTTGTTTTGTGACTCTGGGGTTACTTTTTCTGTCCATCCAATTCAGTTTCTCAGTAGGAGATTATGCTCATCTCTCTCCAGAAATTACTGTTCACCCCCAAAACCTCTCCAGCTGCTCCTCAATGCAGAGAAACACGTTAGACTGACATTACTCACTTTGCCCACAATTCTTCAGGATCCTCACTCTCTCTGCCACATCTCCTAGATACAAGGCATTCTGGTAGTGGCCACTCATATCCTTACGGATCTCAGCTAGACAGAAGCAAACAAAAAAAGTCACGAAGAAGTCAGAGAAGTGGCCTTCTCTGGGATGCTGCTCGTTCCCTCTGGAAGCTCAGCACCTCTTAATTCATTCTCCTGCACTCACCTATCTTCATCATCTTCCGAAGCTTCTCCAGATTGCCAGTGATAAGATAGAGAAAGGAGAGCCTATCAAAGTTCTTGGTGCGCTGGTAGCACATCTCCACAATCTGGTGATTTCCCTGCAGTAATGCCACTTCTCCCAGTTTCTCCCAGCAATTCTTGTCATCCAGAGCCTTGGCTGCTTCCAGAGCAATCTAACAAGACAATTGATGCGGTTACAAGGTCAGATCTAAAAAAAAAAAACTGTTCAACACACAAGACTTGAGCTTGATTCTCTGTCCCACCAAAAATACTATGAGGGTTTGCAGAAGCAGTTTTCTCTACAGGCTTCTGTTGATAATGCCCCTGATGAAAAGCTGGAGATTACAAAATTCACTGCAGTAAATCATGCCTCCACATGAGGGCCTCCAACTTGGTAGGGCAGCTATCATCCCCAAAGTGAAGGCCCAAAAGACACGCCCTTCTCACAGCACCATCTGCCACCTCACCTCTATGTTGCCACACTCCAGTGCCAGGCTGAAACGGGTCTTCTCGTCTTTGACAAAGTGCAGGGCCACCTCAGGGTAGCCCTTCTTCTGCAGGTAGGCAATGATGGACTGGCCCACAAGCTTAGCATTCCTCACCATGTGCAGTACCTGCAAAGAAAAAGCCCAGGCAGTGAAGCTGACACCACTTGCAAGGCATGTTCCTGAACCCTCAGGCCACGACCAAGAAAATAGCGCAGAGTTTCTCATTCCTCACCTCATCATACTTCCTGTTAATCAATGCCAGCTTGAATTTGAACTCTGTGGGATCAATGGTGAGGACCCTGGGGCGGCATTCTCTGTCCAGGCAGTACACGTTGTTCCCCTTCACGCGGGTAACATAGATAGGAAGGTCCAGGGTGCGGATGATTCCATGATCCCTGTGCCAACACACAGCAAATGTGCACACCGACATGTCTGTATGGCCACATCCCCTACCTCAAAGGAGGCTCACTATGCTATTTGAGCCTGCAAGCCCCGGTCAGATGAATAAAGCAGCCACCCAACCCAGCAATAGAGCACCAGTGCACAGGGTAAGCAACTGAACACGAGCCAAGTGCATCTATTTAGCTCTAACTGTCTTGGGGTACATCCGTACTGTAAAAGTGGAGTTGCACCAGCACTAACTTTGGCATCTGCCAAACAAACAAAAAATAAAAACCCTGGTAGTCTGCACAAGGCCAGCCAGTTTAACTCTCAGACTTACCCTGTAGTGACAGCATATTTGATGTGGTTGCTGGTGGTATAGATGAAAACACCGCTTTCATCCCAGGCACCGCTCTTGACACGGATGTTTTCGTGGATGTTACACAGGGATTCCAGCTTTCTGTTGCAGATCATGATGGCTGGAGACAAAAGCAAAAAGGAGGAGGATCAGGTAACTCTACTCTTAAATATCTGACTCTGACTTAGACAGAATAGCTGATCCTTTTTGAGGAATATAGCAAATCATCTGTTCTATAAGCTTGCAAAAAGGATTTGATGAAGAGAAAAAGCAGCTGGGCTCACACTGTGAATCCGTCTGCAGCTGCACCTTCACTAGACACAGCACCGAGCAGTTACTCTAGCACATCATGAAAACAGGGACATGCTCCCAGCCAAGGAAGGACCAAGCGTGCACTGGGATCCAGGTGACACACCGCAGCCTCCCCTGCTTACCATGCTTGGCCAGCAGAGCGACGTGGGACATGTCAGCCGACCAGATGACGTATTTCACCTTGGAGATCTTCACCGAGGCCAGAGTCCTGGAAAAGGACAGCACTGATGTTAGAGAGTTGAACAATATGCTTCCACAGCAAGCTCTATAATCAACTACCGGTCTCCAATACACTGAGCCCAATTTGCTGATGTTCTGAATCCTCTTTATGCAATTCTGAAGCTACAAAATCATGCAACAAAATTGTCTCTCTAGTTTAAGAAAACAAAGCTTTCTCCATGCCTGTGCAATAACAAACACATTTGAGGTGATGACTGACTTGAAAAACATGGAGATGATTACGGATGGTTTTAACAGAACAAAGGAAATAAGGTATTACAAGTAACATTTGCTTTAATAAATTTGTCCATAACTTTCCCAACAATACTAGAAAGACAAAGACATAGAAATAAGGAAATAAAACTCGAGCAAATTCTGGGACATAAGCGATCAAGACACACCGCATTTATCTGCTGCTAACCCAGAACCTTCTCAAGCTGACAATGGCCAAGAGCACCAGCTACTTGTCTGTTTCTTTGTGGCTAGCAACACATAACCAGTACAAACTTGCTATCATGTTCCAATTTAAGAGCATTTTGAACAGATATAAAACCTAAGGGACAAGGCATCAGGCAAGCTTAGCTTGACTGAGTATGGGGTTTTTGATTTCTTTCCACTTTTATAGTACCCGATTCTGTAGTCAGAATTTATAAGGATATGGCACACATCTCCCTGTGATCAATGGCACGGTGCCTGCAGCATAAACTGCACCTTGGCTATGTTTACACTCTGCTCTCCCTAACAGTTGTTAGCCGTGGTTTGGATCAGTCTGACACAGCCTGCAGCTGATGCTGAATTCTGGAGTGCATTAATAGCCATTACTTGTCCCCAGAGGGCACACGCCAACAGGATTACAATATTAAAACTTCCCCCAGCAGACTGGATCTTACCGCTTCTGCTGCACGTCAAAGAGGGTGATGGAGTCTGCATCTCTCAGTAACAGGTTCCCTGTGCCAGCATAGAAAATCTCATCACAGTTCGGCACCTGCACCTTCTTCGTGATCTCATTCTTCAAGTTTTTGATTAGGATCTGCCATTTGATGAGAGGAAAACAAAACACAGCAACACAGGGCAGTCAGATAGAATATACAAAGAAATTTAGGATTGTTTTAGCTCAGAATTTTTGTATAGCTGAACCTCAAGAGCCCAGATTAAATACAAAGCCTTTCACAAGACAGGATCAGACATTATCCTTCTGCAAAATCCAACAGCTTAAAGTTTACCAGGGCATAGATATAGGGGTGCGAGCTTTCCCTTTAGCCCCACCGCTGTCGTCAGCTAGCTGGTCTGATTTCCAAGCTCTCTCTACACTGAGTATATGAACAAAGTAAATACGAAGGGAAGGAGGGTGGGCGAACACAGGGTAAATAAAGGAGATGAAGAAGCTGAAAGGGGAGAACTGCAAGGAGAGAAAGGGAAGGCAGGGAGGAGTAACAAAACAGGTACAAGAGACTTTAATATACTAGGCAAAAAATATACTGAATCAGATACAAAATAAATAGATAAATATTCTGCACTGGGCAAAGTGCAAGGCACTTTTCTTTCCCTTTCCACCAAGTAAACTGAAGCAGGGAGAACTTTCCATGACTTACTTTCCCCCTTCTTTCTCTTATTTCCCTCCACAAGTGAGATAAAAGACCTTTATTAAAAACTAACCTACTTTTTCAGCATTTCCTCATTACTCGCATGCTGTGAAAGCAACCTGGGTGGCTTCACAGTCCTGTTCTGGTCAGCTGTCATTTCTCAACTCACCTGCAGTAGCAGGCTTCCAGCAAGCGAGCCAGCATTTACCGTAAGTTAAATAATATTTCAACTCACTACATTTCCATTGTATTGTATTTCTTCATGTGTATCTGCAGCTCACTTTCTATTGAGAATGCTTTGCCAGTCTGCGTGGATCTCCGATAATTCTGCTAACCCAATCTCCCGCTATTCCATTTGCATGTTTCCAAATGACAATACACCCCATTAAAAAGATGACCCTATTAAGCCTGTCCCCTTACCGAATGCATTCGATCCAGGACTGCAAAGCGGTTACGAGCTACCCACACAGCTGTTAGCCCGGAGGAACGTTTCCCTTCAGGGGCTAGGGAGAGAAAGATGCAGGCAGTGAATAAAACCTCTGGCAGGCTCTTATGGCAACACATTAGTCAGTCTTGTTTGATCCCATCTTGGCTGTTGTAGCAGCTTCCTACTAATTCATGTTTAACCTGAGGCTATTCGCAAGACTCATTTCCTCCCCCAATGTCCTTTCAGATCGCAGCGTGGCCAGCGCCAGCCCTTCTCTCCAGCCAAGGCACAAGACAAGTGGCTGTCTGTACCGCCAACGCCACTGCTTGGCGCTGAAGCGGGCCATCCTGGGCGACAGCACAGTCTGTCAAGCTAACGAGCAGAGCCTTGCTGGCCAAACAAACCGAGCAGCGAGGGTCCCGGCTTCAATGTAAGCCCCCCCTCCCTCTCCCCCCTGCAAACTGACATAACGAGCTGGAGGAGAAAGGCTGCGCTCTCCGCAGCACGCAGCTGTTCTCTCCGTTTTAAAATGCTAATACAAACACAGCGCTCTGCATGTCAGACACACATAAAGAGCCACGCCGCAGGATTTTTCAGATGCAGAGAAGGTTTTGAAACAGGAGAAGGGAACAAACAAGCGAGGTGAGAGAGTTGCTACTGTTGTGGTAAAACAACATTTCTCCTTCTTCAGTTCCCGATCCCCTTTCTCTCTGGTCCTCCTGCTGCTCAACACAAATGTTTTTGCGGACCCACCCACTAGACCGGGGACTATTTCACCAAGCACAGTACTCTTTGTGGCAGATCTACAGCCGAACAAATGACTTCAACCTGACTGCCTCAGCCCTCAGTTACTACCCTACACAAGACTGGTCTAAATTCAATTTCCAGCTCCACTTCGGGTGTTCTGACGGCAATTTCACCTGTTTTTCTGAATCGCCACAACGCGGTATTTTTACTGGCTTTAAATCTTTAACCCTGGCTGTGCCTCACTCAGACGACTGAAGTGTTTTACCCAAAAGATGATTAAAGGGTGATAAGGAAGTTTAGCTTCCCTTGTAGGTCAGGTAAATAAACTGAAGGGCGTGAGGTTGAAAAATCCAGTGCACGTGTTAAGTATCTACATTACAGACCAGGGAAATCATGAGAACTCTGCACACACGACTGTTTGTTAAAGAAAATATTTATCAGCTGGTAGAATTACATGCTGTTCTTGAAAATGCACTAAAGGTGCTTAGTTTTCATGAGGCCTTGACACCTCCCCCTCCAGAAGAGGATAAAACCTCTTGTGAAATAAACCCTTTCCTCTCTAGAAGGGTGACAAGCCAGGTGTCCCCAGACAAGTCAGCTTTGAATGACTCAATGAAAATTAATATTTATAATATCCTCAGTAGCATTTCATCTATATAAAGTTACCAAAAAACTCCCTTTCTCTGTCTCTCCAAATGTACCTGCTGACTGTACTCAGCAAAGAAGCCTTCCCTTCGTTAGATCTGCAGAAATCAATAGATGGGAGAACAAGTGAGCTGGATTCCAGTCTAACACATTCATCACTCCCACTCATTTCAAAATCTTTACTGCCATGACGACAGAGGCAGGAGAAACCAGCTGGAGTTTCAGATCCCAAATGGAATTCACAGTTAGAAGAAAGAATTTTTTTCTTTTCCTAAATCATGTTTTGACTTGTAAATTGCACAAAACTGATCTGGAATTTGCCGAGAGGAAGAATGAACACTGGCACCCTGGCACTGTCACTTTTACAGCCACTTTTCAGAGTATAAAACCTCTTTGAACAAAACATATCTGGTTAAAATCTATCTCTGTTGACAAGCCAGGAATGCTGCCTGCTGCGTCGAAAGGGAGAATGGAAAGTTACTAATAACAAAATTATAAAATATATATTTGTAGCAGTAAAAGTTTGGGATGAACATGAATTTTTCAAGTCAGTGTCGTGTGATATACTAAGCAGGAAGCCTGCCAAATGATGTGTGCTGCAGGGACATTGGGAAACATGAAGAAAAAAAAAATCCAGTGAGAGGCTTACGAAAATGAAGCTTTTTTATATGTAACACACACAGTTGGAGAGAGGAGGAGACAGCTACACAACAATAAACACTCACAGGAAAAATGTGAAATAAGAAAGTGCCTACCATCCGGATTTTGGGAATCTGCATCCTTGGGAATGGTGTAGAGATCATAAGTACTGTTCTCCAAGTTGCTGGCTCTCTGCACAAAGATGGGGGAAAACGTTCAAGGTCGGATTTCACAGAACTGCCACTCACAGCCTCATGAGAAGTTCTTTAGCACGTTACGTAACGGAACTTGACTTACCGTGCAGAGAAGGACAGCGTTCTCAGCTGGGTTGTATGACATGTTGAACACGGGGAACTTGGAACCGCTGAAGAGAAGTCACAAATAAAAGAAAGTTACAGTGAAACAAGATTATTTCTAACGCTCATCTTTTATTTTTTTTAATTAAACAGAGAGCCAAAAAAAGCTGTTTTGATGAATTTCCCAAACCACCTGGGAACACTGTAAGTACACCAGCATTTTATAAATGAAAGCTGGCATTTCAGGCTGAATTACTGGAAACTTCAAGCCAGTTACAAAAAAAAGAAGTTACATCTATGCAGAACGTGACAACCTGACCTATCTGTAAGTGAGGAACTAACAAGGGATTAAAGATACCAGCAATGCCTTTCGTAATATGCTGGGCACTCATCTCTTACCTTCGCAGCTGCATGACAGCAACGTCTTTGGAACTGTTAAAATCAAGCTGGCGGAGGAAACGGTCCTTCACGTAATACAGCATGTTCCCGTGCACAGCATAAGCAGGCCGCTCACGCTCCAGTTTGAACACAATCATGCCACCGTCATGGCCTGGGAAAAGGCATGCAAGAATTCAAACGTGAATTAAATCCTGGGGCTTTTCTCATTACGGAGATGCCAAGAGCAAGCCCTTCAATGCCTTTTTTTTTGCTTTGTTTTTTTACCTGCAGCAAAGAGGTTGAGGTTAGGATGAGCTGCCAATACCCAAAAGCGATCGTGATCACGGCGGAAGGTCTGAACACCCGTGCTAAACATGGAACGTAAGAAATAAGGAATATAAACAAAATGGAAACCCTGCTGTGTGCTCCAGGTCCCCAGATAAAGATCCCAAACCTCAGACTGATCTCCAGCATTCAGCATGGGGAGACCACACAGAGTTCATAACACTGTTTTCATAACCTTCTGTCAAATAATGTATTCTCATTTAGAACATTTGCAGCAGCAACATCACCAGACAAGTCAGTCTTCTTCCACTTGTTTTCAATTATAAGCCTTGCCCATAACATGTGTCTCAAAGGGACAGCAAATATGAAAAACATTTCTTTCTCAGTAATTATCAAAGGCTAGAACTGAAGTTTTAAGGAGTTCTGGTTTTTTAGTTTCTCTACAAATAACCGTAGGCCTCTCACATGGGTAAAAACGTCCCCAGAAGGTGCCTGACATGCACTAACCGTTTCGACATATCCCAGACACGGATGCTTTTGTCTTCTGAATTGCTGAGGATCAGTTCCTGCCGGGGGTGGAAAACGGCACACGAGACATTGTTGTAATGTCCTCGGCAAGTGTCAACCTCCCAGGCCTTGGATTCTAACCAGAAGTGAAAAGAAAGAGGAAAAGAATGCTTGAACAGGTTATTTCACAGGAGAAAACACAGCAAACACCTTAATGAAGCGGGCTCTATCAGCCTATTACTAAACCATTCCCCACTGTTTATTTTTGTGATGTTTACCTGCTAGCACAGCTTGCCTGAGAAACAGATAAACCAGATTTCCAAAAAGGTGCAAAGAATTCTATATAGCTCAGCTGGACGGAGCTGGCAAAAGCACATCCATTCCTGGTGAAGCGCTTCTCATTCTAGAATCATCTCCCTTTCTCATTCCATTGGCACGTATTCAAAAAACTTCAGAGTCAATCTTTTCTGTTCCTACAAACCTCTGCTCAGCAGTGCATGCAAATTAAAAGAAGTTAGAAGCGTGTGCTAGGGAACTGAGCCCTCTTCAGATTGCAAGAGCCAACGCTGTTTGGGATTATTTACCACTGCACCCTACGTACATGCTTGCAAGATGTAAATTACCTTCAGGTTCAGCCCGCAAACGTTCAAACAAATTTCAGTTATTAACACCCTTCTCCCCAAGGGTTCCCCTCGGAGAATCCACTTACCATTCATCCGCCAGATCTTCACTTGCCGATCATCAGCTCCTGACACAATAAGCGGCATCGTGGGATGGAAGGCGGCCCAGTTCACCCCACGATCGTGGCCCTACAAGGCAAAAAGAAAACACTCACTTGAAGCGGGTTCGTGACTGAATGTAACGAGCAAAGGAAAAACGAAGCGACAAGGCTGCAGACAGCCTTGCCAAGATGCAGCGCTCGCTATTTTTGTATGCCGTGCTGCTCAGCCCAAATGCTTCGACTTTGCCCACAGGAAGGAGCTTTGCAGATACCATCCTTCACCAGCAGAGCAGCACCACTTCCCAGCTTCAACAAGCCATTACAGAACGCTGCTTCCAGAAACACAAGACATTAATGTCTGCTACTTAATGGAGCTTTTAGCCATACAGAGAGAACGGTACTCGTTAGGTTTCAGCGCAAACATCTCCAGGTTTCAATTTACAAAATTCTTGGAGCACGTTACTCACTGAGCTGAGACTGGTATTTTAACTCTGTTCTCTCTGCTATTTTTCTGGCCTTTTTGAGAGTCATTTGGGTCACAAGGATTTCATTAAACAAATTTGAAAAGGTTGCAGAGCACACACACACTGACACTGTACCTCAAGAACGTGCTTCACAACTGCATCTGTTGTCCCAAACAAATCCACCCCTGTTATTCCCCTGACATCCGATTCCACAGCTCCAGGGGACAGGTTCTTCTTCCTTAGGCCTTGCAGGACAAAGGGGAAGAAGAAACAGGGTGGAGGAAGCAAAAAAAAATATATGATCAATGTTCCTAATCCAGAAACAAGTTGAGTGCTCTCCCATGTTGCTTGTATACATCTTCAGGTGGAAAGCGAGAGCTTGAAAGAGTGGAAGAGGGTGAGAAATATCCAGGACTCCCTTCCACTTCCTCCAAAAGCACAGGCTCAGATTAGACATACCAAGAGGCAAGTCTGCAATGCAGCACACCACCGAAAGGATCACCTCAGCTCACTGGGACACAGACAGTGGCACTACACAAAGGACTGAGGCATTCTGATTTCTCTTCCTCTCATTCCTCCTTCACTGAGTTGAGCTTGCAGCTTTCAGGGGACTTTTCAACCATGCCACTCTGCCCAAATCCGTAATCCTGAGGACATCAATCTGCCTGGGAACAGGATATTTTGGGGAACTAGAACTATAGGAAAAAAAACCCTGTTCCTGATTCTGAAGAAGATTAAGTTCTCCAAATTAAAACAGACCTACTTCAAGCCATTCCTCATTAAGACGCCTCGTAACACAGTATGGAAAGAAATGAAAAGAGCCTCTCGTCTGACAGTGCACGGGGAAAGACTAAATAAAATGCTAAAACAAAACTTAGAAAATACCCTTTCAGATTCCGAAGTACTTGGCCCAAGAAAGCTATCACGGAGTTTATAGAATAAGAAAAATCTGTCTAGGATAAACCCAGAATTGCACTGCTACGGAGACCAACAGAGAGGGAAGTACAAGAAGAGAATGAATGATACAGAAGGCAAAAAATTATTTTCTAGGTTCCCACAGTCCTCATGGATCAGCAGCTCAACATCTCACCAAACCCTTCTGCGAAGTCAGGCTGATGAAATGAGCATGACAAGCAGCGCCTCACAGCAAAGCACGAACGCTCAGCACACGGAGTGAGGTGCACACACACAGGCTCCAAGTAACGATGATGAGCTCGAATGGCTGAGTGGAAACTTCTACAAAGCTGGCACAAACCACCCCAGGAAGGAGGAATAGAACATAAATAACCCGGAGAAGGCGAGTGAAGAAACGTAGGGTTTTCAGCAGAGAAAATACTTGAGCCTTTGACAAGCCAGCGAAACAGGACTGGAACACAAGTGGAAAATTTCTGGCGTAACTGCACAAATCTAAGGCAAGGCAGAACACTCACAGAACACAGCAGCTCCCTGGGTTGCTCTGGGGAGGGAGCAGGGACAGAGAGGGGACTTGCAGCAGAAAGGCAGATATTAGGCGCTCTGGGGACAGCTGCTTAGAAGAACAGAAAAAAACCTGAAGAGCAGACTCAGATGGACATGCACACGAGCACTCAGAAGAGCAGGTATTAGAATAACCAGAGGAAAAGGGGCACCATACTACCGGTGAATTACACGAGGCAGGTTAGGAGAGAAGGAGAAAGGGACCAGGAAAGCATCAGGACGCTCCTGGCACCCGTTTTCTGGAACTCATGGCTGATGTGTTAGAGACAGCACTGACCTGCAGACAGATGGGCCTTTACAAATTCTTCTCTCATCTCCCTCACAGTTCAGGCCTCACACCTGAGGTCCGTAACCTACCCAAGGCGGAAACTAAAGAGGGCTCTTGGGTACCGACTATGCCCTTGCTGGGCTTCGGTTCGTTCTAGAGAAGTGAAGTGGGGGCTGAAGCTGTACCAAAGGTTTTGCCAGCCGTCACCACACGCTCACAACAAGGTGGTGCTCAAGGAGAGGCACTCCAGGTCTACGGGTGCCATGTGGGGACTTTCAGCAGAGATCCTCCCGGTCCCAGGGCGTCTCAGCACCACCAGCCCAAGCCCTCACTTAAGCCCTCACCCAAGAGGAAGGTTAAACAGGAGTTGGTGCGCGGTGTTAAAGCGCAGACTGAAAGCACTGATCAGAGTAAGACCTCTAGCATCCTCCTCACCGGTTAATACTTAAAAAGAAACGAGAGAAAAAGAGATTATTTTGGAGGTTAATATCAGGCACGTGAGCAACGACTTCATTCCACAGCACAGGTGAACAGCACAGCACACATGTTCATGCATTTTAAGACATAAACAAGCTGATTCTGACTGCATTCACACTCCCTCTCAGCAGATGAGCAGGAAATAGACCCTTCAACCTCCAGCTTGTTTTACGTTGAAGGTCCTCTACCAGCAGGTTTCAACCCAAAGAACAGGAAATTTGTGGGAGTTCAGAACTACAAGGCAGTCCTCGCCCTCGTCTGGTCTGGGTCGTGCTCCACTCTGCCACAGCTGCCACCAAAGCTGAGTTCTGGGAGGAAGGATTGGGAATACGACCTTTAAATTCATTTAACTGGGGGCATCAAAAGAGAACCAGTACTAAAAACCCCCAAAAGCCTGATGAAAAATAATCCGACTGATGTCAGCAGAAGCCGCAAGTTAAAAGCAGCCCTCAGAAACGGAGTTCAAGCTCCACATCACATGATGCTCTCTCTGATTAGGATTATATGGATAACAGGAATCAGACAAAATGTGGAAATAACCAGTTCCAGCTGGCTGCTAGAGCCAGGACAGAGTCCTGCTGAGGACAGGAGTCATTTTGGGGAAGAACTTTTTGGGGGGAGGGAAAAAAAAAGTACTATTTTCAATCTGTTTAACATCTACCCGGGTTTTTCTCCACACGCTAATATTCCTGCAGCGTCGTGTCTGACTGGAGCGACAGCTGAGTCAATAATTCAGCGTGTCGCTAAAACCCCTCATCACGGATCAGCTGAGGAAAAAAAAATAAAGCCCTGTGCCATCTCCAAACCAATTTGGCAGCCGGAGCTCTGCTGAGAGAGAGCGTTTGTGGGAGAATGCAGCAGCAAAGCTTCCTAGCAGCATAGCTGTTAAACTCCCCGTGCTGGCAGTACGGAGAGGGGGACAGGTTTTAAATAACCAGGATATCCTGTCCCCAGCCCCTACTGTTGACACAGCTGGCCGTGTCTGAGCGTGTACCACGAATAATGCAGCAAGGCCAACCAAAACTGCAATGGCGAGAGCGGCCGGTCGGGTGAAGGGCCAGCTCAGTGTACCACCAGCAGCAGTGCCTCCCACCAGTCCCTTCTCCATCTATTTTCTTGGCTTCTGGCATTTCGTTTATGGATCCTACGTGATTCCTTTGAATCACCTCAGAAACAGCCAAGGTATCAGCAAAGGACTTTGGAGTTTTGACTTGCTCCGGCCTCCAGGCCACGCCTTGCTTTATAAAAGACGAGCAGACGGGACGATGAAGGAGTTCCTAATGTTATCTTCCTGGCACGATCCACAATTAAGCCACCAAAAAGATCCCCTGCCCACTGTGCAGTGGGTCCAAAGCCCTTTGATCTCGGGACAAACGACTTTAGCTCGGGACAAACGACTTACTGCTGCCTCCAGGAGATTTTGAACGAGATAAAGGTGATCCAGACATTTTTAGAATTTGTCCCACAAGCCTTGCACGCTGGCAAAGCTGACGGCACCGTGCCCGTTCTGACAGCAATTCCCGTTGCCTACGTTGGCTGTAAAATCAAACTCTTTAAGTTTTTGGGGCTGCACAAACCTACAGCTCGCACCTACTGCTGTGGAAGGCTGCTTCAAGCACAAGGTGGGGCTAGATGAGCCCCAGAAGCCCCTTTCAGCCAACGACCTACAGCTTCTTGAAAAATGAGGGGATTGGATCCCTGCCAAACCTCTGACGTTCTTCCTGAGGCTCCTAGAGCTGGCAGAACTCTTTCTGCTCTCAGATCGGAACCAGCGTTTCCCTGCCTCGTTTGGCTTTCAGCAATTGCAGTTTTGCCACGGGCTTTGCCACCGGCCACCCCCTTGATCTGGGCAGCTCACCAGAAATATCCCAAACGCGCACAGTCTGATCCAAGCTGGCTGACACTACCAGGTCCTCAGAGGGGTGAAACTGGGCACACATCACATAGTGGTTGTGTCCTGTCAGCACGCTGCGACAAAAAAAGGACAGAAAAAGGCCATTTAAACATACGTCAGCACACGCTCTGGTCTGCAGCAACAGCAATCAGCTTAGTCTCAGAAGGGACAAAGAGGAACGCGGTCGATAAGACTTGGAAGGGAAACGCCACCCTCCAAGAATTATCACAGGAAGAAATTATTACAGAATGATCAAGAAATTATCAATTTCTTCAAGAATTATCACAGCTGCTCAACGCATCTGTCCTCAAAGAACATTCAAGGGCTGGCTCGCTGATACCAGGAACTTCACAGGTATCAACACGGCTGCATCTCATCTTAACTTCAAAAAAGTTTTAACCAAACACAGGAAATTACAACCGCGTTTAGTAGTACGGATGTAAGCGAGCAGAAGTCACAGCTGACAGAAATCTTTGTTACTAATCAGTTCTGTTCCTTCAGCTACGCACGGTTTGGAATATCATCTTCCACTTGAAAACAAGACAGGAGGACAGCTCGCACCCCAGCCCTGCAGTTATTTTTAAAGCGCCCGCTGATTTTACCAGACACAAGTTCTGGACTGCCAGTTCCAAACCCGAATGGTCTGATCATCAGAAGCACTCAAAATCCAGGGATATTCCTAAAAAGACAAAGTAGTTGGCATATGAAATAACACACGCCCCCACATCGCCTCCCTCCTGTTGCCTCCCCAAATTACCCTCTTTTATTTTATTTTGCTTAAGATCTAGGAGGCAAAATTTATGCCTCTAACACCTCCAGAAAGGACCACGCCTTTATT
This sequence comes from Heteronetta atricapilla, assembly GCA_011075105.1. NCBI lineage: Eukaryota > Metazoa > Chordata > Aves > Anseriformes > Anatidae > Heteronetta > Heteronetta atricapilla. The sequence continues at coordinate 1,771,302 of CM021755.1, read as the reverse complement.
TTTCGCTTCAGCAGAGCTTCCTTGGCAAAGATTCCCGTCCAAGGAAGCCGAAGAGATCTCCACTCGCGCAGGAAGAACACAGGCACGCAGCGGGGGTAAGTACTAGAGGAGCTTACGTGGTGGAAGAAGGTGGTGCGGATGTAATCCAGGTGTCCCAGCAGAGTGAAAAGGCAGCGGCGCAGTTTGTAATTCCACACCTGAACAACACAAAGGCAGCACGATGAGGGTGCGTGCCCCAGCCAGCTGGGTTTCTTTGTGCTTTCTCACAATAAGGCTAAAGATTTTAGTCTTTTAGATCACCTACAGGCCTCTCCCTCTTCCAGTTTAAGATATTCCTAATGCAAGCCCTAAAAAGACTTCAACTTGCTGCAATTACCACTAATTCCTGAACGATTCCCTCCCTGGGCAATGCCTTTTAGAGAAAAACCGTAAAAGGAGCAGAAGGTTACCTTTATTTTGTAGTCATCACCTCCAGAAACAAACAGAGGCTGCTGTTTGTGGAAATCAATCCCCCGAACAGGTCCTACGAATAGGAAGAGAAGGTTGGACGAGGCAGGACGACCGACAGCCAGAACAGTCCCTCACATCCCATAGAGAGGGAATTTCACACTCCCCATTGCTTTTTTTACTACAAATTAAAGGGTTCAAAGCAACAAGCAGCCGTGTCAGAGGATGGCACCCCACTCCTGAAGGCCTTCCTTTTCGTCAGCACGCTTGCAGAAAAACACCGCAGAGCACGCAAACCCTTTGTGCTTACACCTCCAGAGTTATTTTTACACCAGAAACCAACGCTGCCCCCTTTATTTGCGTCCAAGGGGTGCTCAGAAAGCACCGAGCTAACAGCGGGGTGTAACGCCCACCGCCTGCAGCCCCGCAGAGCCGCTCAGCCCCGCTCCCGCCCCGCACGCCGCCCCCCCTCGCCCCCCCCCGCTGACCGTCGTGCTCGTCGAACTTGTCGATGAGGGTGCACATCCGATAGTCCCACAGCTGGATGACGCCGTTGTGCAGGCTGGTGAGGATCCAGGGCCGCTTCGGGTGGAAGCTGAGCCCTGCCGAGGAACAGAGAGGGGGGATGAAGGGGCCAGACCATGACAGGGCACGCAGCACAGCCCCGGGCCCCCCCTCAGGACCGCCCGGGCCCCCCCTCAGGACCGCCCGGGCCCCCCTCAAGGCCCCCTGTGGATCACTCGGGACCCCCGGAGCTCCCCCCACGACCCAGGCCCAGGACTCCCAGCCCCCCTCTGGTTCCCCCGAGGCCCGGGCCCGCCGCTACCTTTCACCCGGGCCGATTTGGTCTCGAACTTGGTCAGCATCGCGCCCCCACCGCCGGCCGCCGCCTTCACCCCGACCCCTCCACGTCGGCGTCCAGGAAGCGCCCTCGGCTTCCGCTTCCGTCTCCCCGACCAACGAGACGCGGTCCTCCCGACGGCACAGAGCGGCTTCCGGCCGCGCCGCAGGAAGCGGAAGGGCCGGGAAGATGGCGGCGGCGGCGGCGGGGAGAGCTCGGGGCAGGCGGGGGATGGCGGCCGCTGCGGGGAGCCCGCGGCTCCCGGCCTGGTGCGGGCCGCTGCGGGGGCTGCTTCTCGCCGTGCTGGCGGCGGGTGAGGCTGCTGGGGAGACGGGCTGGGCTGAGCTGGGCTGGGCTGGGCTGTCCCCCCCCCCAGTTCTGGGGTCCCCCCCTCACCAAAGGGCTCTGGGGTTCCCGCTCCCCCCTCCCCGGATCTGGGGTCCCCCCTGCGTCTCCCCATCCGGGATCTGGGGTCCACCTCGTGTCTCCCCATCCGGGATCTGGGGTCCCGTCCGTCCTCCCGTTCCCTCCCCCCGTGATCTGGGGTCCCATCCACCTCCTTTGTGCCTCCCCCCGGGGGATCTGGGGGTCCCCCCCCCGGTCGTGTCCCCCTTCCCCCCAGGATTTGGGGTGTTTTTGCCTGGGATCTGTGGTGTCCCCCCACCGGGTCATGTCACCCTTACCCCCCAGGATCTGGGGCTCTCTCCTTCCCCCCTCCCCAGGATCTGGGTTCCCCACCAAGGATCTGGGGTTCACCCTCCCACCCCCTGGGAAATGGGGTCCCCCCCCCAAGGAGATGGGGCCCTGGGAGCCCCCAGCTGTTCCCTCCAAGTTGTCAGGGGTTCATCTCCCTCTCCTTTACCTGGGGGGGGAGCACCTGGAGGTGTGGGGAGCCCCCGGTTTGCCCCCCTCTGAGGCTGGGCTCTGTTTTCTTCCCCAGGCTCCTGCCAGGGGAACTCCGTGGAGAGGAAGATCTACATCCCCCTCAACAAGACGGCGCCGTGCGTTCGCCTCCTGAACGCCACCCACCAGATCGGCTGCCAGTGTGAGTACAGCCCCGGAGCTGCTCCTGGGGGGGGGCACGCCTGGAGTAACAGCGTACACCACTGCTGGCCTGCCTCGTTCAGCACCATCCACGTGCCTAGCACTGCCTGATGCCTCCTCCACTCCCACCCCAGCAATGCTGATCTGCTTCTGCTAAATTCAGGGGCAGAGACCTTAGAAAGTCTGCGTTTCCTAGGCCTCAAAAACCCGTGGCTAGGCAGAGAGCGATGTTCTCAGCACGTGCAGTCAGTGCAGGACAAAGCCGGTTCACCACGCAGGCTGCTCCTTGCCCAGCCAGCTCCCTGGGTAGGAGGCAAAGCCGGGAGCCCCGCTGAATTTACGGGCTCCTAGAGCAACAGGCAGGGGGTGAGGAACCAACAAAGAGGCATCCGAAGGGCCGGGAGGGTTTGGTTTAGCTGCTTGTGCAACGCCCGTTACCTTGGTACGGGTTTTGTGCCGTGAAGATGTGGACGTAGGGCTGCTTGGCTGCTGAGAACGAGGAGGAAGGTTTCAAACAGCACTGCTTGCTGAGAAAGAGCAAGCGTTTCTCTTGCGGAAAGGGCCGGAAAGGGCCGCCTCCGAGTCAGGGATCTGCCCGTTTGCGATTGAATTTTGCTTCCTTAGCCGGCCACTCCCTGCAGCAGGGGTTGTCAGCTGCCGCCGCAGGGCAGCACAGCTGCACTCAGCCCGCCCGGCAGCACGGGGCGTGGGCTGCCTGGCTCTCCTGCCCTCTGACGTGAGCCCGGCGCTAGTGCAGACGCCGGCACGCGATGATCCCGCTCTTGACGACTGCTTTTTCGAGCTGTGGGCGCTGTTTTTATCCGTGGAGGCTTAGGAAAGGGCTTCGTTTCCTCGGGATGGGGTGAAATGGCAGGCAGTCGGACCCGCCCGGCTGCTAGTCCCGTGTGCTGCCCTGAGCTTTTGCCTCTGTCACCTCGTGCTCCTCGGGGCCTCGTGCTGAGCTGTCTTTGAGCTCTCCCTTTGGGAATTTGCAGTCTTCGCTGATGGTCAGCACGAAGCTGCCTCGCTGACTGTGGTGCTCAGCTCGGGTCCCGTCTTCTCTGCACGATTTTCTGTCTCCGGGCCCCAGTTTCCTCCTGGGTCACGCCTAATTTCCTCCAGTCACGGGAGATTTGTAACGCTTTGGTAGCTGAAGTCCCTTCAGTGCTTTAGTGGGCTTGAACAAAAGAGGCTTTCAAGGCTTGGGCACTGATTTCTGTTACTTTTTTGAACTGTGTGCTTCACTTTTTTTTTTCCCTTATAAAAACCGTTCCTTTTCCTGTCCTATTCCAGCAAAATGGTGCCACCTGACCACGTTGCTTCCTCCCATCCTCTTCTGAAAGCCCTCTTAGCCGTGCAGCCCTCCTGTTCGGGGGTTGTTGGGGTGTGGAGGAATCGCGGTGAGACACCAAGGGCGCTTTCTCTTTCTGCAGCCTCCATCAGCGGGGACACGGGCGTGATCCACGTGGTTGAGAAGGAGGAGGACCTCAGCTGGGTGCTTGCTGATGGCCCGCACCCACCCTACATGATACTGCTGGACGGGAACCTTTTCACCAGGTCAGTCGTCAGCACTTCTTATCTTCCCCAGGCGTGCCCAGAAGACCAATTTTGGGGACGAACAATCTAATTTTTCAAGTGAGAGATGGCAAAATCAGCCCTGAGTGCGCTGCGCCGAAGCCCCGTGAGGGTGGAACGTGCATGTTTGTGCTGTGTTTTCCTGCACGGAGTTATTTCCTCATAAACAGGCAGTTTGGTTGTTAGAAGAGCTCTGCGCCGTGTGTTTTCTTACGCCGTGTCGCTGCAGCTGAGGATTAAACAAGGTGGCTGACGTCTGTCGCGTCTCCTGGGCAGAGCAGGAAAGAAGTGGTTGAAATTTTCTGTTTGTTGCCACTTTATTTGCTTCAGAGGAGATGAGCAGAAAGGAACGCGTTGATGATTCTGATCATAAGCACAGCCACGTGCTCGTGCGGTGCGTCAGCAACGGCCTTCCTTGGATTGTCACCCTTCGTTAGCGAGTTCACAGCTCCGTTCCTTTCTCTGTTCCAGGAAGGTACTGATGCAGCTGAAGGGAACCTCCCGAGTGTCCGGCCTTGCCGTGTCCATTGCCAAGCCGAACCCTCCCCAGGGCTTCTCTCCTGGTTTGAAGTGCCCCAATGACGGCTTTGGTAAGGAAACGTGAAGTCTTTTTGCTGGGAGGAGGAGGAGGAGGAGGAGTCCCTTTACATCGTAAGGTCAAAGCAGGAATTGTAAAGGCCACGTGAAATTGTAGCTTCGCTTCCTTGTCAAAATTGTGCCCGAGATAAGGTGCTCGATCATCCCTTCTGAAGTAACTGGTCTGATCTGGAATCTCATCGGTTCCGAGCAAGGGCTGGGACTGATGTGTGGGGGAAGACGGTTGGATCAGCTGGCTAAAAGTGTTAAGTCACTAACGCGTTAAGCCTGGCCAAGGTTTGCTGCAACATCTTTTACTTTCAGGCGTGACACTTTCTCCACGCCTGATCATTAAAGCTTCCATTTCTGCAGGCTGCGTGCAGCGCGCGTTAACCTCTCTTTTTGGGCCGGTTACTTCTTTCATTCCGCTCTGCCTCCCTGAATTCCCCAGGAGGTGTCAGTTAGGTTTTCATTTCGCCGCTTTCTTCGTGCAGCGAGTTTACTATCCTTCGGTTTGTGGGGAGAAATTACCTCCTGTAGCTTGCACAAAACTTCCTTCCCGGCCGCAAAGGATGCCCTGGAAACTCCCGAGATGCGACTGGCGTGCTGGCAGTTGTTGTCTCTCTGCCTTCGTGTTTGCACGGTGTCTGGGTGTTAAAACAATTGGCACATTGTGGATGCCTTAGGGGGGACTTCCAGCACATGATGAGCTCAGAAAATGCTGGTTTGCGCGTTCCTCCTTTTATCATGTTTCTCTGTGTGCCTCCTCCGCTCTCTCAGCACGTGATAAATGCTCGCTGAGTGCTCCTGCCAGCCTCCTGGCATGCGATGGCGTCGAGCGTGCACGTTTCTTACTCTCCCTGCGTGGCACGGAGCTCAGCCTCCGCCACTCTGCCGCACGCCGTGACCAGCTCCATCTCTCTAAGCTCTGTCAGCTGGTTCCCTAGCCCATAATGGAGCTCATTCGGTATCTGCTGCTATTTTCTCAGCAGGCCCTACCTTTCCTGCCGGCTGCTATTCTCTCGCAGGCTCAGATTTGCCCGTTTCTTTCTGTTTCCAGGTGTCTATTCCAAAGATTACGGCCCTCAGTATGCGCACTGCAACACGACCGTGTGGAATCCTGTGGGGAGCGGGCTTTCGTACGAGGATTTTGACTTCCCTATTTTTCTACTTGAAGATGCCAATGAGACTCAAGTTATCAAGCAGGTACTTACCTTCCTCAACGAGTGGGAGAGGGGAACTGCCACCCAGCTCAGGAAAGGGGGGCAGAAGTTGAGGTAACTCAGCTTTAGATGTCAAAATCTACAGGAAAAAAATATATGGTCCAATTTTATAGGCAGCACGCCACGCTACCAGAGAAACGCTAAGCTTTGTGATAATTTTTATTTCTGTCCAGTGTTATCAAGACCATAATGTCCCTCGTGATGGATCTGGCCCTGAGTACCCTCTGTGTGCCATGCAGCTTTTTTCCCACATGCATGCTGTCACCAGCACTGTCACATGCATGAGACGCAACTCCATCCAAAACACGTTCAGCATTAATCCAGGTGAGCAGATTCGTCTCTCCTTGTCTTGATAAGTCTGGTGGTAAAAATCCTAGTGAAATACAGTTCTGGAAAAGAGAGAAAATTACAAAGTTTCCTCAAAGGCTTCCTTCCCGGCTGAGCCTTTTCAAAAATAATTCAAGTGGTAGGAATTTGGGGGTATGTTTGCCATCAGTGTGGAAAATATGTAGAGATGCTGGCTGAGAAAGACACCTAATGCCTGCTACATAGATCATCGAGAATGGCTCTGATGTTACTGCTGCATTAGGCTGTGTGTACCTGGATCAAAATCCTGGTCCTGGTGAACGTTTTGTCGGTGACTTTCTTGGAGCCAAGACTTTCCCCCAGCTGGGCACAAGTTTGCTCTTGTGATAGGGCCACTGGTGAGCCTCAGCTGACCAGAAAGATCATTTCCCACTTCTCTCTGCTGTAATCTCAACTCAAGCGATGTTGTTTCCGCTTCCTAGAGACCGTATGTGACCCGCTTCTCGATTACAATGTGTGGAGCACCTTGCAACCTATCAATTCCTCTGAAAAAGTCGATCGTGAGAAGGAAGTCATCATTGTCGCCACACGAGTAGGTATCCCCTTCATACTGCTTTGCAGAGAGGGTGGCTGGAAGGATTCTGGGAAGATACGAGCTTTGGGTCTAAGAGAACATACTCCTCTTACATAATTTCATTTCTTCCCATGTTCCAGACCTTTTAGATTTGACTGGCTGTTGGGGTTCTAGCAGCCTTTTAGTTGGTGGGTTTGCAGATTGTTTCGATAAAAGGACACGTGGGTTTTGTTTCTGTCTGTGTTACCACGTGAGACTTTTTTCAGCATTTCTCTCGGTGATGGGAAGGCTTTGTGGAACCGGACGAGTAGAAATAATTAGGGTGTCTGACATGCTTTCCTAAAACACTTCACGTGCTTGGAACATGTTGAAGAGGGGGAGAGAGCATGGTTCGCTTGATGGGAGAGGCTGAATCACGTGGAGATTTTGGTGTGTGTCAAGCAGTGAGTCAATGTCAGAGCTGAGGAAGAAGTTCACTTCCCTGTCTAGCAGTCTGTTGTACATTCATTTTCCACCCTCCAGAGATACAAGTTCCAAACTCCATTTTGTGACCAGCACGGAGGCACGCGCTGCATGTTGGTGCTAACAGTGAAACTGGAGCACAGCTGATAGCCTTCGTTTTCAGGTCAGGGCTGAGGGGGGTTGGCAGCGCTCTGAGGCCTCAGGACTACAAAAAAATACTCAGCTGGTATTTGAAGTTCCGTTAGGCAGGGTGCTTTGGTTCTTCCCTTATCAGTAGGGTGAGTGGGATAAGAGGGGTGACAGATTTGCTTTCCGGGTACAGTATTCGTCTGTCTGTCTGCGAAATTCTTACGCCTGCTGTTCATGCTTACAGATTGACAGCCACTCCTTCTTCTGGAACATTGCACCCGGGGCAGAGAGTGCCGTCTCCTCTTTTGTGACCCACTTGGCTGCTGCCGAAGCTCTTCATAAAGCGTCAGATGTTCATTTGCTACAAAGAAATGTGATGTTCACCTTCTTCCAAGGGGTAAGAGCGGCAGCATCACTACTCCACGATTTGGCTTGTTCCAAGATAGCAAATCAGCCCTTGGCTCCGTGCAAATGAACTTTTTCCTAGTCTTTGTGCAGTCGTTTATCTGCATCCCCACACCATGGTGCTCTCTGCTCCCCCAGTGAGAACAGGATCTTAATTGCAGTGGGATACCAACAGCAGATGGGGCTTCCAGTGGGGCGGCCCACGTTCTGCCCCACCGTTCATTCTGGTCGAATAACTCAAACTTTGCTTTCCCTCCTGTCTCTTCCCGATGTTCCTCTCTGTCTGTCTGTTCTCTGCCTCTCCCCCCCCCCCCACTCATTCAGGATGAATTGCGATGGCTAGGCTTTAAATCCTGAAATGAAGCCCAGAAAAAGCTAGATTAAAAATATATGTGTTGACAGCAGCGAAATGTAGTTCGTTTCTGAGAGCCCAGCACTGGAGCTGGCAGCTGTGGAAAAGCAGAACAAGCTTGTGGAGGAGGGACTGATGGCCAACAGCTGATGTTCCCCTGAAGGCATCTACATTGATGGCTTCTTTTGTGCAGCTTTGTGAAACTGGCTCCCCCAGCCCCATGCTGTGGCCACGTGATTCCCCTCATCCACCCTCCCCAGCACATACATCCCCAGTCAGAATTTCCCTGGGGAGGCGAGCGTGCAGCACGATGGAACGGACATTCTCTGTCGTGCTCCCAGGATGGAGGAGGAGTGATAAGACTTGGCTGTAAATTAGTCAAGAGGAAAGTCTGGTAGCTGGCTGGCTTCACTGTCCTTTTCTGTCACGGAAATTCTCTTCTCCAGGGCATCTATTCGTGCCCAAGCAAAGCTCAGCCTCTTGCAGTTCTCTTGACAAACACATTTCTGTCATCTTGCCTTCAATCCCGCTTTTTCCGGAGAAACAGATACCCCTCCTTTCGGGAGAGGTTTGTGTATTTACCTCCTGGAATGGAGGATTGCCCTCTTCCCTGACCTCCTATTCTGCTCTCCCAAAAACAAAGAGGAAGGTGTGTGCCAGAGCGGAGCGTGGAGTAACGTCCCTCTGCTGTTACTTGCAGTGCCTTGCGAGTTGGAGGTGCTCACATCAGCTGATGTCTCTGTGCCTTTCTCACTCGTGGAATCCAATAGCTGTTCCCTGAGCTCTTGCTGTTTGCCTTCATTTTTGTCCTTTGCCACATCCCTGCCTGCAATACCTTTGTCCCTGGGTCCGGGCACAATGTCATTGTTCCTTTGGTGCGTGCAAGGCTACGCAGACCTTCAGAAATACTTGGTGCAGTTTCCGGCCCTTGAATTCTTGCTTTTTTTTCCACCTCAGCTTCTCAAATAGTGCTGCTGGTTGTGCCAGGCAGCTATCCACATGCGGTTCGTGTGTGATATTTATTTTTTCCTGTTGCAGGAGACTTTTGATTATATTGGCAGTTCACGGATGGTGTATGACATGGAAAAAGACAAGTTTCCTCTCCGTTTGGACAACATTCATTCATTTGTGGAGTTGAATCAGGTGAGAGAGAAGTTAGGGGACCTTTTAATTCCTTATTTTTCTGTGATAATTTAGCTGTGGTTTTCCTAGCCAGCCTTCTGCTAGTTCTGTTGTTTTTTTCCTCACCTGGACTTCCCTGCTGCAGAAGATTCAGTGTTTTGTTTTTTATTTTTCCCTTGCAGGTGGCTCTAAGGAATGGCTCTGTTCTATGGATGCATACAGACCCCGTCTCTTGGATGAATGAATCTGTTCAGACACAGGTGATTGAAAACAATCTGTAGTTGCTCGCCTACCCAAACTGCTGTGGGATCTGTGGCACGCTACAAATGATCAGGATGTTCAACTTCCCAGAGAAATTGCACGTCCAAAAGAAGAGTGCAACAGCGCTGTTTTCTCTTCTCATTTCCAGGTTAAAAACCTGCTCGATATTCTGAGTGATAGCAGCGTGGGATCAAATGTAACTTTGCAGGAAGTTGGATCTTCGCAGCCTCTTCCCCCTTCTTCCTTCCAGCGCTTCCTTCGGGCCCGGCACATCCCCGGAGTGGTCCTAACTGACCACCAGGCTGCCTTCCAGAACAGGTACTCCTCCGAGGTGGACAAGCACGGGCTGGCCCTTGGCCAAAGGCAGCAGAGCCAGCAGAGGGCAGCCCGAGCTCCTGCAACGCCTCTGCCAGGAGCGTGCCGCCGAACATACATGTAGAGCGGCAGTCCGGGGGGAGCGGAGGAGCAAACGTGTGCCATGTAATTGAACAAGCGCAACATAATTATTCTGACAACCGAAAGAAATCCAGTTTTGTACAGAAAATGTTCCCCACAGCTGGCTGGGAGCCAGAGGTGAGCAAATGGCAACTGAGCGTGCCTAAGCCTCATCTGTTCTTCCAGAAGCTAGCTGCCTTTTTTTTTTTTTTTTTTTTTTTAATATAGCTTTCTATTTGTGATGGCAGAAAGCCCCAGGCATTGGGAAAGGGCACTTTGATTCACCCCACATGACCCTAATACAGCATGTTCCTTGGGGATCCGCTTCCTCTTCAACTTTGGAAGTGGGGATGTGGGGCAGAGGACAGACATCCCCTTTTCCCTTTCTCTTCTTGCCTCCCCCCTTCATCCAAACTCTTCAAATTGTCTCCTTGCCTTCATCTTCTACCTTTCCGTGCTGTTACCGAGAATCTGTGGCATAATGAAGGGGAAGTAGCTTCCCTTTTTTCCCTTTCAGCTCTGTCTGCATTGCTTTGAAGGTGCAGGAAAAGCTGAGGTGAAGGAAAGCACACCTCCTGGGTGCGTGACCATCTTCAGACCGGGGGGATCAGTCCCATGTTGCCTGGGAATATCAGATGCGTAGCCCATGCAGTGGGCTTTCAGCCCAATTCCCAGTGCAGCTGTGGGTGCTACAGACACCTGGGTGTAAATCTCGTAGGGTTCACTTGGAATTCTTCACTGCCTTCAAGATAAGGCATTAATAAAATCCACTAGCGTGATGTGCGTTAAAAGCTCTCTTCCTGTGAGACCTTCTGCACGGGTTGTCCTTGCCTCAGTTTCTCTACCCATTTAATAGATTGGGCAGTTGCCCACTGGAAAGCTAATCACAGCTTGTAAATTGCTTGGAGATCCTCAGATGGGAGAAGCTGTGGAAGGGCCAAGTTAATTATAAAGCCTCATTAAATGGTTTAAGGAGCGTGTGGCAGGGCAGTGCTTTGGCAGGGCTATATCTCTGCTCCCAGGAGACTGCTCCCACTGTTTGCTTTAGGCACACTCTGAATTGAATTCCATGCCCTGTGGTTTCTTTCTGCCCCTCCCCAACCTCTGTTTGCCTTCTTCTTTTCAGATACTACCAGAGCATGTACGACACTCCAGAGAACATCCGGATGCAATACCCTGAGGGGCTCAGCCCCGAGGAGACCTTGGAGTATGTCACAGACACAGCCAAGGTTCCTACTCTGCATTTTCTTTAGCTGCTGTATCTGGGATGGGTGGGGCTTTGGGTAGGGACAGATCGCAAGTGGGATCACGGGGAGAGGGGGAAAGCTGTTTTCGAAGAAGGCAGAAAGAAATGAGAGTACTTTGTACAGTTACAATGGCAAAAGGCACTCAGATGCTAGCACGATGTAAGCACTTCGATGGATGTGTAGGTTCTGGCTTGCTCTCCTTGTTTTGCTGTGTCTGCCTATCTTGATTAACACCGAGCGCTCTTCCTTTGCAGTCCCTGGCAGAAGTTGCCACAGTGGTCGCCCGTGCTCTCTACCGGCTTGCAGGGGGAGCCAACAACACCTCTGCTATTCAGGCAGATCCAAAAACGGTACGAGCAGATGGAATTGAGTCCCTGGCATCTATGATGAGCCCTCACGTACTTCCCTTCTGTCTCTGTTTATATGTGTTTACACAGCATGCTGTCCTGTCTGTCTCCGTGAGGGCTTTGCCTCTCCCCCTTTCTCCCTTTCCCCACCACGGCCGAATGAAAAACTTTTCACCCTTCTCTAGTTCCTTGCCTCTCAGTCTCAAGGCAGATAATAAGCTCCACGAGCCTTCTGCAAACAGAGCTCCTTTATCCTTGTTCCACAAAGCAGAAGAGGAAACAGGTGAAATGGAAATCAGTGCCACAGGGATCGGCTAAGGAGTCAACAGATCTGGAATCAAACCCAGCTTTCACAGCTCGGCCCTGCATTATACAAAGTTGTGCCTCCTTTCCTGTGCTCTTGGTCCCTGAAGTGGAAAACATCCATCAGCCAAATAATCTTGAGAGGCATAGCTATTAAGATGCTTTGCTCTCTCCTCTTTGTATAAACCAATTTCCGTCTCTTTCCAGGTTACTCGAATGCTGTATGGGTTTCTGATTAAAATGAACAATTCCTGGTTCCAGTCCATCATTAAGCCTGACCTAAAAGGGATTCTTGGTAAGAGCAACACAGGGAAGAACGTGGGGATGGGTTTGACCCCACATGTTACCTGGCAGCTTTCTAAGCTCCCCAGTAACGTTGCCTGCTGCTGGCAATCTCCCCGTCAATCCCATTTCTCTGACTGTTCCAGGTGATGTTCCCCAGCACTACGTCGCCGTTTCCAGCCCTGTGAACACCACCTATCTTGTGCAGTATGTCCTGGCCAACCTCACGGGCACTGTTGTTAACCTCACCAAGGAAGAGTGTTTGAACCCTGATAAAACACCAAACACCGAGAAAGAAGTAAGCGAGAGCCCTCAGTAAAACCCTCTCTCTCTTTCCAAAGAGAGAGGCAAGGTTCCAGAACAAGGGCACAGTCTCGTTATTTGCCCTGCTGGGTCTTACTGCCCTGTTTTCATTGCAGCTGTATGATTATGCCTGGGTGCAGGGTTCTCTGGACCCTAACTCGACAACACGAGTCCCCTACTGTGTTCGGTCAACTGTTCGCCTAAGCAAAGCGCTCTCTCCTGCCTTCGAGCTGAGGCAATGGGGGTCTACAGAGTATTCCACATGGACAGAGAGTCGGTGGAAGGAGATCCGCGCCCGGATATTTCTGGTAGCCAGCAAGGAGCTAGAGGTGAGTTTGTGCTTGTGTGAAAAAGAGGGAAAAAAATGTGACTAGGCCAAATCCACAGGTCTTTGAATAACATCTGACAGCTGGAGAAACAGTTCAGAGCTTGTCAGATCGTGTGCTGTTACTGTAGGTGAGCTTTCCCAGTTAAGAAGCCAGACTCTGGGCCTTGCAAATGGGATAACCCAGAGTTTTTTGCTGGTGATAACCCTGCCACCTCCAGCCGTTTGGGAGGTAATAACCTACTTGCTGAGGCTGAGACACAACAGAATAATCAAGAATCCCATGAGCAGGCTGAGGTCTGTGAGTAAAAGATCCAAGTGACAGGAGTCTCTACCCTCTCCCCATGTACAGGAGACCAGAGCAGTGAATCAGGCTGGTGGGGTGGCTTGCCTGCTGTGCGCCCCACGTCTGCCTTGCTGCTGAATCCCCTCTTGCCAGAACTGAAACTACCTTTGTAAAAGCCTTCACAAGTGAGAGCTGTTGCTGGGTCAGTGTCTCAGATTCAAAGCAGCCTTTAGCTGGGTGTGATGCAGCTGAAGTGCCAGCAAAATACGTGTTCAGTGTGCGGTCCCTTTGGGCCTGGCCGCCCTCTGGTTAGCTGTTAGTGATGTTGTGTGCCCTGCCAGGACAGCTCCAGAGCGCACTGGTCAGGCACTTAAGCTTCAGGAAACATCAGGAGCAGGAGGTAACCTCAGCTATGCAAAGGTTATTGACAGATGTTGATTCCGCCAGCAGCTGTGCTCCTTCAAGGCATTTACAGTTCCTTACTGGGGGATATGAGGGTTCATTCAGGAGTAGCCAAAGCTTCCCATTAAATGCATGCAATAATTCTTTGCAAACTATGTGGACTACTCCAGCGACTGACGCGTGATATATTCTCCTTTATCAGTCATACAGCTTTCTTGCCTTTTCTCTTAAACATCTGTGTAAGCTGTTGGTAACTGCAGAGAAAGCTGATCTGATCCTGCTTGGCAGTCACTGTTCCTTTTGTCTAAGACTGTAAGGTCCTCAGGGTTTGTTTTTATTTTAATAAATAAAGTAGTAAATAAATAAAATAACGCCTCAGGAGGGAGCGCTGGTCTCCGTGACAGAGACCCCACTGGGCACAAGTTCTGTGAGATGCTGCAGGTCTGCCTTTGTTACGACAATGCTAAGTATTTCTCATCCCTTCCTAGATAATCACTTTGGTTGTGGGCATTGCCATTCTGGTCTTCTCCCTCCTCGCCACGCATTTTATCAACGCCAAAGCGGATGTACTTTTTAGCATCCCTCGGGACCCTGGGGCTGTGGCTTACTGAAGATGCTCTCAGGGTTTGAGAAGTCTTAGTCCTTGGATTACAATTGTCAAAGACGAAACTACACTGGAATGCCCCTCTCTCTGGATAGGGACACAAACGGTTCGCTCCAGAGCTTCCACGCCCGGGTTCTGGGGGCTGAACCCCAACGCATAAGAGACTTTCCCAGAAAACTGTGCCGACCAAGCCCAAAAGAAATCGTGACTGAGAAGTTCCCAAAGCCTTTTGTTTTTAATTTGTCCTTACATCTAAGCAACTTGAGGTGATTGGTCCTGAGTGCCACCGAGACGACAGTGTGATGGATGTGTTCCCTAAAGGAGGGCAAGGGTGGAAGGGGTAAAGGTGTTTTCTCTGGGATGTGCGTGGACCAGCAGATTTCCGTGGTGTCCGATAGCACGGGTTGCTGCCTCTTCGTGTCCAACAGTTGCTGTGAATCTGTGTATATACTGCAATGCAGGGAGGGCAAGGTGTGTTTAACAGGTGATTAGATGTAAAATGTCCTTTTTTTTAATGGTGCAATATTTTCTGGGTTTTGTATATATATAAATAGTTCCGTTTAATTAAAAAAAATCTCCGCTTACAAATTAACCCATTGCCTGCGTTGTCTTCAGTTGCTGCCAAAAGGACCGAAACTGCTGGGTGCTGCAACGTGTTTTGATCTTGGCAGGAACAGTGTTTGTCTGATTTGGTTTTTGACTCTCAAAATTCGTTCTACAACTGGATGATCGAAAGCCACGGTGCCCTCTGGCAGGACAGGGAGTTAACTCGGACCATAAGCTCCCCAAGGCAGGGCTGGCTGGACACTCCATACGGCGCCTTGGTCTTGATTGGTCTCTAGGTGTTGGTGTAATAAATATCTTTTCTAAATTGCATGCTCACACACTTCGTTCCCTTTGATGGCACACAGCAAGACTGGACTCGGAGGGCCAGCAGGCACGACTGACCGGGCTCTCGGATATCCCCAGTTGTTCCTTTCATAGGAAAATTCACCTGTTCTTCTGCGGTCTCGATTCAGAGATGCGATAGTGCTGTTGTCCAAAGCAAGGAGCTCAAAAGCAGGTAGAGAGGATTAATCACAGAAATCAGAGCTGACTAGCACTAAAGCAGGCGTCGTTTTCCCTTCCCTAGAGGACCGTGCAGCCTTATTGTGTTTAAGTCTTTTCTCAACTAGACATAAACTCCGGAGTTTTAAAGTGATTCAGACCTTGTACTTTCAGTGCTTCCCTGAGGGGAGACTTTTTCCACTTGCTAATACATCTTACTATCAGGAAACTGTTCCTGATACTTGGTGGAATGTTTCTGTGCCTGATTTATTTTTATTTCTTCTAGCGATGCCGAAGAAGCTCATATCTCAGTTTAAACGGAGATATCTTTTCTTTATAATAAGGATTTTCATGGCCTCTAACTCCTAATCTTTGGGCAGAAAATATCAGTTCCCTCAAATTATCCACGTAGGCTATTTCTGTGCTTGAAAGTGCTTTGGGTGAGATAGAGGACCACAAAGCAGCATGTGATCCGACAGTTTTTTGAAATACGTTTTCCCCTTCATAAGGTAAGTTTGTTATATTTTCTTTACGAATCGAAATGCGAACGCGTAGTTCTGGGTGGAGCAGCGCCACGTGAGGCGGTGGTGGGCTCAGAGATGGCTAATCAGCAAAGTGGGTCTATATACACAAGGTTCTTGATAATTTTTAAATTATAAATGCTTCTTTAGCATACTTCCCTCCCTCTCTCCTTTCAAATCTAGATTCTGTGCTTGGGGCTTTTTTTTCTTCCCGAAGGCTTCTGGTTGGAATTTTTTTTCCCCCCCTCTCCTTGCTCATTTTCCCTGTACAAACAGCAATAAACCCTTTTACCACTCCCAGCCCCATTTTCCACTCCCAGCTTTTTGTTCAGAGCCGCTCTCTGGCGAGGCGAACAAACAGCTGCCTCCGTTGTCTGTGCCTACGCCGCTCCTCGGATGGCCAACAGGTCTCCCCTGTGGACAGTGCAATGAGCAACCCTCCTATCAGGGGCTGACAAGAGGAAGGGAGAAGCAAGGGGGCTCGGCTGGCAGGCGCTGCGGCAGAGACACATTTTCCCTACCGCTGCCAATGCTGGAGAACACCAAAAGTCTTCGCTTGACTGCCAGCCCAAAATTTACCCTGAGCTGGGGATTTGTGTGTCCTTCAAACTCCTGGTGCCAGCAGTGTCGCTGAGCGGAGGGGTAGGAGGAGAGGCAGTAGCCATCGGTGTTTCCAGCCCTCCTCATTGTGCTTTGCCATGGTCAGTAAATGCATTTTGCTCAGCTGGCTTTCGATGATCAGGCTTGCGCTGCTCGGATCCGAGCCTTCCCTCCTCCGGGGAATTGGGCCTGAGTGTAGGATGAAAGGGGGTGGGGAAGAAATAGGATTGCTGGATTCATCTGGGAAGTAAATGAGCTACGAGAGTGAGTCGCTCTCCCCGTGTTTCTCTTCCCTGTCCTTCCCCTCGCAGTGCCCGATCTCACTGGTGACACAAACTCAGCTCCTGCCCTGTTTGACAGGGGCGAGGGGATGCTCTTGAGACCCCGAGGTGAACAGTGCTTGAAATACAAAGATGTTTTGTTGAAGTAGAGCTAATGTTGGTGAAAGGGGCTGCTTTGTGTGTCGTGGAGAATGAAATCGCGTTTTCATACAGAAGCGGCACCATGCAAAAAGGTCTTACGTTCACCTGCATCCCTCTCCGGATCATAAATGGGGCAAGCCGGGAGGAATTGGGATCTCTGACCTGATCAGTCATTTATTCTCACTCCTGATCTTCAAACAAAGAGCTGACAGTGGATTTGGGAGTGCTCATTCCCCTCCGCTGGGACCGGGAAGGCCTTTGCTGCTTTTGTGTGCGGCTACTAAACCGCTGCCCCTCAGGGAATTGCTGTCTGCTGGTTTAAGCCCGGAGACAGTGTCGTAGCCCTGAAAAGGCTCACTCTTAAGCCATCCTTTCCGTGCCTTCAGTCTGAGCGCAGCTAGCCGCAGTGGATGCATTTTCCCACTTTTATCTTCCCTTATAACACACGGTAGCAGCCCTTGGTTTGGGGCTGGGTCGCACATCTCTGGTTCCTCCTGCCCGCCCTGATGTAACAGCAGCTGTCCTCAGCTGCACGAGTTGACAACTCCCCTGACACGCTTTTCTCCATCACTCCTGAGATTATGTGCATTAATTAGAGCATCCCTAATGCTAATAAGCAACGGGGAATAAGTGTTTTCTCAGGACGGGGAAAGTAGTTTGAGTGTTGCCTTAAATGTCGAGTTTTCTTTGCAACAGCAACAAAATCGCTGAGTTTTGAGGTGCAACTGCGTGTGTTTTGATGGGTGCTGGCTGAATCAGGGGGAGTCGAGGCAGCAGCCTTTTCCAGGCAGCGATATAGAAGAACCGTCCTTTCCATCTCCCCCCCGTGCTGGCTGCTATGCTTCAGATGGCTGCGCAGGGCGACAGCGCGAAGCTGGCGGTGTGGCCTCCTTTGAGGTAGGCTGATGCAAGCGAGATAATTCGCCTTGTTCAAAGCCTGCTCTCTGTGATAATTAGGGAAGTTTGCATGGGAAATTATGCAAAGCATATGGAAAGCAAACAACTTGTCTGGTCATCTTTTGAAGCGAAGACTTTGAGCTGCCTCTTGGTCTAGGGAAGGGAGCAAACGCCGCGTGGCTGCTGTAGCTGGTCCAGGAGGACATAGTCCGGTGGGGAAATGATTCACAGGAACACTCTAGAAATAGCTGTTTGCTGGCTTTGACAGACTTCTAGCAAATGCCTTACGATAGATACTCTCCCAGCTGACTAGCAGAGCCAGCAGAGGGGACAAAAGCTCACTCCGGTGCAGCTGCTGCATACCAATCAAGTTCAGGTACTGGGGAAAACGCTTTCTTCTGCCTCTCAGACTTTGGCTTGTTGCTCCAAAGCACGAGGGCTTGACTTTCTTCCAGTACTACATTTTGAGGTTGTTTTACATCATTCCTGGTCCAACCTGTTCTTCCTGATGCTTAGAGATGCTGGGTAGCTTTGAGTTCCTTCCAAGCACTTGGCATCCTTGGCATTTTATAGGCACTGAGTTCAGCAGGTCACTGATTCTGCTGGTTTAGTGGGATGGGGACTCTGCAAGCTCACTCCTTTGCTCAACGCTTGACCAAAGGAACAGGAGGAAAAAAGGAGAAAGCAGCAGAGCAACCCACGAGCAAATTCAACCTCAAGGGATGGAGCCTGAGAGAAGCAAGTTCTGCGGCCTTCTGCCAGGGGAAAAAAGAAGTGATGCAACTTCTAGCAAGTGTTGCTGAGGTGCTCTTCAAAATAAACAGGCTGACGCCGGTGAGGGCTGGGGCAGCTGCTCCCAGGGGCAATCGCCTGTCTGCACCTTGCGCTCTCCTGTTCAAGGTGAAGGCTGCAGCTCTGCGCCTCTTCCCATCTCCTCCCTGCGTCCAGCCCCGAGTGAGCCTGGTGGTGGCAGGACAGCCCTGGAGAAGACAGAGGACGCTGGAACCAGCTTTCTTCTTGTGCTTGGAGAGGAGCAATTTGCTGCCCGTCATTTTGCTGAGCCAGGAACAGAAAGGCAGGCAGCTCTGCCTCGCTTTTCTCCTGCCAGTCCTCGACTATCCTCCAAAATCTACTTCGTCCCTTTGCCTCGCCCCGCTCAGGAGTCCTGTCCATACTGAATACCCCCACGCAGGCTCTTCATGCAACTCCAACGCTGCCTCTGGTGCTGAGATTGGCCGATCATCCAGGCAGTAATCTGAAGAAACTCTCCCCACACCACCTCCAGCTACATCAAAGCCCGGACTAGGTTTTTTGGGGGCAGCCCCTCGCTCCTCTTGCTGAGGAGGGCAGCTGGCACATGCTGTCTGTGCCGCAGAGCCCCCAGGCATCTTGCTGAGACACTCCCCTGCCACGCACGCACACAATTTGAAAGCATCAATTTCCTCTCCTCTCTCCCCACGCAACTCTACCAGGGATTTCGGCACAAAAAGAAGATGCCACTGACTCTCTTGACCTCTGAACTCAGCTGCCTCCCGGGAGGCAGAGGGCTGGGGCTGAGCCCAGAGAGGAGGGTTTGCAGCTGCCCTTGTGCCTGGAGGGGGGAGACATATGGGGGTGACAGTCAATGAGACAAGGAGAAAGGAGAGGAAACGTGTGTTTTCTTAGCGCCCGGCCTCCCAGCTCCTGGGAACTTCATGGCTCTGGAATATTAAGAGGCAGGAAAGTTAATTAATACCCAGAACAAAGCCAGGGCTGTTTGGCTTCTGGGAGAAGGAAATAGTGGAGACAGGAAGAAAAAAAAAATGGTGTCTTCCCAAATAATTTCCCTATGTTTTATCAGCAGCTAAAATAGAGATGAAGCTGATCTGAGGATGAAGGGTTTGATTTTGGGGGGACCAAAGAAAGAGGCTTTCTGACAAAGGGCAGGAAAGTTTGCTCTGCTGGGAGATGAGCGAGCTGTAGGAACAGCTACCGGTGCCTTATTCGAGCTGGGGACTGAACCCAGGACTTTGCAGAGAACCGTTTGTGGTACCATTCTCTCCATCGCTTCCCCAGGAAGTCACCACTTCTTACTCCAGCGGAAACTTCTGCTCTCCACGTTGTGTCCTTCCTCTCCAGGCTGCCCAGCTTCTGCCGCCTCGCCTCTTCCCAGCGCTGGAGCCCAGCACCTGCGCTTTGGGCACCGGCGGCTGCTGCTGGCCAGCGTCGAGCTCCCCGCAGATGGCCCTGCTGGGGATGTCATTCCCCCCCCCTTTGCCCATGACGGGCAGCATTGTGGTGGGGTTGGGTTCAGCTCCCAGTTCAGCTATTGGCAGCTTTGACACCTTGCTCAGCGTTTAGAGATACCGAGGCATTGTTCCACGCGCTGCTTGAAGGTGTATTTGGGCAGCCAGACCCTGTTTTCACACGGGACAGTTGCTTAGGTGCAGATTAGCGAAGGGAGAGCATTTAGCCTTAACTCCCAGATAAATAGGTAGAGAAAATCAGCCACCCACTTGCTTCGTGAACAAGTTCTACTTCTCTGCCTGCCTTTGAAGTTGCTCCAGATCTCTCTGGAGTGGGCCTGAGCCCATCCTTTCCCTACACAGACTGGTCCGTGGAGCACTAAAGCGTCTGTGGATGTAACGGAGCCTTTGTGCGACGCTGCTGTCTAAAGGACACGTCCGGGACTGCTAAGGAATCGTTTCGCTTACAGGAAGCCAACCTGGGAAAGGGTTTGCTTGGATAAAAATAAGCAGGTGGGAAATGCAAACCAGAACCCTCTGTCTGCACATCCCTCACCCCCTCGGGGCGAGGATCACGGGGTGCTGTGTGATGGTGATGGGGGCTGCCTGTCCTTGCCCAGGACTCTCCGATGTGCTGGTGGAGTCAGGTGTGCAGCCTGATCTGGCTCCAAAGCTCGAGGAAACTGATGCAAAGAGACTGCACGGTCTTTTTTCCTGAGTCAATGAAAGCTGTAAGAGAGCCCAGGGGTCCTGTGTCGCTGCCTCGTGTTCTATCCAGCAGCCTGCAGTTGCTCTCCAGGGCTCCTGCCGCCACAGTTGTTGATAACTGCTCTCTGTGTTGTACCCACGAGCAGCGGTGAGTCCAGCTGAAGGAGCGAAGGCAGCTTAGCTCCGGACAACCGTCGCGGCGAGCGGAGGTCGTTGGCTGGTGCCCAGCAGGCATCTGAGTCCAACACATGTTTAAAATCGGGGTCTGCATACTACAAGTAGCAGCGCAGTTATTGCCAGGCTGGATCATGCCCAGGGCCCGTATCTGCCATTGCCCTTGTCTCCGACAGAGACCAGCAACTGCTGCTGGGGGGGGAAAGGCACAAAAGAACCTGGAGTGACCCCGCGTCGCAGCTCCCAGCCGTGCAAGACCCGGGCACCTGATCCCCATGCTCAGTGCCATTGAAGCAGTGTGCCCCCCCCCCCCCCCAGCTCTGCTCAGCCTCGTCCTCTCTCTGTGCGCAGCAAGAAGACCCGGTCAAATTTTCCTGCTGCAAGCCTGTGCCTCTGTCTGTCTGCCTGCCCGTCACCCAGCCACTTGCGTGCATTCCTGGAGACAAACGCCGGGGCTAGAGGAAACGCGAGGTGGTTTGGAGAGATGGTGCTAGGGGGGGATTTTGCCACCACCTCCCATTCAGTGAGTCAAGCTTGCTCCTTCACAGCCTGCCCTGTGCTCCTGGGTCCCTGTCCTTTTATCTCCATGCTTTGCCCAGCCTCTTTCACCTGCCTGTCCGGCCCGTGCGTGGTGCTCGGAGGAAGCAGAGGATGAGGCAGGGACGGAGGATGCTGCTTAGGACCTACAGCGCTCTGCTACCCAGGTGATCTTTCCCCAGCGCCAGCACAGCTCTAGCAGCGAGGTTTCTGGGGCTAATCAAGATCGACACACAAACAGAGCAGCATCTCTGCATCTCGCAGCCAGCAGAAAGGGAGAAGCAGATGGGCTAGAGGAGGCAGGGAGCTGCTGCTAAATGGATTGATGGAGAGGCCTCTAAGAGAGATGGATTGGAGAGGGAGCCGCTGGAGGAAAGGGCCGGGGCGGCCACGCTGCGAATGGGGCAGGGGCCCAGGGAGATGATGGGAAGGGAGAAAGGCCTGCAGATAACAGATGGATGGACACAAAGACTGGAAGGGAAGAGAGGGACAGATGGACAGGCAATAGAGAGAGTCAGGAGAAGAGAGGGATCTGAACGTAATTAGATTGGATCCGATTATGACAGACTCGATTAGAGCAATATTATGATCAGGAGCTTCTGTCGCTATTTGGCTTTTAGGGGGGAACAAAGCCAGAGAGCACGTGTGGAAGGGGGACAAGCAGAGGCGAAGGGAACTGGGAAGGATGAAAGGAAAGGGGCTCCTTGTGAAAGCTGTCAGTGGTGGTGGTGACAGATTGTCTAGTTATCGAGCACCGGGGCCGTCTGTCACCGACCGCTCACAAAACCTGCACTCAATAAAAGCCAGGGAGACAAAGGCGAGGAGAGGAGAGGGGCTATCGGAGCCGAGAGCTTCTGTCACGAGCCAGGCAAGCGTGCCCGGGGCGTGGGGAGAGCTGTGCAGAGCAGGGCCCTGCTATGAGCTGGGCGCATGCACAAGGAGACACGGGGGTGCGCGCAAACACGTGCGCTGAGAGGTGCTGGGCCGTGCCCTGCCACCTACCCACGCTCACACGTGCCCTGCAGCCCAGCTTTACACACTCGCTGCAGTTGTGTGCTCTAACACACTCAGCCGAAATATCTCTGTGGCGACCCGTGTGTGTGCACACCTGGAAGAAGCGAAACGGCACCGAGCTGTCCCCACAGGTGCTGGAGGACCTCTTCTGCAGGGGATGGCCCAGAAACACCGGAGAAGGCTTTGCTGTGAGCGAGCAGCTGGGTCGTGGCAGGAACACGGGGGTGCTCAGCACCTTTTGTTCTGCAGAGGGTCCTTGCTGGACGGGTGGGACATGGTCCCCCCGTGTGCATGAAGATGCCAGTCCCCGGGGGCAGAAGGGGTCACGGCCCAGCAGCGATTCCCTTTCCAGCATCCGTGAGTCGTGGCAGGGATCTCCCTCGCGCTCTCCCACCCACCGCCGGGGCGTGCAGCCCCTCTCTGTGTAAAAGTCCTCAAAACTCCATCCGGGTCCGCTCCAGCAGCCCAAGGGTTAACGCTGCCTGTTTTCCCTGACAAGCAGAGGCCAGCGTGGTCCCCGGTGGCTTTGTACAATATGTCGCCTCATCTCCTGCCAAATGCTGCCTCTTGGAGCCTCTTTTCATACCTCGCTGTGCCCTCCCTCTGCGCAGGGGGGTGGCCGGGAGCAGCATCCCCCCGCGGGGGTCCCCGGCCGTGCCTCCTCCCGCAGCTCATCCCCAAAAACCCCTGGCTCGAGGTGGGCAAAGCCTGGAGGGCTCCGTCCCCTGGGGTGGGAGCACCACGAGGGACCCACCTCGGCCTCACCCTCGCGGGTCAAGGCGAAGCTAGCGAGAGGTTTTTGAAAGTTGGCTGCGCTCCCGCCGCCCTTCACCGGCTTCGTCTGCTGCTTGAATGCCGTGATGAAAGGGAGGCCCAGGAATTCGGAGGGAAGGAGGGCTTTCTGCAGGCTCCGGCTTGTGGGCTCCCGCGATTAAGAAACCTGGTTGGTTTTGGTGAGGGATACCGGTTTCTGCCAGTCAGGAAGTTGGGAAATTGAGAAGGGAAATTGAGACCCACAAAGCCAAGGGGTCTCTTGTTCTCCCTCTCCCAAATCTCATCAGTTTTTGGCCAGCCTTAGGATACCTGCAAGTTCTTGCTGAGGAGGCAGAGGAGGAGGCAGCAGCCAAACTCCCGGGGACCGCAGCTGCTCGCGTGGGCTCTGAGCAAGGGAAGGTCACAGCCGAGGGGGGAACTTGGGCTTGGATCGCAGGAGAAAGGTCCTGAGCTTCTCGCTGTGCCGTCACCCTCCCACGGGACCCGTGGCCATGGCTTCATCCTGGCACGGCGGGGAGGCGCAGCCCTGCCGGTGCTCATCTCGCCCCCTGCGAGCACGAGGGCTGCGTCCTGCCCGCAGGCACATCTCACGGACCGGGAGCCAAGGGACGTCCCCAGGTGAAGTCCTCCCTCCCGGCAGCGAAGGGGCCTTTGGGATCTCAGCTCTTACCTGAGGAAGGCTGGGAGGCAGCTGAGGGCAGAGTGAAGGTGACGGCAGGCTGGGACGGGGATCGTCTGCTGTGCTTGTGTCACTGGGGCCACGCAGAGGGCTGTCCTGGCTGATGTCCCCCACCCCGGGGCTGAGCCAGGCAGCCCATGTCCTTTGCAGGGGGAGGATGGATCTGCCTGAGCCTGGAGAGAAAAACTTGAGTGGGAGCCTGCCGAAAGGAGCAGGAACCTGCCCGCTCGCCTGGACGCTGCGGTGGCCACGAGGCCGGCGCAGCCTGGGCCTGGCATCCCTGCGGGGAGACTCCAGCAGCCAGCTTCGCTCCTTCCCTCCCCTCCTCCCTGAGCCCAGCCCGGCAGGATGCCCGGAGCAGCCCAGCATCAGCTGCAGCGAGAGGTGGGGCCCTGCTGGCGTCCTGGCAGGGGGAGAGGAGCTGGCCCTGGGGGTGGGCAGGCGAGACGGAGCAGAGGAGGGAGCAAGAAATAAATGCGAGCAGCCCAGCAGGCTCTCGGGGGAGACGGGGGGCCCAGGCGGAGCTCGTGGAGAGAGGAGGGGGACGCAGGGGGGGCGTGGGGCTGGTGGTGCCCGCTCGCTATCGCGTGCAAGAGGAGTGATTTGTGCGTGTCGCGTGTGAGAAGCATGCGTGGGGCAGGCGCGTGCTGGATGCGCGGTGCACCCAGTGCCTCCTCCAGGCGTGCTGCGCCCCGCGCGCGCGTTCGTCTCGGGGCGGATGTGGCTACTGCCACGAGCTCATTAGGCGAATATTGTTTTATAATCGGTGCCATAGCAATGGCGAGGCAGGCTCCTCGCTGCCACCTGATCCCTCTGCCTCGTCCGCCGCGCGCCCTGCAAACTCCGAGACCATCTGCTGATCCGTGCCACGGGCTGGAGCCTGCCCAGGTGCCGATGCCCATCACCTGGGCTTCGCCCGCCGTGCGGGGAGGGGAAGCAGCCCCCCGGGGACTGGGAGCGGGGCAAGAAGCCAGCACCTGGGGGAGGGACGGAGGGGGTGATGGCGGGATGCTCCAGCAAGCAAACTGCAGGGAGGTCTGGGAGGATGCACACAACTGAGTGTGGGATGGGGGATGCATGGGTTTCCGAGCCGGGAGCTTACTGGTAACGGAGACAAACCAGAGCAGGTTGGAGACAAACCAGAGCAGGTTTTTTCAAGACGGAGTTTAACACAAGAATCTGAAATCTAAGAAGGGTGAGAGGCAGAGACAGTTTAACCCACGAAAGAGATCATTATCATTGCTTTGTGGTTGGCAGTGCTTCGGAGCAGTACCCGTGTGTTCTGGGTACCTCCTCCTTTCACTTTCTCTCTCCTCACCAAACTTTACTCCGGGTGAATTTCACAGCAGCTCACAGGCAGCACCTACGGGACGGTTGCTGCTGCTGCTGGAGCCTGGCTGGGAGAGGCTCCCAGTGGTCCCGGCACCCACGGGTGCTCACCTGCCCCACGTGCGGACCCACGGCCGGGTGATGCACGCCCCGGGCTGCTTGCACACGGACACACGTGCGTGCCAGCAGTGCACGGACACGCAGCCCGCCTCGCACACGCACCCACGCCACGGTGGGGAGAGCTGCGCCGTCGGTCCCGCTGCTTCTGCAGCCGCCTCTCCTCGTCCCAGCCTGGCCTGCCCATCGCTCTCTTTCCACGCTCGCTCCCCATCTCTCCATTTCTCCTTTATGAAATATGCATGGAGAACAGATGTCGCCTTCTCCCGGAGCACCCCCACCCTCCTCCCTCCCTCCCTCCCAGCCCACCACCTCCATCCACCCTCCAGGACCACATCCAACCTCCACCTCCCTCCTCTCCCGGGGGCTCCAACCTCCCGCACAGCCAATGGCATCCCCCTCTCTTGGCTTTAATATTTATGAGGGGGGGGAGCACCGGAGCGGCCAATGAGGCTGCCGGGGTCGGACCCGGCGTGCGAGGCTGGGGTGTATATATAGCGTGCGGGGCACATGCCTCCTCGGGGTGTCCATCTCAACGCGCGGTGCCCCGCCGGTGCTCCTGCCCAAGGAGTGAGATGCCAGGGCCCCGAGGCCACCGGGGCTCCCCCTGAGCCCCGGCTCCATCCCGCCGAGCAGGACCCCAACTTTCCACCTCCTCGATGGACGGATGAGCCAAGCGGCGCCTGGCTCCCTGGATTATTTGAGCTTCTGGAAGGGAAAAGCTGGAGCCCGGGAATGGTCGGCGGCTTGGGGGTAAGGGGCCTCTCCTCGGGGTGGGATAGCAACGTGCCCAGCCGCTGCTGGGAGCTTTGATGCTGCTGAAATGCCAGTGGGATAGGCGGGGAGATGCAGGGCAGCGGTGTTACGTGCTCCAGGTGCTCTCAGAGGGGGTCCCTGACCCGCTCGTGCTTTGGGGCCACTTGTAAGGCACGAGCATGCACTCGTGTCCTTCGCTTCGGGCGTGGGGGTGACCTGGGGGATCCTGTTCAAAAACAGGGGAAGGATCCTCCGCTCGAACGGCCTGAAAGTGGGCTCCTAGGCACAGCCCTCTTTGCATGGCCAGGGGTCTTCAGAAATTGTCGCACCGCTGGTCTGGAGTGCAAAGGAAAGGGCGAGGGGGGAGAGCAAGGGGCTGGGGAGCTTTGCTTCCCCTCGGGGCCATCCCTGGGGCTTTGCTGGAGGCAGGGCTGGGACAAGCAAGGGTTTACAGGAGGTTCTTGCAGCAGATGGCTTTCGGAAGGTGGCAGTTTATGGTTCGTCCAAAGGAAAGAGCCCCTCAGAGCACAGGTTTCAGAGGAAAGCTTCTTGAGGCTGGACTAACCCTGCAAAGAAGGAGCAGGGTAAGGAGCACTGGGGTCCGGTCCTGAAACTTGTCCTGCTGACATCCTCCCGCAACCAAGAGCAGAGAGAGGCCCCGGGCAGGACTCCTGCCTCCCATTACTCGATAATCCCTAAAATTCACTCGTGAGGCTGTTGAGACGGCGACAGCAACGCGTCCCACACCTCTGCACCGGCGTGCTGCTGCGTGGTGCTCCGGCTGGTCCCGAGCCTGCTCCCCTTTCGTCCACCCGAGGAGAGGAGTTTTTGCAGGCTGTCCTCCCCCAGGATGGCAGTGACAGTGTCACAGGAGGCTGAGGGCTCTCGTTCCTCTCCTCCCCTGCCCCGTGCTGACGGGGGCCGGGGCGCAGCGCCGCAGCTTCTTGCCACGGGGCAGCCCCGGGCTGGATGCGGCAGCACCTGAGTTTGCAGAGCGAGAGGAGAGCGGGCCCCTTGAATTCAGGGCAGCAGCGCTGGGATAACGGAGGCAGAAAAAGTCACGAGCCCCGGGAGCAAGGGGAGCATTTAAAGAGGAGCCGCACACCTGAGAGGCACCCTGGGTGTCCGCATGCTGACTCCTCGCCGCACCCTAGGTCCGGCACCAGGCGCAGGGCTGCTGTGGCACGTGTCCGGCCCCAGAGCCGACGTCCCCCCTTCTCCCAGCCCCGCTGCAGCCTCCCCACAGCTCGTGCTCCCGGCTGGAGCCGCAGCAGCTGGGAGCGATGCTCCAGGGAACCGTATAACGAGCAGGAATGGTGTGACCCCGCAGGAGCACGGCCGTGGTGACAAGGTGGCCACGCGGAGCAGTGGCAGAAGGGATGCTCAGCTCGGGCACGGCTTGCTTTGAGCTGTTTGCGCCCTGACACGCTGCTCCCAAGCTGCCGGCAGGGAGGGACAGAGCGCGAGGAAGGAGGTCCCGGCTCTGCGGGATGGGGACAAGAGAAACAAGGGGCTGGGGGAACGAAAGCAAGACGGGAACGGAGGAAGTTGAACGGGGTGCAGGAGGCACGGCTGTCGTACGCAGCTACAGCAGGAGTACCCAGACAGTACCCAACTTCAGGTGCACGCGTCTGTGTGGGTCCGGCTTCACTGTCCGCAGGCAGAGCAAAGTCAAACACGAAGCCAAACTCAGGCTCGCCCTAAGGACAGCGTAGTTTATGTCATGCTGAAAGCCCTGGGGATATCTCCCGGGAGCCACCTTTCTATCAGCCCTTACTTAAAGCAGCTCCTTTCATCTTCTCCGGGCCAAGGGCTTCACGGGGATAACTTTTTTGTCCAGGGTTTGGGTGCTTTACTTGTGCTGCCGCGCTGTTCTGTGTTCCAGAAAAAAAAAAGTCCATCTGGTTGGGTTTTTTTTTAGTGAAATCTGAATATTCCAGTGCAAGGTCAGTGTGTAGATGTCTGGCGGGGCAAATACATGAGCCTGGGTGTAAATTACCATGCGTAAATGGCTGTGGGATTCTCACAGAGGAGTTTTTGACTGGGACCACTCGCGGGTACGTGCTGGGATGTGTGTGTGTAAGCACACAGGAACAGCCACGTATGTTAGTGTGGGGACAGGGGGACCGTGCAGCCCCCTCTGTGCATGCTTGCGGGGTTCCTTGTGCTTCCTGGGCAGCGTTTCTGTAAATGCACACCAAGGCTCTGTCCATCAGCCGCCTTTTAAAATGGGATGTGGGCTATTTCTCCCCAGTCGTCGCCTGTCCGTATTCGTTTAGGTTCCATTCCTCAGTCATATGGCTCATTACAAGCTTGTCAGGCCTGAGCGATGTAATATGTTGTACATCTCTGCCTGGCCGCCTTCCCAGCCCCGCTGCCGTCTCTTCGCGCAGCAGCGTTTCTCCTTCCAAAGTTTGTCCCCCGGCCCCTGCTCCACCCCAGCACGTCCCCTGCCCGGGGACAATGTCCCTGCATCAAGCCCTTATCTCTCCCCATGCTGGGGCTCGGGGTCCCCAGGCATCAGCGGAGGCAGCAGGCAAGGGAGAGGGGCGAGGACAGGAGGCAGCCTTCCCGGCCGGCGGCACAGCGTCCCGGAGGGAGCGGGCAGCCAGCTTCTATTTGGACACATCAAGCAAAGCAGCTGTGTTGGGTTCCATATGTCTGGGGTGCCAGGATCCATGACATACGGGCTCATTTAGTATACAATAAGCCCCCCTTCCCCTCGCCCCCGCAGTCTGTTTTTCCCCTTCACTCATCCACCACCTGTCATCTCTCCGGAGAGCCGGCAGAGGCGGCTTCCACCTTCTCCCAGCGCCGCTCCGCGGGCTCCTTCCCCGCCACCGGAGCCCCGTCCCAGCCCGATGGGGACAGCTTTTCCCCCGGCCACCGCCGCAGGGCAGCCGGAGCAAACCCTCACGCTTCCAGCATCCCCTTTCTGTCCTTCCCAGCGGCTCTGAGAGCCCCTCTGCTTCCTTTTATTCCAGAGCACGCCGGAGGAGCTCGGCTCTGACACCTGACGGCTCCAAACCCGGGTCCTGCCGCGGCTCCTCGGGGGATCCCCCGGTCTCTGTGCGCCTGCACGGTGCCGGCGCCGAGGATATTTATTTATTTATTGTGTTTCTGTGCACCCTGCCCTTTTATTTACATGGTTTATCGTTGAAGTCGTCGCCCACCCCGCGAGGAGAAGGGAAAAATTTTGAAATTCCCTTGCAGGGACGGTGTGTGATGAGGAGGAGGAGGAGGAGAATAAGCAGGGGTTTGCTGTGAGCCGGGGACCTCGTCCAAGCAGAGCAGCTTCACTTCCCCCCGGTGCCCGCGTCAGTCTGTCCCGCGGTGCCTCCTGCCCGAAGCGTCCGTCCGTCTGCCTGCCCGCCCCTCCCCTGCGAAGATGATGCTCAACTCGGACCAGACGGAGATCGACCTGCCCCCGACGCACTCCGAGTCCGAGTCCGTCTTCAGCGACTGCGGCCGCGCGGGCAGCGTGGAGGACGCCGGCGGCGTTGGTTTGTGCGCCCCGTCCCGCATGGCCGAGCAGGGTGAGGCCGTGAAGAAAGACCTGCAGCACCTGAGCCGGGAGGAGCGCCGGCGCCGGCGGCGAGCCACGGCCAAATACCGGACAGCCCACGCCACGCGGGAGCGCATCCGCGTCGAGGCCTTCAACATGGCCTTCGCCGAGCTGCGGAAGCTGCTGCCCACGCTGCCGCCGGACAAGAAGCTCTCCAAGATTGAGATCCTCCGCCTGGCCATCTGCTACATCTCCTACCTGAACCACGTGCTGGACGTCTGAGCCGCCCAGCCTGCGTCCGTCCGTCCGTCCGTCCGTCCGCCACATCTCTTACCTGGACGTGTGCCGGGCGTCTGAGCCAAGAGCTCAAGTCCGTCTGTCCGTCTGCGACCTGCGCCACACGTTGGGCATCCGAAATGCTGTGCCTGCATCCACCCGTCTGTCCGAATGGACCGAGTCCCCGTCCGTCCGCTCTGCCCCCTCTCTGAACTACGGTCTGTATTCCCCCACCACCAAGCCCACGTCCCTCTGTCTGTCCGTCCTGAGCCAGGCTGGCTGTTCGGTCCATCGGCCGTCTGTCTGTCCTGCTGGATCTGCCTCAAGGCCGTGCCGGCCTTGTGTGCTCCCAGCTTCTGTCCGTCCTCCTGCTGCACGTCCCGCTGAGAGCGCTGATGGGATCCTGAGCCCGCATCCATCCTTCTATCCACCAAATCCACTGCCTGACCCACAGTGGGAGCCTCCAAGCCCAAGTTTCTCTGCGTCACCTCTTTTATATCAGCCACAAACCAGACCCGTGCAGCCCCCAGCAGCCCTGGGGGCTTGTCCATCTGTCCGTCCGCACCTTCAGCCACCGGGCACCCCACTGGCACGGCCACTCGGGGCGCTGGGGCTTTCGCTGCGGTTCTGTTCCTGGAGTCGTGCTGGCCACCTGAGGGTCCGCACGGGACCTTGCTGCCACCCCAGCTCGCTCTGCCCAGCAGCATCCACGGGCGCAGAGCAGCTCCTCGGGGTTTGTCCTGGCTTGTCAGGAGGCACAGGGCATGCTGCTCCGCCACGAGGTGCCCAGAGCCACGCTGTCCCTGATCCCATCACAGTGGAGCTGCCTCCACCCAGGGTCTGGCCGAGCCCCTCTGTTGCACATCTGCCCCAAAACCTCCTGCTTTGGGGGCATCAAACCCCAAACCCGTTGCAGCCCCGGCTTTGCTGCCCTGGGCTCTGGTGCAAAATGAGCGTGGAGCCCCCCTGGCCCTTTACTCGCCCTCTTTGCACCAACATCCGTGACCACCCGGAGCGATCTTCACCACCACCGCCACCCCCCCCCAGCACTTCCTCTGCCTCCCCAGGTGTTTTTTTTTTTTTTTTTTTTAAGAGTTAATTTTCCACTGGCAGCAGCAAGAGCACAAGCAGAGCCCTGCAGGGACCAGGACCGAGCCAAACCCCCTCAGGTGCCGCAAACACCAGGGGGGCGGCCGAGCGGGGACTCCTCCTCCTCCCTCCCCACTGTCTGTCTGTCCCGCTGCCCGCAGCCCCTGCCCTCCTGGGGTCCCACACTGCTTTTTTGCCCTCCCGAGATGGTCACGGCCATCCGACCCCAGCTCAGGAGCTCGCCAGCCTCCCAGCTCCATCCCTCTCCTGTCACCGCCACCAGCTCCCACCACCACCTCGCTCCGGACCTCATCTCCCCGCTCCCTGCAGAGGCAGGGGACCCACCGCTAGCTCTGTGCCACCGGGTACCTCTGTGTCACCAGGTACCACCATGTCACCAGGTACCTCCGTGTCACCAGGTACCTCCATGCCACCAGGTACCTTTGTGCCACCAGGTACCTCCGTGTCACCAGGTACCTCCGTGTCACCAGGTACCTCCGTGTCACCAGGTACCTCCATGCCACCAGGTACCACCATGTCACCAGGTACCACCACGTCACCAGGTACCTCCACATCACCAGGTACCTTTGTGCCACCAGGTACCTCCGTGTCACCAGGTACCAGCATGTCACCAGGTACCTCCATGTCACCAGGTACCTTTGTGTCACCAGGTACCTCCGTGCCACCAGGACGTGCCAGGGGCTGTGGCATCCCCAAGGGCCGGAGCCGGGCCCCATCACCACGGCGCTCAGCGGCCGAGCAAAGCAGAGCAGGGCAGCCCACCCTCCCCCTCCACTCGCAGACCACGTCCCTGTGCCACGAGGATATTTATTGAATTAATTTATTGATAAATGTTATTATTTATTTGCTGTGTTGTGCACTTTTTGGAAAGGAAACCTAGAAAGCAAACAAACAAACAATGACCATGGCGGAAAACCAACCCACCCACCCTTGTACACGGTGTGCCCCAGCGTGTGTTTGTCTTGGCTGTTCAGACTGTGCAAGGATTTATTATTTATGAGTTCACGAGGAAGTCGGGGAGGGGAAAATGAATTAAACCAACAGCAAAAGAGAGATCTTGAACTCGGAGTGCCCGGCTTCCCTTTTTCTTTTCTTTCTAACCTTGCTTTTGACCTTCTCCTCCCGGCAGCTGTGGGATTCCCCGTGCCTGTGGCGGTGGCAGAGAGACCTCAGGACCGGGAAGCATCCTCCTGGCTGGGCTGGGGCTCGTGCCAGGTCCTGGGCTTTTCCCCAGCCCTGCAGGCAGCGAGCACAGGGTGGGGTGTAGCAACAAATTTGGGCAGGGAGCGGGCACCCCGGTGATGTTCCTCCTGGAGATGGGGAAGGAACAAAGCCACGGGGCTTACGCTGAATGTCCTCGTCTGGATCGCTGCTTCAGCCAGGCTGGAAAGCTTCCTTCTAGTCCTTAGAGTTACCCGAGCCCATCTTGGGCACCACAGCCAGTGTTTAAGCCGGGACAAGCAGCCCGCGAGCAGTGCCGTCCCTCTGGTGACAGCAGAGGGATGAGGACACCTGGTCCAGGCATCAGCATCTCCGAAGGCGCCCAATAAATCCACCTTCACCCCCCTGGGAAATCAGCGCAGCCAAAGTCACCCATCACTTGCCCCCTCGGTCCCCTTCCCCGCATGTCCCCACCCTGTCCCCGGTCCCCCTTGTCCCTGCGAGCCCCCAGTGCTCTCCCCGCTTCCTCGGCCCACCCCGCGCCGTGCGGGGAAGCAAGTTTGCGGCTCCTCTCCTTTGTCTGCGCCGATCCCGCGCATCCCCGGGGGCAGGTTGCAGCTGTTCACCGACTTGCTCCAAATTTCTTCATATAATCAATTGGCCTCGGCTGCAGCTCGGCTCAGCGGAGATGCGTCAAAGGGGAAATAATAAAGATGGGGAGGGAGCGGGGGAAGGACGCGGGGAGGCTGCAGAGCCCCCGCGCCGGCAGCAGGAAAAGGTGGGGAGGTGCGGGAGCAGCTGATGGAGAACTGGAGCCCCCGGCTCTGCTCCCAGCACCTCCAGGTCTCACCGGGGACGTCTCCATCCCACCCCATCCAGCCCGGAGGTGGGAATTATGTTAGGGAAGCTCGAGCCCCACGGTGGCTCCCGAACCTCTGCTGTCCCCGGCTGCCAGCCCCGGCCCTGACATATGGTCCTCATTGTGCCTCGCACAATGGCAACACTTCATGCTAATTCAGGCGCTGGTCCTGGCCTCGCTGTCATCTCCAACAGATTGGGTCCCTCGCCTGCTCTTTGTGCTCGCAAGGTAACGGGCGGCTCTGCTCCCCCCCTCTGCGCTTCCCTGGGTGCTTCCCTGCTCCCGCAGCCATTCGCCCCTCTCCCCGGGCACATCTCCACCTCTCCATCCGCTCCGGCGACGCCGGTCCCGGTGCGCACGCGGGTGCGTGCCCGAGGAAGGCTTCACACAACACTTGAAAAAGAACCACGGAAAAGAGTCACAAACGTGCCGCCGAGCGGGCGGGCGTGAAGCCGCTCGGCTGCTTCTGCCCAGCATCGAGCACCGGGGTGAGGAGGTCGCCTCCTTTCCTGCTGCTCTTCCTCCCCCAAGAGGGGCAGGGGGCAGGACGCTGCCACCCCGCTTTGGGAAGGGGGAAGGACCCCGCTTGTCTCAGCAGCAGCGGGGCCAGGCATGCCCTGGAGCGGGTGGCCAGGAGGCTGTGTCCCCAGGGATGTCACCACGGGCAGCAGCTGTGTCCCCAGCTCATCTGGATGAGGCGGCAGTGCCATCTGCTGGGTCCCCAGAACGGGGTCCTGTACGCTGACGTCAGCTTCTGTCACCCCAGGTTGGGAACCCCGGGGCCCTGCAGCAGCCTTGTCCCCAGGCAGAGCGCCAGCCACCAGCAAGGGACAAGGGGAAGCAGCCCCCGTGCGCTCAGGTGGGACCTTCCCGAAGCACCCTCAGCGAGCCATGGCTCAAAATGCTGCCCTCGATGCTTCTTTAGGGCACGGGGGTGCCCCCAGCTGCTGGCAACGGTGAGCCCAGACCCTAAAGGGCCGATGCCCAGACCCTAAAGAGCCAGGGAGCAGATCCCCCGCTTCCAGAGAAGGCAGCGGGCTGCCTCGCCGATCTCCCAGCAGAGATAAGCGGCAGCGAGGCAAGAGCCGGGTGGGATGGCAGAGGGCCGGTGCTGTTTGGGACCTGCTGTCCCCCCCGGCAGGGTCACAGCACGTGGGGCAGGGGCAGGAGGGTGGCCGGGACTGTGAACCCGAGGGCTTGCAGACAAACATCTGCGGGGAGGGCGCAGACGCTGCTGATCCCGCCTGGGGCAGGGCCGCTGCTTTCTAGGACTCCTAATCTCCTGAGCTATCTGGCTGGAGCCTTCGTCCCGTCCCGGTGGTGGAGCAACAAACCCAGCCGTGACGCCCGGGGAACGCCTCGGGGTCGGACCTGCCGGGGCTGGAAGGGGCAACAAGGGTCCTTCGCAAGAGGATTTTGGGGTCAAGGCAACACGGAGCTGGTGCTGGGGATGCTTTTGTACCTGGAGATGGGCGCACGGTGCCCAGCACCCCCGGTGCTGCTGAGCCCCGGTGCTCCTCACGGTGCTGGGCAGCTTTGCAGGCTCGGGGCTTTTTGCCTGCTGCCCCGAGCAGGGTGCGGAGAGAGGGAGGGGACCGTCCCTGTAAATCACAAGGTGGAACAATGCGGCCCTTCCCAGATGGCGGGGAGGCTCCGGCAGCCCCAGCTGGCCAGGAATGAGCTCCCAGGGCCCATTAATCACTCCCGGAGCCGGAGCCAGAGCGAGAGGACAGCCCGGGGCAGCTGGCTGCAGGGGGAAGGGGGGAGCAGAGGGGCCCCCACCCAGCAGCGACCCCCAAAGCCCTGCAGGGCCACAAGGGCCCGAACCCAGCCGGGGATCCTGCACGCCCCAGGGCTGCACCTTGAGGCCCGGTGTCAGAGGCTCTCGGGGCCTGTTTCACCGTGTGAAAAGGGGGGGCAGCAACCCCCCAGCTCCGGGCGTGGAGCCAGGGGAGCAGCGAGGGCTGGGATCTGCCTGCGGCACCGCATCGCCTCGCCACTTCGCAGGTGGAGGCCGAGAGCCACCCGGAGCAGCGCCAGGGACCAAGGCTGAGCAGGATCAGGCCCAGCAGGTAGGAAAAGCTCAAGCGGGGCCCGCTCGGCTGCCACCAGAGCCAGAAAGGAGGAAAGGAGCCATGTGGGCCTGGGGCGGGGGCGGGGGGGGTCCTCCTGAGGCACCCCCAGCTCAACCCAACTCCTCGGCTGCCTCCTGCACCCCACGGCCGGCAAGGGGAGGCCACCGGCCTCTGCCTGCCCTTGCCTCTACTTGGGGGGGACCCTGGGGGGTCTTGGGGAGGATGCTGGGGGGGACCCTGTGGGGCTGGGGGGGATTCGGGGGGGATCCGGGGGGGACCCTGGGGGGTCGGGGGGATCTTGGAGAGGATGCTGGGGGAGACCCTGTGGGGCTGGGGGGGATCCGGGGGTGGATCGGGGGGACTACGGGGTACCGAGGCCGAACCGGGTGGAGGCTACGGAGCCTCCCAGGCCCCCGGCCCCCCCCCC
>CM021755.1:1670300-1735452 GCA_011075105.1 Heteronetta atricapilla | reverse complement strand
CAGGCCACGGTATAATAAGTGAGGCGGAGGTTTTTTTTTTTAAAAAAAAGGAGGAGAATTAAATATTATCCGCACGGAGCCTCTGGGGACGGCTCTTGCTTAATCACAGCAATTCGGGATCGTGCTGGGGCTGAGCTGGGCTCGGAGGCAGCCTGAGTCAGATGCGATCTCCGGGCTTCTCCTGGGGATTTGGGCTGCCTTTGTGCCGGGGGCGAGCGCGGGACCCGAGCAGATGATTTAATTAGCAGATGACTCCGGCGGAGGCAGAGGCAGCTCCGAGCCCGGCTGGTAGACCCAGAGGTGCCCATCGCCACGGGTGGCTTTGGCCCTTCTGCTCTTCTCCGGAGCGAGGCAGAGGCACAGAGCCGGCCATCAGCCCTGCCAGGGCTCTCCCCGAGCACCGAGCGCTTCCCAGAACGTCAGGCCCAGGATTTGGGGTGAATTCGGTCCCTTGCGGGTCCCATCCCGCAGCTTGGGGTGCTTTGTGCCGCTGGTCCCCTTCCTGCCGTGGGTTCCTGGGGAATTTGGCCACCCCGGGGCAGGCAGGAGAGGGGGAAAACGGGGTCTCTTGGTGGCAGCGGGGGGCGTTCAGCAGCCAGGGCTGCCTGTGCTGAGCCCCACGCCGTGATGTGGGGTGATGGAGCCTCCTGCTCGCCCCCAGGCCCCATGGGGCAGAGGGTGCGAGGAGCTAACGGGGCGGCACAGCCCCACCGACGGGCACAGCCGGCTGCCATCCCCACTGCTCCCTTAACAGCACTCATCGTTCCTGCAGGGATTCGGGGTCTTGGGGGGCAGCCGCAGGTTCCCGTTACCCACACAGCGGGGCTCCCGGGAACTTTTCCTGGGATGTGGTGTGCGCCAGGAATGCTTCTCCACGGCTGGCACCGGCGTTTGGATGCTGAGCAGGGACCCGGTGCTGGCCGTGCCGGAGGAAAGCTGCTCCATCCCGGGGCATTCCCTGCTGGAAGGGGTGACCTGGAGGAAGGGGGCTTCTGGCTCGACTTGCCTGGTGTTTGTCGGCTCTTCCAGGCTCGCTTCAGCCATTTGAATGCTAAAATGTTTCTTGTTTGGATC
This sequence comes from Heteronetta atricapilla, assembly GCA_011075105.1. Lineage (NCBI taxonomy): Eukaryota > Metazoa > Chordata > Aves > Anseriformes > Anatidae > Heteronetta > Heteronetta atricapilla. Next base: position 1,734,378 of record CM021755.1, on the reverse strand, counting down.
AGATCGCAGACAATGGGGCCGGGGGCGACATGGGGGAAGGAGGGGAGCCCATCTCCCCCGGCTTTGGGCACGGCTGAAGCAGCCCCAGGTCTTTGGGCTGAGCTAGTTTGAGATTTCAGGTCTGCTTCCCGAGGGCCGGCGTGGCTGGCAGATGCTTTATGGCTTTATTGTCCGGCCAAGATGCTGGGCAGGGGGCCTGGGAGAAGCGTGCGGCGAGGGCACCTCCGTCCTTGCCTGGCTGCCCCCGTGCTCCTGCAAGCACCGGGGTCAAAGCCGCGGCGTCGTGGCCCCTCCGGCGGGCACGGGGTGACGGCACGGCACCAGAGTCCCCGCAGGGCCAGCTGCCAACGTGCCTGGCCCCGGACAGCCCCCGTCTTTGCTCTGTTTCTCGGGGCTCCGAGACACGGATCACACCGTCTGCCCCCGCCGCAGCCTTGCGGGATTTAGCGGCAGGCACTCGAGCGGATTAAGCGGAGCTGGAAAACATCCACGAGTGGGGTTGTTTACACCGCCAGCGTCACTTTGGGTCGGGGCTGGTCCTTCAGGACATCGCTGCAGCACGCTGGGGGACAGGGCTTCCCGGGATGCTGTCGGAGAGGCCGTCCCGAACCACGCGTGCTGTGGGAGGGCGCCAACCCCGTCCCAGCACCCTGCAGCCCCACTCGGACCCCGTGCCCACCAGCAAAGCAGCCCGGGGACCGCGGCGTTCGAGTCCTCCTGCGTGCCAGGACCTTGGGGTGGCACCGCCGGGGGAGATGCTGCGAGGCCGGGGGTGCAGGGCTGAGCCCCCCGCGTGGGGATCCGAGCCCAGGAGGAGGTGAGGGGCCGTGGGGTGCCGCAGTTAGGCTCCCTTGGTGCTGCGGCGTTTTTGCAATGCAAATGGCTTTCTCTCTGCAGCCAGCCCTTCTCATGCAAATCCCCCGGGTTTGGGACATTTTCTCCCTCTGGTTCTGGACCACAGCCGTTTTTAAACCTGTGCATCCCGGCACGGCCACCACCGCCTTCACCCCGGAGGCCGGGCTTTGTCCCGGAGCCGCGCAGTGGGAATCCCCGAGCGCTCGGCACGGCCCGCGGAGGGACTGGACGTTCCTGTGGATATTGTAACAATCCCGCGTGACCGTAATTAAAGCTGACAGTTGGGAAGGGATATTAAACGTTCTGCATCCAAGCTGACGCCGAGCAATTTGAGATCAGAATGGGACCCCATGGGGGAATTGGATTAAGCTGCTCGGGCTTCCCATGGGCCTTTTGCGCGTCCCTCTGAAGCGCCTGCTTGTGCCGACGGACCGGGGACCTCTTCCAGCGTGGAAGTTTGCAGATTCCTCCTTGGGAGCGTGGTGGTGGCATCTCCAGAGCCTTGTGGGGCCAGGGCTGGACCAGCTTCCCTGAAACATCTCCGAAGCACTTGAGGAGGGCTGGGGCTGCTCCTGCGAGCCCATCTCAGGGGACTTCAGCATCTGACAGAGCCGAGCAGCCCCTGGCTTCTTCCCCAGCACGAGGCTCCCCAGAGGCAGCAGGAGAGACGCGGCGTGGACGCAGCTCAGCGAGGAGGTGCCAGGCTGGATGTGGTCCAGAGGGCTCAGGAGAGAAGAGGCTTTGTGTTTGCGCTTCTGGAGGGAACGTGCAGATGAAGGGAGCCGGGCGAATTCCCCCCAGCCCCTCAGCAGGCTTGGCCAGACCTGGCTGTGCTGTAGCGGGGACAATGCGACCGGACCCCCAGCTCCTGCCTGGGGAAGACTGGAGCCCGTCTCCCCTGTCCACGCAGATGACTTCAGCCAGCACCCACAAAGCTTCCTGCACCTTCCGCATCACCCACGGACCCCCAGCGCCGCGGTGCCAGCAGCCTCCTCCGTCCCCTTGGACACAACCACGGCATTTGGCACGTGGGGGAACCACAGCCACCGCTCCGTCCCCTCCCTGTCCCCATCACCTCCCTCTTCCCCGATGGCCCTGGGGCTCCACCGGGACGGTGGCGGCTGGCCCAGCAGGGGACCGAGGCGGTGGCTGGCCGGGGACGGTGCCCATTGTGCGGAGCCAGCAAGGCGTGTTTGTGCAGCCAAGCGAGCAGACGTGCGGGGCGCTGGGCTCAGCAGACCCCAGCACCAGGAGCTGCCTCCGGTCCCAGGCTGTGGCAGGGCTGGGGCTGGTTTTGGAGGTGTGATGGGGCTGGAGAGGCTGCGCCCCGCTGGCTCCTCGTCGGAGGGATGCTCGCTGCGCTGCTCCCTGGACCAAGCTCGCTGGCGTCAGCTCCGACAGCCCAAAAGTCACGGTGTGAAGCAGAGCGGAGGCTCACGTTAAGTTTTCTGCCTGTCCTTAAATGTTTACGGACACCAGCTTGTGGCGTGCCTCGGTTTCCCCATCCCTGTGGCAGGCAGAGGTGTGCTGCCAGCCCTCGGGGCCCCTTGAAAGCATGGGCAGCGCTGGAGCCGCGTGCCAGGATCCAGGACCCCGGCGTCCTCCCCGCGGTGCCCAGCACAGCGCTGCCCACACCGCCTGACTCAGTTTCCCAACCGTTCCCCGGGTCTGGGAGGAAAATGCTCGATGTGCCGGCATTCCCTGCCCCGATTCCTGCTTGGCTTCGCCGGTGGGAAGCCAGCTCTCGTCGGCGTGCAGAGGGTCGGGTTCACACCCCTTCTGGAACCACAGCAGAGCGTCGTCATCCCGCGCCGCTAGCTCGGCCATCGATCTGGATTCGGAGATGCTTTACACCGGTGGTGTAAAGAGCACCACCTCGGTGCGGTGGTGTAAAGGCACGGCCGGTGGTGTAAAGGCACGGCCGTATGGGCGTTTAACAACCAGGCGGAGCAGTTCAGTAGCTGGCCGGGTTGGTCCCGGTGACCCCATGGGATTTGGGTTCGGGGTCTCGGTGGGCGCCCTCCAACCTGCCCCAGGGCAAAGCAGCCCCGGAGCTGGTTCAAACCCTCGGCAGGGACGAGGGGAGTGGTGCTGCCGGGCTGCATCCCTCGGGAAGAGCAGCCTGCTGCCAGCAAATGTGGTCCCTGGCTCTTGGAAGCTTGTGGTCTCGGGGATGGAGTGGATGGGGAGAAGGTCGGTGCCCCGACGCATGGCTTTGCGCTGCCTGGCTGGGAAGAGGAGTGGGTTTGCCTCGCGGGCTTCTCCCTGGAGCTGTTTAAAGCCAGAAAGGTTTCTCATAGAGGAGCACTTGGGTCTTTTTGGGGGAAAGGCAAGCGATAGTTGAGGTCGGAGAATCGCGGGCTCAAAGGCAGGGGAGGTGGTGGCAGCTTCTTTCTGACCGCCCGCAGGATGTGGGCCCCGGAGCCCCAGCCGAGCTCTCTGTGCTTTGAAGCCCGAGATGTGCTTCAGCAGCATCCCGAGAAGCCATCCAGTCTGGACTTGAAGATGTCAAGAGATGGCAAAGCCTCTCCTCCCCTGGGGAGTTTGTTCTAATGGTTAATCACCTCGCTATTAAAAATGTGAGTTTTCCTCCTCATTTGCCTGCGTCTGGCTTTTGCTCCCAGCCCTCGGCGCTTGCTCTGCTGGCTCGCAGAGGCTGGGTAAGGCGAAGCCGCTTCTCCTCCCGCAGACGAGGCAACCATTTCCAGCTCCACCTGAGCCCCCGTGCTGCCGAACCGGCTCCTCGCTCTGCCGGGCAGACTCTTCTTTTTGAACGCCACCAACGATAAAAAAAAATAATAATAATAATAATTGAAAAAATCCCTTTCTTCCCCGCCGGAGCGGCCAAGCCCCTCGCTCCTCCGTGAGAAACGCCGCGCCGCTTTGTGCTTGGAGCTGGGCACCACGGCGGCTGCCTCCGCCTTCTCCGGGGACATCGCGAGGCTCCAAGGAAAGCTGGAAGAGCCCCCGGGGTGCTCGGGCTGGCCGGGGGGGGGGCCGTGGGGGTGCTGGGGGTGCCGGGCTCGGAGCTGCGCCTCTGGGGAAATGGGTGCTTGGGGCAGGAGGAAGAGGAGCTCCGCCGCGAGCCCGTAGCCGCTGCTTGTGATCGAAGGGCCTGGGCCGTTCCCGTGGCTCGTTGCCAGCTCCCCGTAGAAATGCCTGCGTGGTTTTTTGTCCTGGTTCGTTGAGGGGTGGTCCCGCGTGGGGTCTTTGGGCAGCGTTGAACCCGCGGGGCTGTTGGAGGGCTGCGGTACCCTCAGGTGGCGGGGATGCGCCGAAATCCCCTCCGGATTTTGGCTGAGTTTTGAGAGACTGGGTCTGGGTGGGGGCCAGGACCCCGAGGGGATGCTGGAGGAGGGGGCTTTGCCTCTTCTGTAGGGTCACGGTGAGGGGCAGCAGGGAGGTGGCAGCCGGCTGCGTGGTGCCGGAGCGTGGGGCTGGGGGCACGACGGGGGCGCAGAAGGCGAGGGGGTCGCGCCGTTCCCTGCCCCCCCGGGGCATTCAGCACGATGCCACCAGAGCTGCCTAATGCCACCACGGCTCTGCCGGGGCTCTCCTAACCGGTGACCCCCTCGCTGAGCCCCGTCCCTCGCTGGTGGCTGGACAGTGACATGTGGGGACATCGGCTCGCGGTGGACACGTGCCGGGGCGCAGCATGCTCGTGGTCCTCTTCGGCGTGACAATCCGGGGGCGACGCGTCCCCAGGGGAGGGGACACCTCTCCTCCTGGCCGCCGCCAGGGACAGAGATGCTTCTCCGCTCATCCCCTTCCATTTTTTCACCCCCACCCACAGCTCGGAGCCCCGGCACGGACCCGTGAGCGGCCCCCATGCCGCGGCGGCCGCCAGCTGGATGCCGTCCCCGCCGCCCGCTGAGGATGCCCCGAGCGCCCCGGTGAGCACCCGCAGGGGGGACAGCGCCCGTCTCCGACCCCAGCGCCCCACCGGTGAGTCCCCGAGCCCCGTCCCCCCCCTCCACCCGTGGGGACCGAGCTGTCCCCTCGGAGGGAGCAGCCGGCGGTGTCGAGCCCCTTCGTGGCCCTCATGAATAGGGTCTCGGGGGGGGGAAAGCCCAGCCGTGGCCCCCCTGCGCCGAGCCGCCGGCCCTCGCATTGTTCCTGCCAGAAACCCGATGCCGGCCTCCCGACAAAGCCCAGAAGAAGAAGAAGAAGGGGGGGGGGGGGGGGCGGGCGGGGGGGCCGGGGGGGGGGTCCCTTTCTCCCTGCCCCTTCCCCCATCGCTCGCTGGGGACGCCGGGACGAGCTCCCGGCCCCCGTTGCCATCTCCTAGACAACCGGCGTGGGGGGGCTTTTGTCTCCATAGTGATAAATGTGGGAGCATCCAGCATCTGGGACAAAAGGGTGTCGCCCCCCCGGTCCGGCCGTCCGGCCCCCACCCCCCCCCCAGCCTCGCTTCTTCCCCCCCTTCCCCCCCTCCCCGAGGCCTCGAAAAAGAGGCCAGAAGACAATTTGGGTTTTATTTGGGCAAAACGCCATTGCCCCGGTAACGCGCCCACCCCGCACGCAGCCGGCTCGGCCCCCACCACCAGCACCCCCCCAGCACACACCGGGGGTGCTCGCTCAGGGTGCTGGGGGTCCCTTATACCCCCCCCCAGACATCATCTGGGTGCTGCCAGGGGGCTGCGACCCCCTCAGCGGGGTTTGGGATGCCCTCGCAGAGGTGTCACCCGTCGGGGGGTCACCGTGGCGGCCGCCATCTCGGCCCAGGACCCTTCCTGGGGGAAATGCTCCGGGGGGGCTGTGAGCAGCTCCCGTGCTGCCGAGGGGCCGAGGCCGTAACGCAGCCGTAACCCCCCCGGCGTCCTCCCAGTCCAGTGGAGACGCGGCCCTATAAGCAAGCGCAGGGCGCACGTCCGGGCGGATTTACGCAGCAGCAGCGCACAAGGAGATGTTGGGCACCGCTTCAGCGGGCTGGGGGCTCACCCAGGGGCTCCTGACCCCATCCTCGAAGCCATCACCCCCCCCCCCATTAACCTGGGGCCCCCCTCTCGGCCCTGCCGTGCCCACGGGGGCTGCGGGGCCCGCATTGATCCGGGTGTGAGACGCCGAATCCGCGCCGGGAAACTTGTTGGGGCAGAGCCCCCGCCTGCGAGCCGGGCCTGCAAGCTTGCCTGCGCCGAGTCATTCGTTCCTTTTTTTGTTGTTGTTGTTGTTGTTTTGGGGGGTTTTAAGTTTGGCCCCCACCCCAGGCACTCTCCTGGCAATTAAAATAACGACGGTGATGTTCATTAAAGGGTAAATCACCCGAAACAGCACGGTTAGGAGCTAGTCGCTGATAAAGGGAAAGGAGGTGCTCCCAACTTGGGTTTAAAATAGAAAATGCCCCCAAATGACCCAAATTCCTTCATCCTCTCCCCGCTGAAGTCCTGTCCCCGCTTTAAACCTGGATCCGCAGGGACGGGGCGGGGCGGTGGTGGCGTCCTGGTGGTGGCAGCGGGGACACCCTGGGGTCCCCGGGCACGGCTCCGGGGGGGCCGCGGCGGTGCCACCGACCCTTCCCCGTCCCCTCCGCAGGCGGGCGCACCGATTTCTCCTGAGACGAGCCCAGCCCAGTGTTCAAAATAGAGTCCCTCAAGGTGACGGTCGACTTCCTGAAGGTGCCCCTCGGCCTGAAGAAGCCCCCTCTGAAGGAGGCCTTGGCGGCCATCCCGGGGCCGGGGAGACCCAAGCCCCTCGGCGTGGAGCGGCACAAGCCCCGGCGCGCCGACACCATGGACAATGAGTCGCAGTACTCGGGGTACTCCTACAAATCCGGGCACTCCCGCAGCTCCCGCAAGCACAGGTGAGAGGGGCTGGCGTGTCCCCGGGGGTCCCCTGTCCCCACCGTGGGCGCGCACCCACCCCGCTCCCCTCTCTGCCCTCCAGGGATCGGCGGGACCGGCACCGCTCCAAGAGCCGGGACGGGAGCCGCGGGGACAAGTCGGTGACCATCCAAGCGCCGGGCGAGCCCCTGCTGGACAACGAGTCGACGCGGGGGGACGAGAGGGTGAGGACGGGCAGGGGGCTGCCGTGGGGCGTGCCGGGCTTTACATCGCCTCCATCCCTGCTCTGGAAAGGGGCAGGAGCCGGCCCTGCACTTAGAGCAGCCCCAAAGCCGGAGCCAACCTCGGCGGCGCAGACCCGCCCCACGACGGGGCTGGGAATTGGGGAAGGGGCCGACTCCAAGAGCCCCGGCGGGCGCTGCCGAGGGTGGGAGCTGCGAGGGGGGGGGTCCCGGCGTGCTTTGCCCGCCCCCAGGGAGCGGTGGAGCCGGTCGGGCTGGCCCTGGGCAGGTTGACAGCACCTTGAGGCGCTGCCTCCGTGTGCCCGCGGCGAGGGCGGGGGGCCAGACAAAAGGGGAGGGGGCTGTGGCGGTGCGGGCGTGCAGCTGGGGTGGGCGCGGGGTGCCCGCAGCTCCCTGCCCGCTGCCCAGGGTGGAAAAACGCCTTTGGGTTCGGCTCCCTCGGGATCCGCTCCCTCCGGATCCGCTCCTGCTCCTTGCTCAGCGCCTGCAGGGCGACGCCGGCTCGGCTCTGCCAAGGTTTAATAACCCCAGCCCCGTCCCTGGGAGGATCAAACGGACGAGCGGGTTTGTGCAGCAGCCGGTCGAGCTCTCCGCTGCCGGTGCAGGACCTGCAGCCCCCCCCAGGAGGGTTCCTGGAGCCCAAATCATTGCCGCAAAATCCCCCCTGCTCTGGGATCAGAGATGCTCTGGACGGCACTGCAGCGACGACAGGAACCAGGCTGGGCTCCAACTCCTCCGGCCACCGCAGAGCACAGACCTTGGCTTTAATCATCTCCCAGCCACCTACGCGGGCACCTCCGGCTCTTTCATCTTCCCCCAGTACAGAGCCGGTGCCGCCGCTGCTGCCTGAGCTGCTCGTGGCCGCCCGCCCGCTCCTGCAGTGGCCGGAGCAAAGCCCTTGAAAGACGGACTGGAAATAGGGGCCGGTCCTGCGGGGGCGGCCAGCACCTCTCCGCTCCCCCTGCCTCCAGCAAGCCCCCGGCTCGGGGGTTATTTCTCCTCTCCGATTCGGGATGAAGTCACCAGGCTGCAGAAATTCCAGGAGGCAAAATCCCAGCTTTGTCCCATCCAAGGAAACCCCCGGCTTCAGGAACGCCGAGGTGCTGTGGGGCAGGACGCGAGGACGGACGGACGGACAGACCCTGGGTGCGGAGGAGCGGCGCGGCCGCCTCCCTCCACGTTTTAACTGGGAAGGGATCAAAAAGGGACTTCTCACTTCCACACCTGCGTGGATTTGGTGAAAAAAAAGAAACGAACGGGGCCAGGCTGGCCACGCTCCGGGTTTGTGCCTGCTCCCGGTCCTGTGTTTATATGGGACGGGCTGCGCTGGCTGCTGGGGTCTGGCGCCTGCCTGGGATGGTGCTGGTGAAGCTGGAGGTTGCACGGGGAGGTTTTACAAGCAGGAAATCCCTCTGAAAACAGAAAACAAAACAAAAAAAATGGCAAAAAAAAAAAAAAACAGGAAAAAAATAAAAAAGACTAAGGTTGAAGAAACTGCCCCGTCCCCCTGGCAGAGATGCGTACCCCCAAACGGACTGATGGCGAGCCGGCACGTGGCCACGAGCCCCGATCGCCGGCCATCTCGCCCTGCCCCGGCGCTGGAGCAGGCAGCGGCAGCCGGCGCGGAGGAGGCGGCAGCGAGGGTGTGTTGGGACGGCGGCCGGGCATGTTGGCTCTGGCCCCGCTAATGAGGGGATTTGCCTGGAAACAGGATGCCTTCCACTTGCAAAGCCGCTCTCGCCCGCGTCGTGCGCGGCGGGGCGGAGAGGTGGAGCGCGGCGCGGAGCCTCCGACGGGGATTTCCTAGAGGGTCCCGGCCGATTCGCCGTCCCCCCCAACCCCGGCTGCTAAATAGGGGTGATGGCACCGGTCAGCACGCCGGGCTTGGAGGTTTGGGGGCCGGGGGCGGGGGTGGGGGGTAGCCGGGTCGGGTTGGGGTCTCGGGGTGGCAGGGCCCTCCTCCACGTGACCCTCTCCCCTTCCTCAGGACGACAACTGGGGCGAGACCACCACGGTGGTGACGGGGACGTCGGAGCACAGCATCTCGCACGATGACATTACGCGCATCACCAAGGACATGGAGGACAGCGCCCACCTGGACTGCTCCCGGCACCTGGGCGTCGCGCTGGCCGGGGCGCTGGCGCTGCTCGCCTTCCTCACGCCCCTCGCCTTCATGCTCCTGCCCCAGCTGCTGTGGCGGGAGGAGCTGGAGCCCTGCGGGACGCCCTGCGAGGGGCTCTTCATCTCGGTGGCCTTCAAACTCCTCATCCTCCTGCTGGGCAGCTGGGCGCTCTTCTTCCGCCGCCCCAAAGCTTTCTTCCCGCGCGTCTTCGTCTTCCGGGCGTTGCTCATGGTGCTCGTCTTCCTCCTCGTCGTCTCCTACTGGCTCTTCTACGGCGTGCGCATCCTGGACTCGCGGGACCGCAACTACCAGGGCATCGTGCAGTACGCCGTCTCGCTGGTGGACGCGCTGCTCTTCGTGCACTACCTGGCCGTGGTGCTGCTGGAGCTGCGCCAGCTCCAGCCCCAGTTCACGCTCAAGGCCGTGCGCTCCACCGACGGGGCCAGCCGCTTCTACAACGTCGGGCACCTCAGGTAAAGCGGGGGGGGACGGGGACAGGGACAAGGAAGGGGTGGGGGGGGACTCCTGTGGGTCTGGGTGAGCTCCCGTGTCGGTGCGAGCTGCGGTGCCTGCAGGACCGCGGTGCAGTCGTGGTGCTTGTGCGTTCCCGTGTGGCTTTGTGTGTTTGCACACGTGTGCGCGTCTGCATGTGGGTTTGTGTGCTCGCACACGCGTTTTTGTGTTTCTGTGCGTGCGTCTGCATTCGTGAGCGTGTATTTGTGCTTGTGTGTTCACACCCGGCTGTGCACACGCTGCGTCCCGCTGCATCCCGGCACCGGAGGAGCCGTGCGTGTGCCCGCAGCGAGACCCCTCTCCCCCGTCCTGCCCCGGCCGTGTGCGTGCCCCCGATGGATGCTAACCTGCTCTTTGTGCCCCGTGCCCCTGCAGCATCCAGCGAGCGGCCGTCTGGATCCTGGAGAACTATTACCACGATTTCCCAGTCTACAATCCTGCCCTCCTCAACCTGCCAAAATCCGTCCTGTCCAAGAAAATGTCCGGGTTTAAAGTCTATTCCCTTGGCGAGGGTGAGCACCCCCTCAACCCCCCCCCCCCCCCCCCCCCCCTTGGCTTCTCCTCTCGTTCTCCTTCCTCCCCTCCCGGTGTTTTCCCCTCCGAAGGCAGCTTTCCAGGCCGGGCTCCGGGCGCCGAGCCGGTCCCTCTGGATTTGCTTGCGTTTGTCCCGGCCGGCGCGGGCGAGTCGGGTGCCGGTTCCCAGCCCACACCAGTAACGCCCTGCTGCAAGCAGGAGCAAGTCGAGTGCGGCCGCGGGACGGGGCTGTGCCGGCGGCACTGGGAGGTGTGGGGAGGGGGGGGGAGGGACACGGACACGGACCCGGGGTGCCCGCTCCCCCCCCGGCTCTGAGCTTGCCCCTTTCCCTGCAGAAAACAGCACGAACAACTCCACGGGGCAGTCCCGGGCCGTCATCGCCGCGGCTGCCCGCAGGCGCGACAACAGCCATAACGAGTACTACTACGAGGAGGCAGAGCACGAGCGCAGGGTGCGGAAACGCCGCGCCAGGTACGGGGCCGTCAGCGGGGTCCGGGCCCTGGGGAACCCCGGGAACCATCCCAGGAACCATCCCAGGACCCTCCAGGGGTGCCAGGAGGGAGGGAGCAGCCCCAGGGCCACCTCCAAGAGCTGGAGCTGCTTTTGGAGCAGCATGTCGCAGCGTGCTGGGCGATGTCCCTGTAAAATTGCTTTGGGGGTACGGGGCACAGGGCGGAGCTGTGGGGCAGGGGGGTGGCAAGCGGCTCCCTCGACCCCCAGGGCTCCTGGGGACCTCAGGGCCAGGTTCTGCTGCCCCAACCGCCCCGCTGCACCCGTGGGCTGTGGTCTTCACGGAGACCCCGAGTGGCTGCGGCTGGAGGCACCGCGGGGTCCCTGGGGCCCGAGCTGTGCCCAGAGCAGGGGGCTCAGCACCACGTCCGGAAAGGTTTTGAATTGCTCCGAGGCTCCACGGGGTCTTTCTCCCGGCAGGCTCGTGGTGGCGGTGGAAGAGGCCTTCACCCACATCAAGCGGCTGCAGGAGGAGGACCAGAAGAACCCGCGGGAGATCATGGACCCGCGGGAGGCGGCCCAGGCCATTTTCGCCTCCATGGCCCGGGCCATGCAGAAGTACCTGCGCACCACCAAGCAGCAGCCCTACCACACCATGGAGAGCATCCTGCAGCACCTCGAGTTCTGCATCACCCACGACATGACGCCCAAGGTGCGCGGTGGGGCACAACGGGACGGGACCCAGCCACCAGGGCAAGGGGCTCGGAGGGGAGGGGGGGTTTGCCCGCGGCGTGGGAGCACCCCCCCCGGCAGGACGAGGAGCGGGGGGGAGGCTTTTTGTGGTGCGGCGCAGCCGGAGAAGCGGGCGTGCCAGGCGGCGATGGATGGGGGCAGGTTCCCAGCTGCTGGACCTGCCGCGCGGGGATGCTTTTCCTGCAGGACCTGCCGAGCAGCTTGAGGCTGCAAAGAAATAAATGGAAAAATAAATAATTAAAAAAAGGCCGACGTTCACACGGACCTTCCTTCCCGCAGGCGTTCCTGGAGCGGTACCTGAGCGCCGGGCCCACCATCCAGTACCACAAGGACCGCTGGCTGGCCAAGCAGTGGACGCTGGTCAGCGAGGAGCCGGTGACGAACGGCCTGAAGGACGGGGTGGTCTTCGTGCTGAAGCGCCAGGACTTCAGCCTGGTGGTGAGCACCAAGAAGATCCCCTTCTTCAAGCTCTCGGAGGAGTTCGTGGACCCCAAGTCGCACAAGTTCGTCATGAGGCTGCAGTCGGAGACCTCCGTGTGAGCTGACGAGGGGTGGAGAGGGGCCGGGGGGGGCCACCCCGCCTCGTCCTCCCCGCCTCTGCCGAGGCTCAGCGAGGCCACGGCCGGAGGGCAGGACTGCGGCAGGCACCTGGAAGCAGTGCCCGCGCCTGGCCCCGCCACCAACCCGTGGCCACCGCTCGCCCTCCAGCTCGGGTCCCCGTCGGGCAAGCCGAGCCCCTTCCTCTTCGTCCCCGCGCTCCCCGAAACCCAGGTCCTTGTAGCAATCCCCCAGGAGGCGCATCCAGCGCAGGACGGTGTCGCGGCCGGGAAGGCGACGGCGTCCCTCGGTGCCATAACTCAAGGGCTAACCCTCCGTTGAATTTCCTTCACCAGCGTCTTTCCAGCGCGGCCGGGGCCGGCGGACCCCCTGCGCTTTCCCGTTTTCTACCTGGCGACTGTCCTGCCTCTGGCCTTAAAACACCGCCCGGCGTCCGGGGCTGGTTTTTAAACTATCAAGACTTTTGGAGTATTTTGCAAACACCTCTGCGACCTCTGGCTGCTACGAACCCCCTCCCCGGCCACCGGGGAAGGACCCGAAGCGGCGATGCTGCTGCGGGCAGGTCCTCGCCTCCCTGCCGTTTTCCACGCTCGGCTCTTAACAAAAGCAAGAGAAAGCTGGGGTTTTAAGGCAAAAAAGCGGCTTTTCGGCGGCGATGCGTGTGCCAGCGAGGAGATCGGCGTCCCCGCAGCCCACCCTGCCAGCTCCGAGCACCGGGGGGGGGCTTTGCACCCCTCCTGCAGGGTTGCGGGATTTGGGGGGCGCAGCACCCGAGAGCTCGCTGCAGAAGGGCCCTAAGCACCCCTCGGGCTCCGGTGCTGGCCCCGGGTGGCTTCTTTGTGAAGGGTCTCGGGCTGAAATCTGTGTCCTGCGGTGGAGATGGGGACGTGGTGACCCCCCGGGGGGGGGTGCTGAGCGAGGGGACCCCGCAGCGCTCAGCGCCGTGGGGCACCGAGCGCCCTCAGGGTTCCCCGTGCCCGCAGAAGTTTTTGCCTTCCCTTGGTTTTGTTAAGGTTGCAAATACCTCATGGGTTTTTTTGTTGTTGTTTTTGGTTTTTTTTTAGTCTTTCATCTGGCTTTTGTGCTGGGAGAGGGGGGGCTTATGGGGGTGTCCGTGGCATCCCGAGCCATTTGGGCTCGCGCGGTGGCGAGAGCTGCCCAGTTCCCTCGCTGTGCCGCACGCGTCCCACCCCAGGGGGGGGCTGGGGGCTTCCCCAGTAAATCCCAGTAGCAGAGAGAGGCTCCCCACTGGATTTCATGGGCTCTCCCAGCACAAGCTTGTGGGGGGACATGGCGGGGGGGCACCGCCTTTCCCATTTCCCGGGAAATCTCCATTTTCCCGGAGTTTCTGTGTCTTTATAGCCCCGCCAGGTCCCCGCAGTGCCAGCGTCCGTCCCACGCCAGCTTCCAGTCCCGTTTACACCAGCACGGCCGCGCCGGAGCCCCCCCGGGTGCCGGAGCCCCTCGGGGGGTAAGGGGGGGGCTGGTGCCGCCAGGAGCCCGTTTTGGGGGTGTTTTACTGCAAAAAGACTTCAGTGAGCGAGAGTGGATGTTGTAGGCTGGGGGCGCGCCCCCCCCCCCCCGGAATTTCCACTTGGAGTTTAAAGAAGAATTCACCTTTTTTCGTTCTTTTTATTTTTATTTTTTTTTTTCCGCAGAGCCGAGCCCTTGTGCATGCGTGTAGAAAATTGTAAAATGTAAAATTGTTTTTTAATATATAAAAAGCTTGTTTTTACAGTTTGCAGTGGATCGAAGCATTATGGCAGTGTTAGGAAGTTGGTTTTTTTTTGTCTTTTTTTTTTTTTCATAGAGGATCTAATTTTTTTTTTTTAATAAAATAAACCCGTTGGAAATTTTTTTTTATTATTATTTTTTGGGGGTTTGTCTTCCTCTCCCCCCCTCAACCCTCGGTGCTTTGTCGCTCCCAGCCCTGCTCGCTGCGGGGTCGGGGCCGGATCCGGATCCGTGCCCTGCAGCAGCCGGAGGCAGCCTCCAGAGAGCGCTCGGGGAAACCGGTCCCTGCCCACGGGGAGGGGGCTCGTGGGGGCAAGGTTTGGGGTTCGGGGGGGGCAAGGTTTGGGGCTAACGGAGCCAAGGGTTTGGGGGTTTAGGGGTTTTATGGAGCCAAGGGTTTGGGGTTTTATGGAGCCGAGAGTTTGGGTTAACAGAGGAAAGGTTTGGGGGGTTGTGGAGCCAAGGGTTTGGGGTCGTGGAGCCCTCGTGTGGGGGTTTCTGGAGCCAAGGGTTTGGGTTTGACGGGGCTAAGGGCTGGGGGTTTTATGGGACCGAAGATTTGGGGATCGTGGAACCAAGGATTTGGGGTTTACATGGCCAGCGGTTTGGGGTTTATGGAGTCACAGTCTTGGGGTCTTTTTCTGGGGGGGGGGGGACAGGTTTGGGGTTTATGGAGCCTGCAGTTTACGGGGCCAAGGATTCGGAGCTGATGGGGACGGGGTTTGGGGGTTTGCACGGCGAAGGCCCTGGGGTGCAACTGGACAAATTCCCAAACCCCTCGTGGCGCAGCCCCCCCCTTCGCCCCCCACTCTGAGCGCAGAGGCAGCGGATGTGCCGGCACCTGCACCCCTCCAACACCCCCCCTGGCCTCCCGATGATTCACCGGGACCGGGCGTCAGCGTTTCCTTTGGCTTTAGCACCTTCTCCCCCCACTTTCAGCCTCCCCAGGCATCGCCCCCCCCCCTTCCTCCCTCCCTGCACCTTACGTGGGGCTGTGCCTTGGCACCCCGGGGCAGGGGGAGGCAGAGAAAGGAGAAGCCAAGGCAGGGACCAGGTTAACCCAGGGACCCGGGGATGTCACAGTGTCACCGGCCGTGGGGACAGCATCGATGTCCCTGCGATGGGTTCTTTTTTTTTTGCTTCTCTGCCCACCCACAGGGTGCCCCCCCCCATGGTTATTTCCAGCCCTTGCCACCTTCCCTTTTCTCTCACCCCACCTTTGCCCCGTGATGACTTCAACGCTCAGCAAATGAGCTGCCGGCACGGTAGCTGCATGGTTTTGGTGGGTTTTTTTTTTTGTTGGTTTTTTGTTTTGGTTTGTTTTGTTTTTTTTTCCTCCCCCTCCTGTGAGCAATTAATCAGCCAGAAAACCTCCAGCCCCCGCAGCCCCCTCTTTTCCCTCCGCGTGGGCCCGCGGCCGCCTCCGCTCCTTCCTAGGGCCAGGAAAAAATGACAGCTCGGCTGCATGGGGTGGAGAAAATCCAGGATTTCCGGGGCGAAACCCGGCTTTATTGGCTCAGCCGTGCCCCCCCCCCCCCCCCCCCCGAGCCCCGTCCTTGGGGGGGGCCGGGAATGCGCACGCGGCCACGCTGCACCCAGCCCCGTCCCACGCGGGTCCCCGTCCCGCAGGGATTTGGCGACGTGCCGGAGCATCCCTCGGAGGGAGCGAGGCCTTGCACGATGCCCGCGTCCCCCAGCATCCACGTGTCCCCCCCAGCCGGGTGTCTTGTCAGAATTTGTCCTCCTGGGGTGGCCTCGTGCTCCGTCGGGTTGTCCACAAGCCGCCGGCTCCCCCGGCCAGCCCTCAGTCGGCACCGGGCTCCTCGGGGCGGCGGGGACCGATGGTGGCCTCAGGGACAGCGGGCTGCTGAGGTCAGGGAGAGGCAAAAAAAAAAGGTGCTGAGGGGGCCACAAACCCTCCCTGGGGGTCCAGGGCATGTCAGGAGCATCCTAAAAACCTCCCTGCACAGCGCTTCAGGTGCGCACCATGCCCAGAATTGTGCCCTAGGCTGGCAGCTGCCGGGGGGGGGGGAATACCTGGGAAGGCAGCGGCTGTCCTGGGGGGGGGGTCCGGCTGGCAGAAGGTGGTCTCGGTCAGCTCCTGGGCGTGGGGGTTCTCTGCCGCCTTCCTGTCCTCCTGCAAGAGAGGAGCAGCGGCACAAGGAGGTGCCACAGCTGCAGCAGGTGGGGAAACTGAGGCACGGGCTGGCGGGGGGAGT
Organism: Heteronetta atricapilla; assembly: GCA_011075105.1. Lineage (NCBI taxonomy): Eukaryota > Metazoa > Chordata > Aves > Anseriformes > Anatidae > Heteronetta > Heteronetta atricapilla. Next base: position 1,718,617 of record CM021755.1, on the reverse strand, counting down.
GCTGGAGCAGCCCCCAGGTGCCCAACTCACCTGGGCAGTGGGGAGGATCAGGGCCGTGTCGTTCTCTAGGACAAGCGCATCTGCAAGGCAAGAAAGGGGCCGAGTCAAGGGGCGGGCAGAGGCCGCTCTAACGAGCGTTGCCCTAACGAGAAACCCGCTCGCGGCTCACCTGAGAAGTCGCTGATGGAGGTGGTTGGGTCCCGCGTCCCTGCGGGGCAGGGCAGACACACGCATGACGTTAGAGAGGCTGAAAACCCGTTAAGAAAACAACAAAACAACAGCAAAAGCACAGCAGGTTCCTGCTGGGGTGAGGAGTGAGCAGCCCTGGGTTTTGCGAGGCCACGAGCTGGGTTTCGTGCCAAAGCAGAGCGAGGCCCAGGCTGGCAGGGGGGAGCCCAAAAGGTGCAGAAGCGAACAGCAGCAGCCTCCTCCAGCACGAAGCCTCGCCGAGCCATGCCAGGATGGGTGGTATTTTGCTGCTTTTCGTGGTGCTGTGAGGCCGGGAGGGTTTGCCACCACCCTTTGCTGCTAAAGCCATCGCGGGGCTTGCCCCAACCACGGGCGCCCCGGCGAGGAGCTCACCTTCACCCTTGGTCCTCCGGTAGGTGAAGAAGAGCACGAGCAGAGCAAGGAGCACAAAGATGACAGGGGACCAGTATTTGACGGGAACTCCCGACCCATATTCTATGAGGAGACACCGGAGATGGGGGCTTGCTGCCGGCAAAAGGGGGTCAGGGACACTGGGGGGCTGCAGGACCCTCCAGGGCGGTGGCATTTGGTGGCACAGCTCGTCCTTTCGCCGTGGGACTCACGGGTTTGGTTCCCCAGGTCGCCTGCTTGTGCTGGCACGGTGATGGTAGGGGGTTCCTGGGTCAAATGGGGGATTGGAGAGGCCCCAGGCCACGTCTTCATCCCATCCACGTCCCTGGTGGCCGCGGTGGGGTCTCCTGTAGCCTCTGGGTTGTCATTGTGCTGGGTGAGGTTCTGGTCCCACAGTGCCTCTCCTTTGAGGGCGAGCGCTGGGAGCAAGGGTCGTTAATTCACACCAGGGCTGAGCAGCCCCAGCGACACCAACACCTCGCATCCAACTGCTGGCAACCCGAGGTAAGACCAATCGAAACCCCAAACCAAGCAGCACGTGGCATCGGGGCTGCACAAACACCCCCCACCATGATCCTGGACCACGGCTGGGAGCCGAGGCAGCAGCAATGCCCCCCTCTGCCCCAAATCCTCGTCCCTCCGTCCCTGGGTGCCCTGGGGCTGGGTGAGCAGCAGTGGCCTGGTGCTCGCGGGCTCTGCCGGCAGGCCGAGCTCCTCCAGCACGTCGCAGCAGGGCCCCGGCAGGAGGCTGGGCGGCTCGCCAGCGGTGCCAGCGCCGTGGCTGTGAGGTTGGGGTTCACAGCAGAGCCCTGGGTGCTGGGGGAGCTCGGGGTGCCCAAAGCCTCCCCCCTGTGCGCAACCCAAGCCGTAAAGCAGGAGGCTGGAGCCGTGCTCCCCATAAAATATCAAGGCTCACACCCTGCCCTGACACGCAGGGGCCGCAGTGCCCTGAAGAGCCATCACGCGGCCTTGTCCCTCCCGGCCTTCACACCGCCCCATCTTCCTCTTCCTCCTCCTCTTCCTCTTCCTCCCCTCCCAGCCCCGCAAGTGGGGGCACCCCCAGGCCCCGTGATGCCCCCCCCCCCGCCCCAAGGCCCCGCTCACCGGCCCCAGCGCCGAGCGTGGCGATGCAGAACCACCTCCAGCCGGCTCCGCTCGCCTCCATCCCCTCTGCCCCTCCGAGCCCTCCACCGCGGCTCCTCGCAGCCGAATTTGCAATGCCTTCCTTCCCCTTTCTGCCCAGCCAACGGCTTCCTGTGAGCACGAAGGTGTTGCTGACATAAAATGATGATTAATGGGCAGAGAGCATCGCCGGGGGGGCACCGCGGGGGCTGCGATGGGGTAAGGGACGGCGCCCCAGCCGTCACCGGCGTGGGCAAAGGAGGCGGCGATGCTCCAGCACTGCCCCGGCTCCCTTTGGGCCCCTGCCCGGTGCCACCGGTGCTGCTTCGAGCCCTGGGCATTGCCCGGTTGGGCCGGGTTTGGTGCCCCAGGGGGCAAATCCCTCGGCAAGGCGTGTGGCCCACTGAGGTTTGTCATTTTTTAATGGCTGAGCAGAAATGCAAGAAACACAAAAACAAGCCTTTGCTGGCCGCACCGTGAAAACGCGGAGAACAAAGTAACACCACGGGTTTGTCACTAATAAGACTGTCCCCCCCCTCCCCATAAAAAAAAAAAAAAATATGCAGACAGAAATTGAGCTCAGATGTGTCTCGCATTTTTATTCCAGCAGCTCCTAGAGGGCTCTCCTGTGCCAGGCACTTCAAAGAAATCTCCGGTTTCATCCCTGAATAATTTACTACCCGCGCAGACAAGACAAAGAGCAGGGGGAAGCAGCACGCACAGGGAGAGGCTTCCACGGGTGCGGCGTCTGTCTGGAAAATTGACGGCAAGGTGCACGTCCTGCTCAGCGCCAGCTCTGCTGGGGACGACGCGGACCTGGGCACCGCGTCCTCCCCGAGCATCCCGAGCTCACCCGGTCCCTGCCGGGGCTGAGCAGCCGCTCCCAGCCCGTGCAGCATCTCGGAGAGCTGCTCTGCTCGGCACAGCTCCGCCTGGAAGCTGCCTGATGCTGCAGCTCCAGCGCCTCACACGCGAGCACGGCGCGCAAGAATAAAACCCGGTGCATAAATACATCAAAGGAGGTGAGCACGGCAGCATCAGCCATGCTTCTCGTCCCATTTTCCCCCCCGAGACCATCTCCTGCCCCCCTCCCAACACCCTCCGACCACTTCCCACCCTGCAGTGTCTCATGCGGGGCTGCAAACAGCTCGCTCATGGCACGAAGAAGCCCCTCGGGTGGTGCAGGGAGCTGTGAGGTCTCCACCAGCTCCCCCAAGCACCGGGGGAGCGAGTAAAAGTGCTGAAACCACAGCGCACCTTCATCTCCGTCTTCTACCGTGCTTTACAAAGTGTTATTTTTACTTTCTCTTTGTCCCATAACCGAAGGAGTATTTGCACAGTTAAAGAGCGTAGTAAAAAAAATCGCGGCTTTAGGGCTCTCCTCGGGTCTTCCCGGCCCCTTGCGCGGCCCCATCGAGGCTCCTCGCTGCAGGAGCCTCCCAGGAGCAAGGTCTCTGCATGGCAGGGCTGGGTCAGCAGCCGCAGCTCAGTTCCGTGTTTCTCTGGCCAGAGAGTGCAGAAAGAGGAGCCCGAGTCCCACCTGGGTGCCGAGACACGGGCAGAGCTCCGGCGCCAGACGAGCATCTCTGCCTGCACCACGTCCCCCAGCTGCTTACGTCCTCGTGCCGGGGTGACCGAGGTGGTGGTGCTGAGCCCAGAAGGGATGCCACAGCCCGGCACGCTGGCACCACGAGCGGAGCAGGCTCACGGGTGTGCTGGGCTCTGCCTGTGCCGTGGCACCCAGCTCGCTGACCGGCCACTGGAGGCTTATCCGCTCCTAGCACCCCAGCCTGCTGCCGCCCAGCTCGTCGTCGTCCACCTGCGGTCACAAACGGACACAGCTGCCCAAAGCTCCCAGCAGCCGATGCCTTTGGTAACATCACAGGAGGCCCTCAGGCTTGCTTGGAAGTGCTGCGCCCTGAGGAAAAGCAGTGGCCACCCCTCTGTCCTTGCCCCGAGCCCCTGCCCCCAGCACCAGGGCGTTGCGATGCGCTCGGGGGACGAGCTGCCCCTTCCCGCTGCCTCCTCGCCCTGCTCAGGGCCCATTTCTGCCCCCAGGGTCTCGCCTCCCCACCCCCCCCAGCAGGAGATGGCCACGAGCACCAACCCACCTGGGCCATGGCCTGGATGGTGGAATAAATGGTTTTGGAGGCCTCTCCCCCAGGGGCCGGCGTCTTCTTTGGGTCATTTTTCTGTGCATGAGGGAAATCCTGCATTTGCGGAAAAAGGTTTTTTAAAAAAAAAAAATAAATAAATGTTTCCAGGGCACAGAAGTAATGGCTCGGGGAGCCGAGGCCACCCGAATTTGGTGGGGCTGGGGACCAAGACCCAGCGCTGCTCCCTGGTGACACACGGGGAAGCACAGGCAGGTGGCTGTGGCTTTGCCAGCTTCTCTGGGCCATCCCCAGGAGGAACCAGCAGATAAAAGCGGGGCCGTCCGGCTGCTGTCCTCCCTCCGCACCCCCCCTGTACATCCCCTGCGCTGTCCCCATCCCACGCAGGGACCCCAGGGGGGTCACCAGGGGCGAGCCCGCAGGGACTCACCTGCTGGGCAATGCCGACCTCAGCGTACACCGTCAGGTATTCGGCTCCCACCTCTGCAAGGAGAAAAAGGGGCAGGTCAGCACCGGAGCCGGCTGCGGCATCCCCGGTGCACCCCCGGCTCCTCGCCGAGGGTTGGGGGGATCCCGGCATCAACCCTGCAGAGCCACGGCTGTGCGCCGGGTGGCTAAAGACAGTCAAAGCAAGTCGCTGGTAAAAAAAAAAACAGCTTTTTATTTAAATAGAAGACGATTTCATGCGTTAGCCTCTCCGTCTTAAGCTGCAGCCATTGCAGCAAGAAGCGTTGTCAGTCTTTGTCTCGTCAGACAGAGGTTTGGGGGGGATTTAAGTCCTTCATAACCCTGCTTTGGGGTCAACATTTCGGCGCCCGTCATTTGAGAGGGCCACGGGGACTTGGGCCTGCACAGGGAGGAATTTTTAGGGGAAGAGTTTTGCTGTTCCTGGTGGAAGAGCTGGGTCCTGCTTCTGGAGGAAGCCTCGGTGCTGCGTGCGCCTGCACACCCGGCCCGGGAGAGGAGACACCAGCAGGTGCTGCAGCCTCTCGCTGCAGTTGTGTCCTGAGCCCCAGATATGGACCCAAAAGCGATGTCGTGCTCTCGGGGAAATGGCCAAGCTGTGCCCCCAAAGCCCCCCAGCACCAAGGAATCCAGGCAGCAGCTCTTAGGGGCAGTGCAGGCAGGCAGGAGTCGCTGGGGCTGGACACGGTGCTGCAGCGGGGCCGCTTCACTTCTCTGCACCCCCCTCTGCTGCTGCCTTCAGATTGTCCCCAAAGTCCCTCTCGTGCTTTGGCGCTGTCCTCACGGCTCCGCTTTCTTCCCTTGGGGAGGGTGCAAAGGTCACAAAGGAGGGACGGGGCCACGGGACGGCTCCTGTGGCCGCAGCATCACCAAGGGGGAGGTGTCAGGGACGCCTGTCCCTGTCTCCGTATGTGCAGGATGGGGGCACAGGGAGGTGCTGGGGGCTCTCCAGCCCCAGCCTCGAGCACTGCCTGGGCTCGAGGGAGGATGTGCGGCGACCTCCAGCCCGTCCCAGGGGGGTGAAAGCTTTTGGGGGGACTGTGAGAGCGGCTACGCTGCGGCGCCAAGCCCTGGCGGCGGCTGAATTCCCTCCTGATCTTGGTGACCAGCCTGTTCTCACCAAGAAAAATGAGGAGGGAAGGAAACGCCTGGGGGGTGGGGAGCCTGAAAATCCTACCTGTGGCCGGAGCTCCGGGCGTGGAGGGGTTGCAGATCTTCCTGCCTGGGGGAGAAGTGACACGGGGCTCCGTCACCAGCAGCCCACGCGTGGGGCTGCGCTGCAGAGGCTGCGGCCGGCAGGCAGAGCCTTACCTCCGAATATGAAGAAGGCCAAGAGGACAGCCAGGATTATGAGCGCTACCATCACCATCGCGGCTACGGTGCCGGTAAATCTGCTGCTGAAGCTGTCTGGAGAGAGAAGGGGGGCCGGTGATCACGGAGGAGTCGTTTGGGCACATCCTGAAGCTCCTCGGCCTCTTCCCAGCGTCAGACCCCCGGGGGGAAAGGAGCGCAGCTCAGCTGCTGCCCCCCGCTCAGCCCTCCCCTGCTCGGCAGGAGCTCTGATTTCAAGGGGACGTGGTGCAAGGCTGGCAGGAGGAGATGACGAGCGACTGTGCTCTTGCAGCTCCCTGGCTCTGCCTCCCCTTTGCATTAATAGCTCCCTGCTCCCATCCCAAGCTGGGACATTCAGGCACTGACCCCGACCTCCCCCTCCAAATTTTCTCAGGCGGCACAGACAGATGCTGAGGATGCCCAGAAAGCCTGGATAATCCCCCCCCCCCCCACTAAGCTGCAGAAAGAGATGAACTGCTCCAGCCTCAGACTCCCCGGCCTCCAGCGCAGGGTTGGGGCAGCCTCGGGCACCCTGTGACACTTGGGGACAGGACGTGGACGGGGCAGCGCAGCAGCTCACCGGTGGCAGGAGAGCGGGTTGTGTTTTCTGGCAGCGCGGCGTGGGGGAAGAGAACAGGGAGAGGGCAGAGAGGTGAGCGCTTCGGCAAAGCCCCCCACCCTGGCGGGGGGGGACGCCCAGCTGGGATCAGGATGTGTCCCGTCCCCGCCAGCATCCCCCCGGGCCCCCCGTGCGCGCATCCTTGGAGGGCTCTCACCTGCGCAGACGGCGGCGGGCGAGACGGTGGCGTTGCGGCTGCTGACGGGGTTTCGCACCGTGCAGGTGTAGGGCACCACATCCAGCTCCCCCGGGGGTGGCCCCTCCACCACCAGCTCGGGCCCCTCGGCATCCAGCCCCTCGCCGAGGCTCCAGGAGAAGGATTTGTTCCCGGGGGTGTGCACGGCGCAGCGCAGGGTGTAGCGGCAGCCGTCGGCCGAGCAGTTCCGCGCCGCGCAGGTCACCGCCGGCTCCTGCAGCACGCCTGTGGGAAACCAAGGGGGGAATGGCTCTCAGCACGTCTCCCACCCTTCGCTCCTGGCACGAGGCCGAAACGAGGAAAGGCACTCACTGTACACCCGCAGGATGAAGCTGGCTTTAAACGTGGAGGTTTTTGCTATGTAGGTACCGGCATCGTTCTTCCCCAGCTGGGAGATGGTGAGCGCGCTGCCGTCCTTGGGGAAGGTCACGCGGGACCTGTAGGAGTCCTCATAAAAAGAGGGGTCGGGAGACCCTCCCAGTCTGATGGAAAGTATGGTTTCTCCACCAAAGTTCCAGGCCAGATCTTCTCCTTTCAGGTTCTGCAGGTGAAACGTGACGGACCTGCCCTCGGCTCCATCCACTTCTAACGCGCTGCTGGCACCCGCTGGGGAGAAAAACCAGGCTGAGCCCCGAGCACGAAACCAAGCGGGTCTGGGGGCGCCGTGCTCAAGGGGACAGGTTCAGTCCCATAAGAGGAGCCCCCCTGACCTTAGGCCTTTGGGGTTCTTTGGGGCCTGGGCCCCGACTCGTGTTTTACTCCGGGGTGAGGTCCCGCAAACGAGCGGCACGTGGTTGTGGCTGCTCTCTGCTTCCAGACCCGCGCTGCTTCGCGGGCCCCAGGAGCATGCAAGGGACAAAGCCCCAAGGTGCGAAGCAAAAAGCACGAGGAGGAATCCGTGACAGCTCCAAAAAAAAAAAAAAATCAAGCAGGTTCCCTTTTCTTGCAAGAAAGATGACCCAAGCTCGTCTAAATGAGCAAGAAAGCAGGTGGCTGCTTCTCTGATTTTGGGACTTCTTCCCTCTTCTGAGGAGGAAGAAGGCACATTGCTGTTGTTTTGGCTACACCCCAGTTCAAATCTGTGCTGCCCCAGCTGGGCTGGGCTGGGAGGGGGGGAGATTTCCCCACCCGAGCCTGGAAAAAGCGGATCCTGGCCCCGAGACGCTGCTCTCGTCCCAAGGGTGCCCTTCTTCCAGGCCAAGCAAAGGCTCTCCTGCCCGCACCCCCCTCCCCTGCCCCGGGGACCCCTCCGCGGATGCGCTCCCCCCGCTGCAGGGAGGGGAAAAAGCTGGCGGAGGAGATAGGGCTCGGGGAGGAAATGCTGCAGCACGGTGCGCTCGTCCTGGGGGCCGCGGGGGCTCCTGTGGCGTCCTCGCTGCTTTTCCCCCTGCACCTGATGGTTTCTCTTTTGGCCACAGTCACCTGCAGACCCTGCCCAGGAGTCCTGGTTAGGAGGAGAGGAGAAAAGCAGCATCTCCAGGTGGCGAGGGAGCAAAGCCCGTCATGGGGGCCTGGTTAAATCCTGAGGCACCCCACCAAGGCTTGGAGACATCTGGCTGCAAGAGCCAGACGGGAATTCACACCGTTTTCCCTTCCCAGCCCTCCCTCGATTTTACTTCTGTGCCCACGAGCTCACGAGACTTGCAGCAGCCTGGCAACAACCAGAAAGCTCCTCTTTCCAAAACCAGACCTGAGCTCCCCGTAACGAAACCCGGGCTCAGAAACAACACGTGGGCAGCCACGGGGAGCAGACCCCACGCTCGCCACCGGACACGGAGCAGAAGGGCAGAAGAGTACATCTGGGGCACATCTGGCAGCAGCTGGATGGAAACCGGGCTGGGGCTGAGGCCCGGCACATTCACCCATTAGCGGTGGGGCCACGCGAGGACGGGGCGAGGAGCGGGTCTGGGATGAGCTGGGCGTGATTCCCCCATCCCTTATGGGGCAGCGGATCCGGGTCCTTGTAATGGGGTCAAAAAACAAGCCCCGTCCCCACGGAGGGTGCATGCACCGGCACACACCAGCTCGTCCCGGGCTCCCTGCTCTCGTGGGCACCCCCAGACTGCCTCCACCCGTGGGCTCCTTCCCTCCCTTCGTGGCCCCCGTGGGAAGGAGCATCCCACCCTTACCTGCTCGGCACAGGAGGCAGGCGAGGAGCAGGCACACAGGCAGCTCCATCGGAGCAGGGCGCGCTCTCTGCCCTCGCCGAGGCTTTTGCGGCAAGAAGGAAGAAGATCACGCTACGCGTTTCTTTCTGTTCATCACTTCCTCCAAAACAGCTCCTTTAAGAGAGACCCCCCGGCCTGGTTCGACGGGGACGGGGTTCCTGCGGATTTTTCCAACCTCAAGCCGTTTGTCTGGGGCCACATCTGCGCAGTTTCAGAATGCCCGGGGTGGGGGGCCCCCCCCCCCCCCCCCCCGGATGCTCTCCCACATGACGGACAACTCTCCACACCCCCTGCCCCCCCGTGAACCCCTGTGCCCCCCCTCTGTGACGCTGCAGCCGTCTCGCCTCGCCTCCTAAGGGCAGCCCCACGGCCACATGCTGATCTCCATCCCCATCCCGAGTGCGTAAATACACCTAGGGAGAGCCCCCCCCCCCCGCCCCCACGACCTCAAGCACCCAGGAAGGGTCTGGGGGATTTCTCCATAACGGGGTCTCGTAGGCTCTTCCTTGCTTACCTGCTGGAGGTGACCCTGCTTTAGGCCCCATTTTGTCGGTTTGGGGATGCGCCTCCATCACATCACCCCCCCCCCCTCGGTCCTCAGAGGGGGCCCAGGGGTCTCCTGGGGGTCCTGGACCTTGGCCCCAGATGGGTCAGAAGATGCTGAAGCAGTGCCCAGCGGCTGCTGAGTCTGTGGGCTGCTTGTGGCAGCCGCGCTCGGGCTGGCCCCAGGACCCCGATGGAGCTGACACCGCCACGGCAGCCCCCAGAGGACCCCCCACCACCGCAGCCCCCCCTCAAGGACTGCACCCTGCCAACTACCCGGCCCTGGGGCAGTTCTTGAAGGAGCTCAGCCCAGGGCAGGATCGTACCCCACGGGATCTTCCCCCCCCCGGGGCAGGGAGGAACAAGGGGCAGCGGAGACGAAGTGTTACGGACTGACCACGGGAAGGCTGGGAGCGAACCTGGGAAGGGGAGGGTGAGAGGGAAATATTTTTATTTAGTTGTTCCTCACTATCCTACCCAGTTACCGACTGGCAATAAATTAATTTTCCCGAAGTGAAGTCTGTTTTGCCCATGAGAGTGGCTGCTGAGTGCCCCCCCTGCCCTTGTCTCAGCCCAGGAGATTTTTCCACGTATTTTCTCCCCCTGTTCTGTTGAAAGGGTGTGAGAGAGCGGCTGGGTGGGCACCACGCAGCCGGCCGAGGGGATCCCACTGCCTGACATCGCACAGCAGCCTCCAGCCCATCACGAGGAGGAGTAAGGTGCAAGAAAATCCCGTGGGATACGGGGAATGGAAACCAAAACGGAGAAACACCATTTCCAGGCAAAGCGTGGCAGCTTTGGTGCGTGCTGGTGACAAGTGTCCCATCAGCCAGCCCCGAGGAACCGGGGAGGGCATCGCGGGTCGGCGCCAATGGACCCCTTTGTAAGGGACGACGAGATCCAAACTCTCCATCCCCAAAACTGCCCGAGGAACGCCTCCGCCCCCAGACCCTCCGGGGTGCAGCATGACCCCGGTGTCATACTGAAATTCAGGCGGAGGAAGCGAGCTGGCCCTGTCTGGCTTTAAAATAGCGCTGGTTCCTCTACCATGGCAAGGGAGCGGGGTTTCAGCTGCTCGCAGGGGCTGCCAAGATCCTGCCCTGCTGTGGGAGGCTGAGCAGGGCAATGGGATAAATCAGTCCCGCGGGGTAATTCGCCCCGCTGAGCTGCAGTCGAGGGGGGAGGAAGTGCACGTGGAGCCCCGCCGTTGCTCAACCGTGAGCAATCAAAATCATGAGCAATCCATTAAAAACAGCTCCTCTCTTTCACAACGCCCCGGGAGGGGGCAAGGGCAGGGGCAGGAGGAGATGTCCCAGTGCGCAGAGGCACCCACAGACCCTTCGGTCATCCCCCCCCGTCGGGTCTGCAGCACCAGCACTGCTCCACCTGCAGTTACACTGCCTTGGCTCCGGGGCAACATCAGCTTGGTTTTGGTTGTTTTTTTTTACCATCCTGAGTATTTTGAGTCCCCTCGCACTCCGCAGGCGGGCTGTGATCGCACACGAAGGAGAGAGCAGCGGGCTGCACCCTGCCAGGCACAGAAATCGGGCATTTTGGCCCCGTTTTAGGGGCGCAGAGTGAAGCATGACTCTGCCCTTCTCTGCACCCAGGTTCCTGGTGGAAGTGACAGCTTTGCGAGCAGACTTTTCCGAGGAAGCAGCTCAGCTGATCTGCTGAAGTAACACAAGGAGGAAGCTCAGGACGTGCAAAACACCAGCTCGTCTTCTCGCTGCCAGCACCTGATCCAGCTGCAGCCCTCGGCGCGTCCCTCCCCCAAACCTTTCTGAAAGGCGTTACTGGAACTTGGTTTTTTCCTGCAGCTGCACGCGAGGTCCGACCTGCAGCTGGCGTTCGACAACAGCTCGGGCTGGGACGGTCGGTGGTCCTGGTGGGGGGGTTCCCGGCCACCCCCGGCACCCCGCTGCTGGATGCTGGCTCAGCCAGAAGTCCGGCTCTCGGGAGCCCACCTGGAGCAGCAGCAGGATGCGGCCGTGTCCCAAGCGTGGCCATGGGCGAGCGGCACCGGGTGCCCTGCCCAGCGTTGTGCAACCCACACTTCTGCAGCAGTCAGAGCCAAACCCGCGCCTTGTGCAAGCTGCCACGGAGCAGAGCTTGAAACCCTGCTTGTGATTTGGTGGGTTTTTTTTTTGTTTTTTTTTTTTTTTTTGGTGATTTGTCTTTTTTTTTTCCCCCGGTGTCGCGGGCCGTGGGCTCCCTCTAGCGAAGCCGGGGCCGTGGGCTGCTCGCCGTGGGGTCCCGCAGCCTCCCCCGGCCACGTCCTGCTGCCGGTTGTGGGGTCGCATCCAGCTCCTCTCCCGGTGCTCAGCATCTCACCGCTGCCCCGCAGCCTGCAGCCATTCCCTTCCCCTCTCTGGTCCTGCGCTAGGCTCCACCGTTCCTCGACGCCAGCTTTTTCGGGGCCGGGAGCAGCTTTTTAGGGTGCTGGAGGGTCCTGCTCTGTTTGGCGGTGCTGAGCGAGATCCCCCCCCAGCCCGGGATGCGGGTGCTGGTCACGGGGCATGGATGCCGGGGGTCTCGGGGCCAGGCTGCCGCCGCGCAGGGGGGCTCAGATCATGGGCAGCGTCACGCAGGCGTAAACTGTCGTGGGCTCCTCCTCGGGGCTCTGCTCGCAAGGAAAGAAGGGGGTGAGCAAGGTGCCCAAATTGGGGTGCCCAAAGTGGGGAACCCACGTTCCCTTACCTGCGAGAGGGGCGAGCGGCCCCGTGGGGTGGGCAGCTCTGCCCGGGGGCTGTGCCGGATCCGGCCGGGGGCTTGGGCTGTGTCCGGGGGCAAGCCGGTGGCCGCGGCGTAGATGGTGGTGCAGGAGGGGTGCTCTGTGCCGGGGGGGGCTGCAGGGGATTTTCTGCTTCTGTGCGGGGAGCAAGGGGTGAGCAGTGCCAGGCAGGTCACTGCAGGGGGCTCTTCCCTCCCTTCAGCCCTGCAGGACCCTGGAGCAAGATTTGGGAAGGGAAAGCTTTCCCCCCCCAGAGCCACCCCTAAGGGCTGAGGAAGCTGCAGCACCCAACCTTATTCCCCCAAAAAATCCCAAACTAAGGCCACTAGGATGGTTTCAGGACCTCACCATGCTGGGGGGTGACACCCAGGGGCCCACGACCCCCCCCAAGTCCCACCAGGGGCACGATCTCGCCACCTCCCTGGCTCAGCCCCCACCACCCCTATTGACACCCAGTGACCAAAACCCACCGCACACAGAGCCACGAGCACGCACCCGGCACGGCTTCGGGGTGCCGCTGCCTTCTCCCCTGCCCGAACCCAGGCTGCAGCCCCCCCCCTTAGCATCTCCCCCCCATGCCTGGGCTGGGCTCTCTCACCTCCACCCGCTGCACTTGGGAGTAAATGGTGTGCACCTCGCTGTCCTGGGCAAACGGCGCCTGCTCCCGCTGCCGGCCTGCCGTGGGGGAGACGGACAAAGTCACCGCGGCGCCGCAGGACAGCGCCTGGGGACCCCCCCCTCGCACCCTGCTCCCAACCCCAAAGCATGGCAAGGGACAGCCTCGGTGTTTCCCCAGCACTGCAGGGCGGTGGGCTCAGCTCGCTGAGTTTGTCCCTGCACAGGGGGCAGGGGGGAGCGGGGCAGCAGGCGGCCTCGCCGAGGCGTCTGGGGAGATGATGCTCTCTCAAATTTGGGCTGGGATCATGCATTTCCCCTCGAAACCGTGTGATACAATCACAGAAGCATAGCATCCGGGTACAGCACTTGAGATCATGCGCTAGGTGAAGCAGGTATATACATACATATAAATACATACTTCTTTTTTAAGCCTTAAGTTTCCTTCCTGCCTGTCACCCCGTGCTTCAAAAGAAGCAGGTTTCGCTCCCTCCCCAGGGCCACGGACCCCAGGACGAGGTACTGCAGGGATCAGCCAGGCTGGGGGGGCTGTGAACCCCTCCTGTCCCCCCCCAGACACCCCCCCTGTGCCCCCAGCTGCACTCCCTGACACTCACCCATGTGCTTGGCAGTGAAGACCACGATGAGGACCAGCACGACCACTGCGGGCACCACCACCACCAGCAGCACCAGGTTCAGCCCCGGCCTGGCGCTGCCTGCAGTGCAGAGAGGGGAAAGGATCAGCGCCGGCCCCCTAGCAGAAAAACCTCCCCGTTTAAAACCATCCTGGGTCTTGTCACCTACTTCTGAAGCTGCTTTTTCGGTACAACAGGAAACAAGGGGCAGGAAATGATTTCTTTTGAACTCGGCTTTCAAGAAGCGCCTCCAAACTGCAGCTATCAGCGAAAAAGCTGCTGGGGGCTAGATCGGGGCCAGATAAGGCCCCAAATAGAGCTCTGGTGGCTTCGAAGGGCTCGGCAGGCTTCACAGACAGCCCCTGGGTGCTGCAGGTGCGTGGGAATGGAGCCCGAGGACAGAGCTCTGAGGGTGGCACCGGGCTGCCACCGCCGTTAACGCGTGTGGCACAGGGGTGTCCCCATGTGCAAGGGGCTGGGGGGATGAGAGGGGACAAACACGCCCAAAACCCTGGCATCATCTCCTTTTGGCATCATCTCCTTTTGGCATCTTCCTTTCCCAATCAAGGCCCGGAGATGCCACGGGGACGTTTTCTGGCCACAGGGTGCTGTGGGAGCCCCGGCGTGGGTCAGCACCGCAGGGAGGTGACTTCACGCCGTGTCCCCAAGGGAAAGGGGCAGCCGCTGCTTCCCCCGGCCCCAGCAAAAGTCCCCACGTCACGAGGAAGGGCAAGAAAACCCCAGCGAGAGCGAGCACGGCTTTTGCCCCGAGAACCTCCAAAGGGGAAGTTGTCACCCAGGTTTTTCGTCCTCCCCGAGCCCTCCCGGCGTGAAAATCTCATGCATTGAAAATGAGCCCTGGGCACCGGGGCGCAGCGAGCACCGGGCGGCGGACGAGCCCCGCGGCTCGGCGTTTACGGGAAGGGCCTGGGCAGCCCTGCGCAGGCGACGCCGCGGCCGCTTTTCCTGCAAAAGGCTCCTCTGAGGCTGCCGAAAGCAAGGTGAAAAAAAAAAAAAAAAAAAAGAAAAAATCCCCTGCAGAGCCAGAGCGGGGCTGGAGGTGGGAAAGAGCCGGGTCGGCGGCGGTAGCATCCCCGGGGACTCACCCCGCTGCTCGAAGCTGCAGGCGGAGGAGTTGAAGGTGACGGCGCTGCTGCTGACGGGGTTGCTGGCGGTGCAGGCGCAGGCCAGGCCGGTGGCGTTGAGGTGGTAGGAGAGGTGCAGGAGGCTGCCGTTGTGGGCACAGGGCGACGAGGAGCTGGCCTCCAGGCCGGACCAGCTGTAGGACACGTTGTCCCCCCTGGCCGCCGTGCAGTTGAGGGTGACGGTGCAGCTGTCGTTGGCCAGAGCCCAGCTGAGGACCTGGATGTCGGGGTCGGACACCGGCTCTGGATGGGGAGAGGGGGACAGAGGCTCATTTCTGGGGAAGGACGGAAACGCCGCCTCGTCCCCTGGCCTGGGAAATCCCAACGACATCTCCTAGCTCCGAGGGAGGTGGGGAGAAACCGATCTGGCCCCAGGCCTGCTGCGGCGTCTCCAAATGGGGACGAGGTCTGCTTGTACCCAAATGCTCCCGGGGATACCAGAGAGGGTCCTGGACATCACGGGGGGGGGCATCTCTCACCACCCCCACACCCCACCCCATTGCTGCCCACCTTCCAGACCCATTCCCAGCACCACAAGAGGCCATCACGGCCCTCCGACACCAGCGCCTCTCACCATACACTTCCAGCTGTATCTGCCAGACCTTCTCCTCTGCGTCCTTGCTGATGATGTACTCGTAGAGCCTCTGGTCCTGCCGCTTGGTGCTGAGGATCTCCAGCGAGAAGTTGGAGGAGTGGAAGCGGTTCTGGCTCGGGTTGTAGTTGGTGAAGTTTCCACCCAAGTACTTGAGCAGGACGTCCTTGCTATGCGGGTCCTCCGTGTCCCGCTTCCACGTGGCCACCCCAAAGCTCTGGGTGAGGGTCTGGAATTCCTGGGGGATCCACAGCACCGTCGCCTTCCCCAGTGTGCCCAGCACAGTCTCCCTCGTCCCGCGGCCCATGCCTGGGAGGAGAGCAGAGAGAAGGGCTGAGATGTGTGAGGACAGCCCGGAGGGCTCGCAGAAGCTGTGCCCTCCCTGGTGCTGCTGGAGAACAGATGCCACCCGAGCTGCACGAGCAGGGAACGGTGTCGGACCCACCCTGGTAATCTGGAGATGGCATCTGCTCAACAATCTGCTCAGCTGCTTTACTCAACTGCATTTTCAGCCTGCCTGAACCTCTGCTCGTGCACCACATCCTGCACCAGCGACTGCCACGGCTCTCGGGGTCAGAGGGAACGCAAGAGGTTCCATGCCCCAACGTCCCTGCGTGCTCCCGGCTTACTTGGACCCCTTCAGCACCCGCTGGAGTGGGGCCACCTCGAGCAGGGGAAGGCGACTGTGGCCCTGGTCCCATGGGAGGTGATGCCCATGGGGTGGCCAGAGCACCCTGGAGCAGCCTCGGTGACACCAGGGCCTCTTGGAGGGAAGCGATGCTCGGTGTGCGTCAGGGCACGCGCCTCCCTGAAGCGCTGCAGCTACAGAAACCTCCCTGGGGATATTTCTTGGAGGAATTGCAGGAAACGAAGCCCCGCAGGCTGGCTCTGCCTTCTCCTCTCACCCAGGAGCTGGCAGGCAGTGAGGAGACGAGGTGGTCCCATGGCGACCCTTGGGTGTCTCTTGTCTCTTACCAAGGGGGCGATTGAGCAGCTCCGATGACGGTGGGCCGGTGCACCCCAATGTACCCCAAAGCACCCTGCCCACCCAGCTGTCCTGGGAGAGGCGCAGCTCAGGGCTTCTACCCTTCTACCCAACCCTTTCCTGCTTCAGGCTGTGACCCCCGTGATTCACATTTGCCCAGAGCCTCCGTGAACCCTGAGCTTGTTTTTGTAGGAAATAGCGTGGAGAGCGATGCCAGCTCAGCGCCGCTCGCTGCTGGAGCACGGAAGGGGACCCCACCGTGTCACCCCCACTTCCTTCCATCGAGGTGGAGGCTTGTCCCAGAAGGGAAAAGGCAAATGTGGCACTCGCTGCAGAAGAACAAGCCTGGTGGGGCCCAGATAACCCCAGTATCTGCCTCTCCTGCTGCACATACGGTTCCAGTGAAAACCACAAGAGAGCTCAGAGCGACTGCTTTCCTCACCCACCGTCCCGAGTACATGCCATCACTTATTTTTCCCCCTCCGTGGCACAAAACACAGCAGCTTCAGAGCTGTCCCTGTGAATTACGTCTCCACAGCGCCGACCCAGCCATGCAGACACGGCCGTTATCCCGCAGAAATGCCGAGCCCCAGCTGACCCAGCAGCTGCCACGTTTACTGTAAAGCCCAGCACGGAGCTGGATGTTGTCTTTTCTCGGCGGCCTGGAGCGCGGCGGTTAAGCTCCTGATTAATTACCGAATGGAAAAGCCCTTTTTGCATCACGTTAGAAAAACCCTCTGCCCGGGCAAGAAGCAGCTCCCGGGGAGAGGAGACGTTTCCCCGTGGGGAAGAAGGCTCGGCTGGAGCAGGGATGTTGTAGGAGGGATGCGAAGAGGGCCAAAAGCATCCGCAGCAACCCAGCTGGAGGGGCTGGGGGAACGCAAGCGACACGCGGGGTCCGAAGCAGCCCCTGCGTCAGGTATTGTGTTCGTGGGACTTTCGGCACCCTGACCGGGCAGAAAACCCCGGGGAGATTTCATGGGCAGGTATTCTAGTAACAGTGAGCCAGCAGAGAGGAGCAGAAACCCCAGCTCCGTGAAGCTGCCGGTTTCCTGGCCGAAGCCTTTGGTTTGTGCCCGGTGATGATGCAGAGGGCTGTAGGGGGACACAGTGTCCCCAGGGATGGGGACGCTGGGCTGGCTCCAAAAAGAAGGTCAGGACTCGTCACTGACCTCCTTCTGCTCGGCTCAGGGGCCCCGTCTCCCCCCAAACTTCTGCACAGGTTTAACACTGAGCCTTTCTCAGCACCCTCCCACTATGTGCTGAGCCCTTGGAAGGGAGGACCCCGCGCCCTGGCACTGCCCCGACCCCTCCTGGGTTTTCTGGGTGTCCCCCGACCCTCTGCACCACAGGGACTGGGGGTGCTGGGCCTGGAGGGGTCTCAGCACCCAGCACAGCCGACCCAGAGGGGTTTGGCTCTCTCTCATTTTTAAGCAGCGAGTGACAACGTCCCCAGGCATCACCCGCTCCCAGTCCTACACACATTTTACTGCTCGGGTACCATCTCCCAGCCCGCCGGCACCTCGAGCTGAGGCAACCCGAGCTAAAATCTGCCAAAATCTATCAAGGACACACATCTCCCGCGTACCCCAGCCCACATCTGGTACCGAATGGTTTGCTCGGTGCTGTTAATACCCCGCTAAAACACACGCAGAGTACTTCACTACTGCAAACACGCTCTGCCCATCACCATCTTCGTTCCTCCAGCATCTTGTATTCCCTCCTCCCTCGGTCGGCCTGGCAGGAGCGCATTAGGGATGCACGGCACATCCCGCCCGGAGTTGTGAGTCATTTGTCTTCCAGATGAATATTTATATTTATCTGCCTGCCCACCCAGCGCACGGCTCGCAGTTTCTAAAAGCCCTAATAGCTGACGACTCCCCAGACCAGCCGAACCACGCATTTTGCAGGTAGCAAGGCGTACGTACCCCAGACACGGCAGAAGGAGACGACCAGCCAGAGACACACGCTGCAGCCCATGCCTCGCTTCACGGCGCTGCTGCCGGAGTGAAGCTAATATCTGCCGCCGGGCTCATTATAAGAACAGGTGTACTCAAATCAGAGACACTGCTGTGGGCCATGTGTTTCCTGTTTTTTCAGCAGAATGACTGTTTTTCTCGAGTGGAAACTATTCAAAGCATAGAGTCACTGCTGAATGCTTCACTGGAGAGCACCAGAGAGACTTGCAGAAGGACCCGGACCATTGATTTATCGTTTTCATCAGAACTACATCATCCAGCCACAGGTCCTTAACCCAAACCCAAGAGGAAACAGCCAGTAAGAAAATTATTTCATGTACGGTAACAGCTTCCTGGGGCTGCCCGGCGCCTGTGAATGTGGCGGAGGGGAAAGAGGTGGTGACACAAGCGGATCCCACACCAAGGCAGCCACAAAGCTCAGCAGGGCCCCTCGCTGCAGGAAAAGCACTGGATATTTTGGGAGTAGCCTGCTCTGGGCGCGTGGGACCCGTGGTGGTCCCAGCCTGCAGCTTCAGCTCCGTGGCTTCGCCCTAAGCAGGAGCAGAGGTGGCCTTTAACACCCATCGAGGAGAAGCCCAATCCTTGTTCTCAGGCTGAGCATCTTTTTGCCCCAGTTTGCTCCTGCACAGCTTAACCCCATCCCCATGGGTCCAGCCCAGCCGGGATCTGGGGACGGGGAGGCTCCCCGCTCCTGTGGGTGCCCCCCACGTTGAAGGGGCAGGGAGGGGACATGGATGGAGCAGGGACCACGCTCAGCAAGCACCGGGGATGGGGAGCGCGGGGAAAACACCACCCGCACGTTCCATTGCTGGGAAGGGGTGAGAAGAGCTTGGTTGTTTTTGTGTTTTTAGTGGAATGAATTATTCATCTCCGCTGTTGCTCGGCCCGCAAAGCGTTGCTGCTTTACAATGGGAGAAGGTGTTTTGTTTTTTTTTTTCCTATTGCTCTTTTCAAGTTTTTCTTACTTTTTCTCTCCCGGTTTGCAGAAGGGAGCAGAGGTGACAGCGTAAAGCAGAAATTCCTCCGCTGGTTTAAAACAGACCAAATTTAAGCGTCAGGATGAAATAAAAGCTGAATTTATGCGCTTCACCGTTTTTCAGCGGAGCAGAGCTCTGAGCGCTCCACGACTTTTGTCACCAATAAATTATTTCTAACACTAAAAAGCAAAGTTATGCCTAAAACCACAGCAAACCAGCCGGTGCTCCCTGGCGTCCTGCCGGGCCGTTCCTTCCCACTCAGAAAGCATCTGTCTGAGAAAGCAAGGCCTTTCCCAGGAAAGGGAAGAGCTCAGCAGAGGTGTAAAATAGAAAGAATGAGTAAGAGCAGTACGGAGGGGACTCTGCTCCTTTCTCACAGCGTGCAAGGAGCGTGGGCTCGGCCGAATATTGGCAGCCAGCTCGGAGGATGCTGAAGCGGATGAATGAGAGAGAGCTTGAGCATCACCTTGGTCTGATGATGGAGGGGTTTGGGGCATCACCCGGGGGCATTTAGCAGAGCACGCAGCTGCCCCAGCAGAAATCCCACCAAGAGCCGGTGCTCAGGAAGGGTCTCTCCCATGGATGTGCTCTTCAGTGCTTGGTTGCATGGGCAGGGTGCTGGGACGGTCCCCAAGGGGGACCCTGGTTCCGTCAGGGTTTAACACCCACAACCGCCAAGAGAAATCATTCAGACAGCACACATCCCCATCCAGGAATCACAAAGGGGTGAGGACGGGAAAAATGGTGATGGGAGCTCACAGGAAAACTCCCTTTACCTGGAAAGAAAGATCCTACACGCTGCCGGTTTCCCCATCAGAAACCAGGCAGCTCGGACTGAAGTCTCCTGGCTGGAAAGGTGAGCGAGGCACCAGTTAATGCTTTGGCGGGGGCTTTCTGTAGAAACCCACATTGATACTGAAATCTCAGGCTGCCACACATGAGGAATTACCCTGGGCCTCTTATTCAACCCGGGAGCTGGAACAACTCGCGCTTGTTCCTGATTCTCAAACGAGCCACCGAGGTCCATGCCACCCCCTTGGTGAATCTGGCTCTAGGAGCCTTTATTTAGTGATGGGTCTGGGAAATTTGCTCTTGGGTTGTAGGGAGAAGAGAGCCCGATTCTTCATTTTCTCCGTCTGATTTGCTGGAGCTGACAGGAGCAGCAGCACCCCGGGCAGCTGTGGCCCTGTGCGATGTCCCCGTCCCTCCTTGCAGGCTCAGGGATGTCACCGTCACTCACAAGGCACATCCCCCTGCCCTGTGTCCCCCCCCTGACTGCTCCCGTAGGGGACAGCTGTAGAAGGGCTCCTCTCCCCAGCAAGGGCAGTGGGGACAAACACAGCTCCCCTATCACCCGCAGTCCCCAAGCACCCACTGCCACCGACACCAAACCCCAGCCCAGAGGAAAGGGGGAGCAAGAGAAGGGGGCACCAAGCCAGGAGGAATGAAGCACATGCACCAGAAAACATGAGGTCTGGTGTGGAAAGGAAATAATTTATTCCATGTATACTACATTATTCCATTACTGAGCCTTCCTGGGTTGAGAAAAGTCAACCTTAACTGTCTCATGGTCATGCTTCAGTGCTCCACGACTGGATGTGGGCCTTCACTGGCCGTATCCTGCACTTGTCCTGAAAGTGTCGCGTGCTATGTACTGTACCTCATACCCACACCACACAGCAGTCCCCTAAGGGCATTGCCCCCCACAAGTGGCTGGCAGACACCAGGAGAGAGCCAAGGATGCCCAGTGCCATGGGGAACCTGTAGGAAAGGCTTGGCTCAGGTCTCAGAGCTGGACTTGGTAGTATTTTTGAGCTGCTAGAAGTACATTTGGTGATTTGCATTGCTGGGGTTCTCAAAGTGCCATTGCAAGGGAGTTGCCATCTGGGGGCTTCATCCAGGTTCTAGACCCATCATCCACAGTGTGTCATTAAAGCAGAGCGAAGAAGAGGAGGAGGAGGTGTCCCAGCAACATCAGCATGCTGGGCTTGGTGGCAGTGGTGACAGTAGACGACTCAGATGGAGGCAGAGGGAAAACTGAAACATGAGAGCAGTCCAAGTGAGACCATCGCAGGGCTGGAGCATGCAGCCCCACGGTCCCCTCCCCAGGGGGCTCCTGCCACCCCCAGCCCATGGGAAAAAGGACCTGATCCCTGGGACGCCCGGGGACCACCTCCCACCCGTCCTACCCAGGTTCTGCCATCTGGTACAGCCGGTACCTGTCCAGGAGCAGGGGTGCCTGTGGATCAGCTGGGCGCTGCTGGAGGACACGGGGTTGCTGGCCCTGCAGGTGTAGATTTCCAGCAAGGGGTTGAAGGAGAGGGGCAGGGTGCCGTTAGAGCCCACTTGCATGACCGTCCTGGTGGACATCCACTCATAGGTCACGTCTTCCTGCTGCACCGAGCACTCCAGGGTGACTTCACAGTTCTCTGGGTTGTCCTTGTTCACTATGGCACGCACGGTAGGTTTGGGGACCACATCTGCAAGAGGCACTGGGACGTCACAGCCCGCCCTGTCCCCAGCGAGGTGCCGGGACCACCCCCCAGGCCCACCCCCAGGCTCACCATACACCTTCAGGGAGATGCTGTCGGTGTACTCCTTGCCCACCTCATCCTCCAGGTACACCCAGTATGTGTTGCTGTCGTTTTTCTGCAAGCTGCTTATCTTCAGCGTATTGTTGGAGAAGAGACACAGGCGACCCTTGAAAGGGCCGTTGGGGTACCGGACCCCCGTCCCCTTCTCATTGATGGCGACCTTCAGGGAGCTGCCGCAGCGCCAGTGGCTTTGGTGGTAGGTGGTCATCTGGGTCTGCGGCGGGGGGGCTGAGGTACACCACCCCTCCCACGACCCCTACTGCCTGGGAGGAGGCCGCCTGCACCCGTGCTGTGGAGAGAACAGAGAATTGTGCTACCAGACATGGCTCGGGGGGACGGGGGCAGCCCCTTGCCTCAGCCACCCACCTTTGTAGCCCCCTGGGGCTGTGAGGCATCGGAAAAGGCTGCCCAGGGAAGGGGCTGGTCACCATTCCTGGACATATCTGGTGTAGTGCTCAAGGACAATGTCTCATGGCAGACCTGGCAGCGCTAGGGTAATGGTTGGAACCGGTGGCCACGGTGCTCTTTGCCCTGGGAGGTGGTGGAGTCACCTGGGGGTGTTCAAGGAAAGGTTGGACGTGGTGCTTGGGGACGTGGCTTAGTGGGTGACAGTGGTGGTAGGGGGGTGGTTGGACCAGATGAGCTTGGAGGGCTTTTCCAACCTTAATCATTTTGTGATTCTTTTCCAACATGAACGTTTCTATGCAATGCCCCATGGTGGGAACACCCTGAGGCTTATCGGCCTGATTCCTACCTCCACACAGGGTGGAGTCACGGCATATGTACAAGAGTGCTGTCCACATACTTGAGCATCAGCTGTCTTGGGGGCATGCCCACGACCCTGGGAGCTTCTTCCAGGGCCTGACCACAGCAAAATCTTGCCTAACAGCCAGTCTGGCCGCCCCCAGCCCCATTTCCTCACATCCCGTCACCAGGGAGAAGAGACCAGAGCCTGGGTCGGTGCTGCCCTCATGAGGAAGCTGCAGGCCGCCATGAGGCATCCCCTCAGCCTGCTCCTGTGGGGCCACACAAACCCCACACATCGCACCCTCCGGTCCTTGCCACACCCCCGATGCCCTCCTTTGGGCCCATTCTGATATTTTCATGTCCTTAGTATGGTGCCGAGCCCAGAACTGCGCGAGGAGCTTGGGGCGAGGCCGTGCTGATGCTGATGACAGCCGGACGGCCATTTCTGCCACACCCCAGGGCTCGGGGCGGCCATTTTGGCTGGCTCCTGGGGGGCCAGCCCCAAGCCCCCCGTCCCCCCCAGCAGGGCCACACTCCGGTTGCCTGCCCCCCTGTCCTTAAACGTCCATGGCTTCCCTTTTCTCAACCCTGGGAGCATCTTGTGAGGCACGGCTTCATGCCGAGCTCTGCCGCTGACATTTTACTTCCACTTTCCTCCCCCCTCCCCAGCTCTCTCAGCAGCCCCTTGCCCCCCAGCTTGGTGGGACACTGGGGTGCCCCATGGGGACCGAGACGGACACCGGGGTGTCCCCACAGGTCACAGCTTGGGGATGGGAATTGCTGGGGAAAAGTGTGAGGATGAGGAAGGCTCACGTAGGATGGGCGACCCACGGGAACCCCCCCAGTGCCCACCACCACCGCCATCTCCAGCAGCATCCGCCCCCAGCCCGGCATCACAGCCCACCCAGTACCCTTGCCCCAGAGGACACCCCCCCACACACCCCAGTGTTACCTTGCACAATAGAGAAAATGAAGAGGAGATCCGCTGCAAGCCCCACCGCCATCTTCACTGCATTTTGGCGCGCAAAATTCTCTCTGAAACTCACATGGCCCAGTCTCTCAGGCACCCCCAGTGCAGAAGCCCCCCAAGCTCCCAGCTCCTTTGTCAAGAAAGTATGTTCAGAAGGAAGAATGAAGACTGCACCGTTACTTCCTCTTTTGGGTCCTCCAGCCTTGCGTGGGAGATCCGGAGGGCGGCAGTCAAGTTGAGGAAGGGGAGGTTTAATCTAGACATCAGCAAGAGGTTTTACACCACAGGGGTGGTTGCACACTGGGACAGGCTCCCCAGCAAAGTAGTCACTGCACCAAGTTTGCACTGTGCGCTTAACTTTTGAGACCTGTGTGGTGCCAGGAGTTGGACTCAATGAACCTTATGGGTCCCTTCCCACCTGTGAAGGAAGGGCGATGGCAGCACCCGCTGAGCCCTGACCCAGTTTAATTTCAGCCCCCTGCAGTTCACACCCATCGATAATCCAGGAGATTGGAGGAGATCCAATGCCTGCAAGAGCTGTTCCTACGCACGTGCCAGCGGACACGGTGCTGCAGCCTGACGGGCAGTGCCTGTCCCCATCCCCGGGCACAACGGGGCCGAGCATCACCGGCTCAGTGCACACCAGTGGGAACTGGCAGAAGTGGGGACCAAACTGTGCTGCCACCGTGCAAGCTGCAGCCTTGGTGCTGCAAGTCACCCCCCACGTGCAAAGTTTCTGCCCCGGGTTCTCCATCAATGCCCACGCCACTCTGAGAGTGGGTTGCAGCTCCCAGCCCCACCAAGGTCCCTCAGCCAGGCACAGCCCCGACTTGCCTCTCGTGGCCGAAACGAGAGTGGGGTTGGGATGTATGCCATTGGAAAGGGTTATTATTCACCAAAAAGAAATAAGAAAAGTCTCCTTGTGCTCATTTGCATTTTGCATTCACCCGCATTTAGTGCGAGAAGTATTCCTCTCACACCTGCACGCCTTGAAGTGCAGAAGATGGGGCGCGGGTTGGCTCCAATCCGCAGCAGCACAGCAGTGCCTGAGCCCTGACAGGCAGCGCCTGCCCCCCAGGTTTCCTTGCTGGGACAGCCAGCTCCCCCCCAGCACAGCTCCCCATTAACGATCCCCATTAGTGCTCCTTTCACAGGGAGCAGACACAAAGACATTTTGATGCAGGGAATCAGACGAGAGGGGAGCAGGCAGCACCGTCGGGAGAGAGCTTCCATCAAAGTGGCGCATTTAATTTTAATCCCAAATAAAATCCCTTGATCTTGCCTTTGGTGAGATGTTTGAAGCCAGAGCCCCTCTTCCTCCTCCCCTCCCTTCTCCCAGAGCCACTCGTGCCGTAGGATGACTTCAGGGGGAAGGGACATGGGGGCATTGCTGGACACAGGACGGCTCCCGGTGCTCGAGGCCATGCCCAGCATCATGCTCCTGCCCTGAAACCATCCCCAGGGCCACCCCAGTTCACACAGCAGAAACTTTTCCAAGTTCCTCAGCGTTGTCTTCAGAGGCTCCCAATCCCAGAGCAAGGTGATCCACCCCTCCCTTCCTTCCCCCTCCAAGTAACATTTCAGGCTATAAATAGTCAATTAAGCTAATTAAACCAGCCCCACAATTGCTTCTTGCAGTTCGGCTTCTATTCACACTTAAAAATGAATTCACAAGGTGTATCGGATCTGTCAAAAACTAAAAAAAAAAAAAAAACAAGCTCATACACCGGCACTAACACACATCACGCATCCTCAGCTCCCACCGACGCACAGTCCAGATTTCAAAGCCGTCTCCTCCAAAGACAAGCTTCAAGCACCCAGCCTGTCCCCCTTCCCTTGCAGCACAGCCTCCAAGGCGCAGTTTGGGTTTGCAGTCCTTGTAGAACCCCGTTTCTCGATGTTCTCATCTTGAGGCAAGTCCCCAGCTCCCCACGGGTGCTGCCCCTTGGGTGCTGGCTCCAGGAGGAGAGGAGGTCTTGCCAAAACGGCCAGGGGCTAGGAGAGGTGGTGGTCCGCAGGAGACAGGGACAAATTCCGTGGTGGGGGACTCCAATGTTTCAAAGGCACCGTGGGCTGCAAGAAAAGGGGCGAGTTTTAGCCCAGCAGGGACTGGTGGGTGTCGCTTCGGGTCCCCCACAGTGGCATTTGCAGCCCCTCGCGGTGAGGGTGACGTGGGGCTTTCGTTAGTCACCAAAAAACACCCCCAAGGTCACCCTAGAAGTTGCAGAGCGGAACATGGGGAGGAAACCCATGGGGGTCCTGTCCCCACGGGGCCGGGGCCCGTTTTACCTCTGTGTAGGCAGTGCAGACCAGAGCTGGATCCAGCTTCTTCCTCCTGATGGAAGGGGACTGCGGAGCAGAGAAAGGACCTGCCGTCAGGGACACTGGGTGGCTGCTGCCCCACCAAAGGTCCCTGAGGGCATTTCAGGAGCATCGGGGGGTGCTGGGTCCCACTGAGCACCGGTGCCTTCAGTTTCTGGGGAGGATTTGGGTTTCTCTGCCATTGCAAATGGGCTGGAGTCACGGCAGGGAAAGCTCACCTTCTTGGTAGCTTGAATAGTGGAGTAGATAGTGCAGGTTTGGGGCTCCTGACAGCTTCTGGGCCTCTGCCAGGGCGAAACAGTGAAAACGTGTGATGAAAAGCAAGTTATGGGCAAAAGGGGCAACCCTCTGCCCAGGGGGGCACCCAGGTTCCCTCCCCTGGGTTGGAGCCCCACCTGTGCTTTAGAGGAGACCACGGCGTAGATAGTGTTTCCTACCGCATTGGCCTCCCTGTTCCTGTTCTGCAGGAGAAAACAGCCCCGGGCTGGTTAAAGGACGCAGCCCAGGGCGACAGACACTTCCAAACGGATGCTCCCAGGGACGCCCCCGACACTCACAGGGTGTTGGCTGGCTTGGACTTTGCCCACTTCCTCATAGACAGTCAGCGATGGCTCGACGCGTTCAGGGGGAGCTTGAGGGGTCAGAGCGAGGGATGAGCGGTTGCAGCCCCCGTGCTGGGGGGATTCAGCCCCTGGGAAGCACTCGAGTAAAGCAAAGCAGAGGGAGAAAGACATCCCTCGGCAGTCTGGAGGTTTTGTTCCTCCTCTGAACAGAGCTAACATTGACCACAACCCAAATAATCCCCGAGACCCCATGGGGTGAAGCCTCCAGTGCTGCCACCGGGTCTGGGCACGGCACTGGGACAGGACTCAGCCCGTCCCCGTGGACCACCCTGCAGAGCCAGGGGCTTGGTGGCCGGTCCCACATCAGCCCAGGAGGGACGGGTGGCCAAGGGCCAGCACCGAGAGTGTTAGCAGGAGCACAGAAGCTGCAGAGCCAAATCCCTGAGCCAGCCCCAGGGTCAAACCTGCCGAGCTGTCCTTCCGTCGCTTCCTCCAGCACCAGCAGGCGACAAAGATGACAATGGAGACGGCCAGCACCAGCGGCACGGCCACTGCCCACAACGGGATGGGAAGCCCTGAGGAGAATGAGGGCAGAAGGGTGACGTGGGGCAGAGCCGGGACGTTTCGGAAGCACAGTCCCCATCAGCGCCGCAGCTCAGCACCAGCCCAGGAAACCTCAGCCCCGAAGAACATCTCCGGCGCCCAGCAGACACCGTTCTGTTCCCAAGAGGGGAAGCTGGGCACATTTTAGCCCAGCAGCAGCGTGACACCCTCTGTAGTCTCACCTGGGGAGAGGAAGGTCCTGGAGACCGGAGCAGTGCAGCTGGTGCACCCCAAAAACCAGTTTGATGGAGCTGAGGGCAAATTACCTGCGGCCGGAGGGAAGCAGACCGTCGTGGAGCTGATGCTGGCCGTTCTCCAGCTGACCGGGTTGCTCGCATTGCAGATGTAGGTGCTGGGCTCAGTGTCCTCATGCACTGTCAGCGTGTTCACATCTCCCAGGGGCTCCCCATCGCGGGACCAGCTGTAGGAGACCTTGGTGGCTCCGGGCACGGAGCAGAGCAGCGTGAAGTTGCACCAGCCCCGCTCCTGCTGCAACACGTGTGCATCCAGGTGTGGCTGGCCGACGGGCTCTGTGGGGACAGGGGGGTGAGAGGGGCCGAGGGGGAGGTTGGAGGTGCAGGGGGCAGCCACTCACCCCACACGGACACGCGGAAGCACTGAGAATGAGTGAGGCCAGATTCAGTATCAAAATCTGCAGAGTATTTGCCGCTGTCTGCCTGGGTGACTGCGCTGATGCTCAGGGAGAGGGTCTCTGGGAGGAAGTTGGCTCTCCCAGAAAAATGATCCCTGAAATCTAGAACTTTATCCTTTGAAGCCCTCACGATGACCAGCTGGGTTCCTGAATCCAGTGCCACTTTCCATTCAATTTTTTCCCATGCTCGTGGTAGTTCCTTGGGCAGCAGCCGCAGCTCTCCTCCGGCAGGCACAGCCCTGTCCTCGCACCCTGCGGTCCCAAAGAAGATGCACAGGGTGAGCACGGGGACTGTCCTGGGGCAGCAGGAAAGATCAGGGAGGGAGCTTACCTGCTGGAGCCCCCTGTGCTGATGCCTCCATACCCTCTGGGCACCAGTGCTCAGCGCAGCAGGACCAGGTCCCCGGGTGTCCCCAGCTCCTGCAGCACCCCAGGCTGGCCGTGGGTCTGCCTGCACCCCGTACTCACAGCTGGCGGCTGCCTGAGTTTGCATCATCTCTGTCCTGAGCAGAGGTGTTTGCAGCCCCTCCAGCAAGGCTCCAGTTGCTCGTTTTTGCCCCAGCTCCTTCCTTGCCTGCCCAGCCTGGGGAGCAGCAAGAACCTTACCCAATGGACCCTTCCCCCCACCCCAAAGCTGGACTTTCTCCCCCTTCCCGTTCAGAGCAGCCCCGGATGTCTGAGCCTCTGGTAGAGGTGAGATAAAAAAGCCCCTAAAAAAAAAAAAACACACACACACAACAAAAACCACACACGAGGCAGTGGTCTCCAGGCCAAGCACGCACGCAGCCGCTCAGCTTCCTCCTGCCTGCATGCGGCGGGGGCTGCACCAGGCGCTGCGGCAGCCCCAAAAGGCGGGGGGCTGCTGAGGGTCCCCAGCTCGGCACGGCACAGCCGGGTGTGCTGCTGCCCCCTCGTAGCCCCCCTGTGTGGCACGGCCACGGGGACAAGCACCAGGTCGGGGATCACAGCTCCGCATTGATGCTCAGAGGGTGCTGACAAAGCCACCGGCTTCGCCCCCCCTTGTGTGCATGGGTCGGGGGGGGGGACACAAGACCTGACCCGAGACACCAAGCCTAAACCTCATCGTCATTAAACTGCAGCCACCAGACCTCGGGTACCGAGGGGACACCCCCAGACCCAGCGACAGGAGAGGCTGGGGCATGCGAGAGCAGAAGCATCCCCCCTTGGCAGGGATAAGCACTATTTATCCCCCGTGGGCTCACGCCTGAATCTCGTTGCACCGGGCGCCCACCGCTCCAGGCACCCAGCAGCCTTCAAGCAACGGGGACCGCCGCTCGCTGCAGCTTTGCAACCACGTCGTGCTGCGAGAAAGGCACGAAAGGCACCGTGACGCCCTCGGCCAGGCTGTGCCTTGCCCAACCACTGCGGTCCCAGCGAGCGGGGGAAGAAACAATGCGAAGTGCAGGCTGCAGAGGTGTGAATGCAGGGGTCGAACTGGTGCAGCACGCCAAGGGTAACCACACCGGCACCGCCAGGGAGGTTTTGCAGCTCAACTGAGCCCCAGCTTGCTGCAGGCTTTGTTGCTGCAGCTTCGAGCCAGCAGCATCCTCCTCCCCCCCCCCCCCGGGTGCGCCCCCCCCCCCCCCCACCCAGGGGCCAGTTGGGCAGAGCTGGCGTGCAAACTGGTGTGGATGGGGTGGTCGGGGAGAGGAGGCGGAGGTGGTGCCCGCCCCGCTCACACCAAAAGCAGGGCACGCGATGGGAAATGCGTCCGGGGAATGCCGCGGGCACCCAACGTGCCCCCGAGCCTGGGCACTTGCAGGGGCCCTGCTTCCCACGGCACAGCAGTCTCCAGTTTTAGGAAGAGCCTCTTGCACTGACAGTTCCCCAAAATTGCCGTCAGAAGGTGCTGACCTCACTCAGCAGAGAAATCCGGCCTGCAAAAGGGAATTGGCGCGGCGCGGCGGCCGGCGATGGCCCTGCATGGGCTGGGCCGGCCTGGGTGCGGAGGACAGAGGCAGAGAAACCCCCCCCCCACATCCTCCCCCAGCCCCCAGCCCATCTCCTCAGGACCCCCGAGCCGGGCTGCAAACCCACGTCCCACCCACGCAGCCCCCCTGCCCTGCCTGCAGCCACCCCGCCGTGCCGTCGGCTCGCCCCGCGCCCCCTCCTCACCTCGGGCAGGGAGCTGGGCTGCCACCCACAGCACCAGGCGCAGCGCCGTCCACGGCGCCGGCAGAACGTCCCTGGGCTGCTCCATCTCTGGAGCGTGCGAGCAAGCTTCCTGCAGCTGGAGAAAGCCCTGGGAACCCGTGACCGGCCATCAACAACTTCCTCTCTCGCCTGCGGTTCCTCACACCCTCATGGGCGCACGCTCCGGTGCAATATCCTCTGCGTTGCCACAGCTCACCCCCGGCCACCCCCGCTGTCCCTGCGTCACCGGTGGGAAGGACGGGACCATCTCAGGCCCCCATGGCCCCGGAGGGATTCGTGCTGCTGCCTCCCAGGCGAGCTCAGCTGCAAGGCGCAGCAGCTGCAAACCTCAGGGGAAAATAATTTTAATTACTTCAAGGGGGTGTTTTGGGGGTTTTGCTTTCCTTTTGCAGCTCGTCTTTGGGTGGAGAGGGTGCTCAGGGTGGCACTGGGTGCTCACAGTGTGCAGCACGCGAGCACCCTGACACCAGTTTGGAGACAGCCCCCAGCAGGATCCAGCCCACCAAAGAGCAGGGACCAGCCCGGCCTGGGGGGTCGGGGAGGTGCAGGACCAGGGCTTCCCCCTCCCTCGCCTCCCAGCACCTTTCTCTGGGACCTAACAAAGGCACGAGGGCAGGGCTGGGGTTTCTTTTGGACTTCTTCTGGTGCACATTCCATGTGTCGCTGCACTTCCCACCCAGATCCATGCAGGACCTCGGGGATGCTGCACCCACGGGCCAAGTTGGGCGATGCCCCTGCTCGGGGCTCCGTCCCTCTCCTCCCACCGCCCCACGGAGCCAGGCTGCGGGTGCAGGACCAGCCCCCAGCCCCATGCCGTACCCCACAACCCGCTGAGCCCCAGGGCTGGGAGCCGGGCAGGATCAGCCCCCACGCCTGCCCTCGCGGCCACGTCACGCCTCGTTCCTGTTCCTGCTTGGCGTGGTGCCGCTGGCCATGCAGCATGCTGCCCTTTTCCTCATCCCTTTCCTCTTCCTCAGCCAAGCCCAAGGTAAGCTCGTCGGGAAACTGCTTTGACATGCCTGCCTCCGACTGGCATTCAGCCGTGGTGTCGGGTTTGGATCTTTTCTTTGTGTCTTTTGTGCCCTAGCGGAGTCCAAGGTAGCTCTCTGAGTGGCTGGGGGAGAAGAACCCCAATAAAGCAATTCTGAAAGCAAAATGCACTTTTCTGAGGGCCCGATGTTCTCCCTGCTGTGCAGTTATTGTGGATTATTATTGTATTTTTTTCAGAAGGGATGCATATCTGTGAGAAAATGTTCTGCTTATAAAGCTTTCATGTGCTCCGGGAAGGGGAAGCAAGCAAGAGCTAAGGCAGAGATTGAAGAACTAAGGCAAAAGACAACTCTCTTCATACTGGCCCTAGATAACAAACGTATATTGGGAACAAATAACCCCAAAGTGGGTGTGCATGGCAGTAGCTGCTTCTCACCAGCCAGAAGCAGCTAACGATGGAGGATGTGAGAGGTGAAGGCAGAATTAACTGCAAGCTCCTTCCCAGCACGAGGGGAACTGAGCGGTGATGCAGCCACATGCTGCTGGCTGCTTCCTAAGTGCCAGAGACCCCGACCAGCCCCGGGGCTGGGCTGGGGGGGGGACCCCCCTGCGGCACAGCCGAGCCCCCTCCCCAGCCTTTTCTGCCACCCCGGGACACCCCCCGCACTCACCCCGTGCCTCCTGTTTGGGACCGCAGGGTGCGAGGACAGGGCTGTGCCTGCCGGAGGAGAGCTGCGGCTGCTGCCCAAGGAACTACCACAAGCATGGGAAAAATTTGAATGGAAAGTGGCACTGGATTCAGGAACCCAGCTGGTCATCGTGAGGGCTTCAAAGGATAAAGTTCTACATTTCAGGGATCATTTTTCTGGGAGAGCCACCTTCCTCCCAGAGACCCTCTCCCTGAGCATCAGCGCAGTCACCCAGGCAGACAGCGGCAAATACTCTGCAGATTTTGATACTGAATCTGGCCTCAGTCAATCTCAGTGCTTCCACGTGTCCGTGTGGGGTGAGTGGCTGCCCCCTGCACCTCCAACCTCCCCCGCGGCCCCTCTCACCCCCCAGTCCCCACAGAGCCCGTCGGCCAGCCGCAGCTGGACATCTGCATGCTGCAGCAGGAGCGGGGCTGGTGCAACTTCACGCTGCTCTGCTCCGTGCCCAGAGCCACCAAGGTCTCCTACAGCTGGTCCCACGATGGGGAGCCCCTGGGGCTCGGGAAATTGCTGACAGTGCATGGGAACCCTGAGCCCAGCACCTACATCTGCAACGCGAGCAACCCAGCCAGCTGGAGAACGGCCAGCATCAGCTCCACGACGGTCTGCTTCCCTCCGGCCGCAGGTTCGTGGGACGTTTCCTGCACCTTTATGTCCTAAATGAGCTTTGGGACTTAAATCTGCTTGGGATGAAAGAGTGGGAGATGCGGGTGGGGGCTTGGCAGGATCAGTCCTGCAAGAGGCTCCAAGCGCAGTGGGGCTCGGTGACCCCAGGGTGGAAAGTGCCTCCCCTTCCCCATCTTTTGGCTCTTCGGTTGCAGGCGTTTCGTGGTCCTACTGCAGAACCAAGGGGGTTCTCAGCCTCCTGGTTCTGGGCAGCCTGGTGGCCGCTGTGGTCATCACGCATGTCCTCACGTGGCAGCAGGACAGGAGCCAGGCGGTGGCATCCCTGTCCCAAAGCACTGGACCCCCGGGAAGGGACTCGCAAGCAGCCCCGCACCCTGTGAGTTGTTAACCCCCATGAAAAACGAATTAACAAGCCAATAAACCTCCTTCTCTCCAGCATTCTGGTGTTCTTAATTGGTCCGGGGCCATTCTGCGGATCCCCAGACACCCTTCCTGACTTGTCAGCCGCCCTTCGCCTTGGCCGTGGTGCTGGGACAGCCGCTGGGGACCTCAGGGACACGCAGCAGGGTCCTGTCCCCCCGGCACAGAGCCAGCGTCCTGGCCCTTGCCACCTCGTGCTTCCCAAGCGAGCACCCCAAGCGTGGGGCAGGGCGGGGGGCTCAGCGCATCCCAGCCTTGCTTTAACCTCTTTCCGACCCCCCCGGCTTTTAGCTGGGCAGCTCGGCGTATCGCCCGCGCATCGCCGCAGGTTTCTTCTCGCTGCCAAATCTCTTGAACTCCAGATCTGCCGCCGTCAGATAAACTGCGCGCGGGGCGCGACGGCGAAGGAGCACCGCGTTATCTGAAGGCGGCAGCAGTTTGTCGTCCCTTATCTAGCCCGGCCGATAGATACGCTGCGAAATTGACGGCGCTGGTAGATATTAATGAGCTTGTCCGGAGAGCGGTTTTACCCCGCACCGCTTTGCTTCCTGCCCTGAGATTTCAGGGCTGCCCAAATTAAATCCGCACAGCCCCGCGCTGTCCCCTGCCCGGCTGCCCCGGCCAGGGCTGGCTGCCATCGGTGATGCCGGGAGAAGGGAGAGGAGCCCCTAATCCATGTGTGTCCCCCCCCCCGCCGTCTGCATCTGCCCTGTGATCCCCTCGCCGCCGCTAATCACCTTATGGGCTTGGCGCCTAAGCTCATTGTCTCCCAGCCCTTCCCGTCCC
This sequence comes from Heteronetta atricapilla, assembly GCA_011075105.1. Taxonomy (NCBI): domain Eukaryota; kingdom Metazoa; phylum Chordata; class Aves; order Anseriformes; family Anatidae; genus Heteronetta; species Heteronetta atricapilla. Next base: position 1,685,637 of record CM021755.1, on the reverse strand, counting down.
CCGGCCAAGCGGTCAGCGCCGCGGCCCCGAGGATGCTCCGGGAAGGCCTCAAGGTCCCCGGGGATGGTGTGAATGGATGGGAGCTGGGCAGATCCCGGGCAAAACTCTTGGAAAAGCTCCGCGGTGGTAGCTCCCGTCTCCCCAGGGTGGGTTTCCTGCAGCCCTGAAGCAGGCACGGAAGGGGCACAGGGTCCCCGCTCCATCGCCCGAAGCCATGGGGGACCGAGGGGTGCATCCTGCCCTGCCGTGGGACCGCTCGGCTCCGCTTCTCCTTTGGGGCAGTGAAGGGATGCTGAGCCTTCATCACGCTGCCTCGAGTGCCCCTTCATTAATTGCTGGGTGCTCGTTAGTCGCCGCTGTGCCCTCTCGGGGCTGCTTCCCCGCGTGTCCCCGCGGTGCCGTGGGACGCGGGGGCTCCCCCAGCCCCGGCCCCCCGGCTCGCAGGCAGAGGAGCAAAAACTAATTAAGGCTACAAAGGAAAGGCGAGGTTGAAAACCTCCGCTCCAGAGCAGGGGCTGAGCCGATTAATTAGAGCTTTTGTCTGCGGCCGGGTTCAACGTGTAGGGAACAATTTACATCAAGGGGACCTTCCCTTTGCTGTAGGAGCTTTCTGCGGCTTGCCCGGGGAGCGCGAGCCACGGGAGAGAGGGGGAAGAAAATGAGAGAAGGAGGAAAAAAAAAAAAAAAAAAAGGAAGGGAATGAAAGGGAAGCATTTACCACGTTTCACAGACCACACTGAGGAGGAAGGGAAGACGCTGCATCCTCGAAGCACCGCATTGCAGAGGAGAGGGTGTTTTTATTCAGCGCATCATCCACGGTTTCTCATCCCCTTTCCAGCGAAATGTGGCCCCTGAGATGTGCAGGCACGGGGGGGGGGGGTCTCCGGGGTGGGGGGGAGCCGCTCGCGTGGCCGCACGAGGGACGGGGACGTGGGGACACGGGGACGTGCGGCCGCTGACCCCGGCACCCCGGCTGCGGGCAGGCGGTGCTGCGGGTGGGCGCAGGATGGGGCCCGTGAGCCCTGCTGCCGGGGCGGGGGGGGTCCCCACGGGCACCCCACGGCCCTGCCCCGCTGGGGCTGTGACCACTTCTGGCTTTTAGCTCGCCTGCAGCCCCCCACCCAGCCGCCCACCCGGCTCGGGGGCTGCGCCCGACTTCCCTTTCGGTGTAAATGAAATAGGGGGAAAAAGAACAAGGTTTTAGGCAAAATGCTCGTCCTGCCCAGAGAGCGGCTCTGCCCGAGAGGTGGCAGCATGCGACCGCGCACCGGGCCGGGCTGGCTCCGGGTGGGGGGTCCCTCACCCCAACCCCCCCCCGGCCCCCCGGGCACCCCCCTAGGGTGCAGCCCGCAGGTGCTGAGCCCCGGCTCCGCGTGTTAACCCCAAGGCGCTGGGGTGAGGCTGGGAGCGGTGGAAACCCTCGCTTTGAGCGGGTCAGGGATGGAAAAGAGGGTCAGGAAGGTCGGGCGTCCGCGGGAGAAGGCAAACGAACGCCCAGAGCTGCTTTATGCAGTGCCTGAGCCTCTCCCAGCTCCGGCTGCAAGCGGCCTGAGCCGTGGGGTGATGGCAGAATCAGTGCCCCTGTTTCCAGATGGATTTGATGGGGAACGGGTTGGGATTTTCGGGGCTGCCCGGGGCTACCGGCCCTCTCCCGGCCCCCATCAGCCCCACCGGGTTATTTGTCACCCACACGGGCAGGATGGGCTCTGCCGCAGTGAACCGGGAGCTGCCTCCTCCTCCCTGCGTAGCCGGGGCAGAATCAGACCCGGGCACATCATAGCAAAGGGGACACCCACGTCCCTCCAGCCAGCCTCGTGCAATCGCCCTCCACCAGCCCCAGGGCTTTCCTGCCACAGCAGGGCACAGGCCCACGGCCCTGGGGGTCCCCAGACACCCCCAGCGGGACCGGGCGCAGGCACTGAGCACCACGCAGGGGACGGGCAGGGGGCAGGGTGCCGGGGGGAGGAAGGCACCGTGTGGCCAAGGGGGGGGTTTCTTGGCCACCCTCCTCAGTCCACAGGTGATGCTGCTGGAGGCCGTCCACGTGGTGGCCGAGGACCGAGCCCTGCGGGGACAAGAAATGAAGCAGCTGCCCCCAAATCCGGCGACACCTCTCCTCATCCCAACACTGGTCCCAACGCTCCCCGTCCAGGGACTCCTCCGCTACGGGGTCAGCACCAGATTCGTGTTTACGGCCCCAAATTCGGCGTGAGACAGTAACTCAGCGTCTCATAAAACCTTCCGTAGCTATTTAATAAGTGAATTATTTACTGGTGACCCCGACTAAATGCTGTGCGGCATAAATTATTGACGGGCAGATCTGTCAAAAAGTTCTCATAAATAAGTTATCCGGTGCCGTCTTAATGTTCCCAGTAAATTACTCATTCAATCTGCCATCTAAATGCTCTCCTGGGAAAATTACTCGCGCCTGCTGATTTATGAATTAGGACTGGGCAAATAAGGACGAGTGGGGAGGGGAGCCCTGCCGGGGCACCCCGGGCTTTCGCGTCGCTGTGACGTTTTGCCCCGACGTGCGGAGCCTGGCACGGCCCCAGCCACCGTCCCCACACGGCCACGGTGCAGGGGGGTTGTAGGGTTTGTAGGGTCTGGCTCCGGGGGTGCCACCCCCTGGGGATCTGGGGAGCACAGGGGGGCACAGAGCTCGTTTTCTGGCACCTACGAGGTGGCCCGGATCCAGCCCTGCCCTGTGTACCAGTCCCAGCAGCCGTGTTCCCGCCCCCCCCCCTTACATCCCCCAGACCCCCCCAGCAGCGGGTCCGTGCTCCCCCCACACCCCACACGCCCCCAGCACCCCTGCAGGGAGCCCCGGCTGGCGGCGGGCTCGTTACCTGGGCTTTATTAACACGGCGGGGCACCGTGCGCATGCTTTATGGCTGCTATCACCACCAGCCGGCAAACACGCATTTCCATCTCCCCCAGCAAGCCTAAATCCTCCCTGCCAAGGGCCAGGGCTTGCTCTCGACATCTCGAGTGTGCGGAGAGCCGTATTTCTCCCAGGTCCTGCTGTCATTAAGCAGGCACAGCAGGAGCCCGGTGCAGAGGGAAAATCCCCAGGCACCGAGCCCCGGCCTCTCTCCGGCCCAGCTCCGCTCCCCGTCCCCTCCCCGCGCCCACTTCCGAAGCATCTCGTTCCTCTGCCTCTTTCCCAGATCTGATGGAAATAACGCATTAAGCGGGCCTCAGACCTGTGGGGTAACGGGGTGAGAAAGCGCAGTCCCCATGACGAGGCACAGGGTCCCCAAAATGAGGTGCAGGTTCCCCTGACAAGGCACAAGGTCCCCCAAATGACACACAGGGTCCCCACAATGAGGCAAAGGGTCCCCAGGATGAGGCACAGGGTCCCCAAAACGAGGCACAGGGTCTCCATGATGAGGCACAGGGTCCCCCAAATGAGGCACAGGGTCCCCACAATGAGGCACAAGGTCCCTAGGATGAGGCACAGGGTCCCCAAAACAAGGCACAGGGTCCCCTGCCAAGGCACAGGGTCCACAAGACAAGGCACAGCGTCCCCAAGATGAGGCACAGGGTCCTCAAGATGAGGCACAGGGTCCCCAAAACAAGGCACAGGGTCCCCAAGATGAGGGACAGGGTCTCCAAGATGAGGCACAGGTTCCCCTGACAAGGCACAGGGTCCCCCAAATGAGGCACAGGGTCCACAAGATGAGGCACAGGGTCCCCAAAACAAGGCACAGGGTCCCCAAAACAAGGCACAGTGTCCCCATGCCGAGGCACGGCCTGCGAAGGAGGCAATGAAACCCAGCCTGGAGGAGGATGGGGAATAGGCAAGAAAATTCACACCTGAGAGCTGCGAGGGCGACCTCCCACACGTTGCCCTGGGTTTGTCCCCATGGGGGGGACGGGGACGGGGTGGGCGCTGCCTGGGGACGCCCCTCGATCTCCGCGGCTCTCCCAGAGCATCCTGACGCTGCTCCGTCACCCGCGCGCCGGTGTTTGCTTTAATAATTGAATGCCAGTTTGGGGGACAATTATTTATTTAAAGGAAACAGCGTGTTAACAAGAACACAATCTAATCCCCCGTGACAGATGTCTGCTTTATTAGCACCTCTGTCCGAGAGCCGAGCCCGGGAGGCGAGCAAACAAACACGACAAATAAAACCTCGTTAGGAGATGGAAGCACGCTCCAGAAATTAGTGTGCGAAAGGGGAAAAAAAATAAAGAATAAACAGCGACGGCTCCCTCCCGATGGCGTTTCCACCGGTGCTGGGGTGCTCGAGGTGAGCTGCGAGGGGTGGAGAGAGGTGAAGCTCAGAGCTGGGGCCGGAGTGGCCCTGGGGCAACGATGCTGGAGGCGGCATTTTGGCCATTTCCCTGGCATTTTGGGGCAAATCCGTGGTTAGGCAGCACCCGGCCATCCCCAGGGCTCCCAGCTCTGCTCTCGCCGGCCCTGGGGAGCCGCTGCTGTGCCGTTTGCTGATGGGGAAACCGAGGCAGCGAGCGGCAAGGCAGCCGGATCCCGAGGAAGCCCCGCTGAGATCCTTTATCCCCGTGACTTTGACCCGCTTGTGAAATTTGTTTTCAATCAGCCAAGGAGTTCAGAAGTTATTGGCAGGGAGCGGGAGCACGAGCGCATAAGCTGCGTTTCCTTAGGAAATCGAGCCTCCTGCAGCTCTTTGCAAATCACCATCCGCCGAGCAGGCAGGAGCCGGGCACGCAGCGCCCGCTGCCTCCCCTCCTGGCAGGCCGTTAATTACGGCGGAACGGAGGTCACGCTGGTGGGAGCACGGGAGCGCCGGCAAGGAGGCTGCCTCGTAATTGCTTTACAGAAATAATAATAATAAAGAGACCTAACGCGGGGCTGTGGCGCCGGGGTAGGCTTCTCCAGCCCGGCCGCTTATTGAATCGGGGAGGGAAATCCACCTCCTTTCCCCACCGAGGAGCTTTTCGGAAGCTTTCGAATTATTTTCCTGCTCCCTGTTGTTCCATCCCGGTGAGCGGAAAGCGAAATCCCGGCCTCTCCATCACGCTGCGAGCGGGGCCAGGCCCCCCCGGGCACTGCAGCCCCCCCAAGCACCCCCCTAAGCCCTCATCAAAGCCACCAAAGGACGGCGGGGACCCTGGGCAGCCCCGCGCCGATGTCACCCGGCGCTGTGCCCACGCGGGCCGGGGCCGGCTAACGAGCGGGTTCGTTAGCCATTCCGCTCCAGCGCGCCGCTCGTAATGAGCAAAGGCGAGCGGCTGCCTCCAAATGGGTTCTGGAAGCTGCTCGGAGACATTAGGCTCTGTATAAATATCATTATGATTGTTATTATTATTGGCACAGATGGGCTTTCATGGACCGCCGCGCACCACGGGAGTTCCCATTCTGCCTCGGGCGCTCGGCGAGTGGGAGAAAACAAATCGCTGATGCCAGCTCCGGCCCCGAGCGGGGTGCCGGGAGGTGTCGTGAGCCCGGTCCCCAGCTGCCCCCCTCCTGGCACCGCCGGCACCTTCCTGACCGCTCCCCAGCACCCGACCGGCTGGGACCACGGGGACGTCGAAGGGTGTCCCCAAGCCACGATGTCCCCAAGCCACGATGGCCCACGCTTGCCGCAAGGACGGATTCATTCATCCCGCCCCAGCTCTGGGGTCGATGGGCTTGATGCTCATCCCTCCGTCATGCCGCGGTGGCTGGCACGTGGCGGGGGCCGGGGGGTCCTGCTCTGCTTCTTCCAGCCTTGGTTTTTTGGGGTGCCCCCAGCCCCTTTTCCAGCCCCCCTTGCTCCTGAATAGCAAACGTGGCAGCGAACGCGGCAGCTCCTCTGCTCTGCTCTGCTCTCCTCCCCCCGTCAGCAAATTCCCCACCGCTCCCCCCTGACCTCTCTCCCTTTCCTTCGTGCCTGACAAACTCCCTCCTATTTATCTCCATCTCCTCTGCTCCACATTCCTCCGGGGGGGCGAAGGGGGGCGGCAGCCGCCCCCCCGGCCCCTCGCCTCCTTCCAGCCCCGGGGGCAGAGCAGCGGGCTTTGGCGAGCCCAGGGCAGGATTTGGCCTCTCGGGTTGGCAAGGAGGGGACGCGACGATGCCTCGGCCCCGGCTGGAAGCAGGAGCCCTCGGCGCTCAGCATCTTTTATTGCCCGGGCGGAGGCACCAGGGGGCAGCGCGGAGCCGCCGGCAGCGGGGCCGGATCCTGCCCCGCAGAGCGGGGGGCAAAGGGCAGGGCCCGGGGCGAAGCCGCAGCCCCCAGCCCCCTGCGAGGGTCGAGGAAGAGGAGGAGGAGGAGGAAGAAGAGTCCACCGAGAGCCACCTCCTGCATGGCACGGGGGGGGCACCCGGCCACGCCAGCGCCCTGCGAGGAGCGCGGGCTGGGGGCAGCAGCTCCGGGAGAAAAAAAAAAAAAACGAAAAAAAAAACCACGAAAAATCAGAGGGAAGGCTCGAAAGCCCTGCTGGAGATCCCCGCCGGAGCTTGGCCTCTTCCACTCGCAGGCGGCCCCAGCTCCCTGCCCGTCGCCCCGCGCTCCTCCACCCTTGGCAAAGCCGCAGCCGCCGGCGGGCGCAGGAGATGCCTGCTGACTCAGGCAGGCAGCCGGCGCTGGTTCCCATTTGCAATGTTTTCTCCGAAACCCTCAGGGCTAGAAATTCTATTTCAAAAAAAAAAAAAAAGAAAAGAAAGAAAGAAACCCAACAACAACAGCCAAGGAAAAAAAAAAATAAAAATAAAAAATAAATAAATAAAAACCCAACCATGAAAGCTGAAGCTTCTGCCTCTACCGAGGGCTTAGCCCGCTCCGCTCGACTTGGAAAGCTTCCCTTCCCCGGAGCCTGTAGGCAAGAGGATTTTTCGAGCCGCTGATATCCAGGGCCTTCAGCTGGGGCTTAGAAAGTTTTCAAAAGAGGAATGGAGAGAGGGGAGGATCGGCGAGCGTGCGGCGCGGGGGAGAGGTGAGGCAGGGTGAGGGCGGGGGGCTCAGCCCGCAGCCCCCTGCCCCGGGTGGGTGCTGCGGGGGTCCTGGGTGGGTGCTGCGGGGGTCCTGGGTGGGTGCTGCTTGCCCCGGGCAGTCCCACGCCTTGCACACCCGTCCGGCTGGCGTGCACGTGCCTGAGTGTGCACACGCAGGGCGACGCACGCCCCAGGACGCACGCGTGCGGCGTGACACGCGTGCACAGGCGTGCACACGCAGGGGCGCAGCGGCACAGAGCCACCCCCCGGCGTGCTCACACGTGTGTTCGCCCCGCGTGCACGCGCCAACACGCATGCACACGCACGAACACGCGTGCACACGCACGCACACTCGTGCACACAGGCACACTCGTGCACACGCGCGCTCGTGCACACGCATGCACACTCGTGCAATTCCAAGGTCCCACGCGCGTCCAGGGGCACCCCAAGGCTGCGCAAACCCCACCTCGCCGTGCAAAAAGCCGCCCCCCCCGCGACTCCCCCGGGCCCGGGCCCCCTCTCGCCCCCCCGCCCCCGCTCCCCCCTCCCCAACTTTCCCGAGTTGCCGCCCCCGGCCCGGCCCCGCCCCGCCGGCAGCGCGCACTCCGGGGCGGCGCGGCACGGCTCGGCACGGCTTTGCACGGCTCGGAGCGGCTCGGCACGGCTCGGAGCGGAGCCAGCGAAGCCCTCGGCCCTTCCCCGGCCCCTGCCCGGCCGGGCCATGCTCTAGCAGCGGCGGCGGGGCCGAGCGGGGCGGCGGGGCAGCGGCCCCCCCCCGCGCCCCGTGCCCGCAGCGCGGCCGGGACGGGAGCATGCGGATCCTCTTCCTCTGCCTCCTGACTCTCGCTGACTCCTCCGGGCAAGGTAAGCACCGGGCACCGGGGACACCGAAGAGCCTGGCGCGGCTCTCGGGGCACGGCACGGTTCGGTCCGACTCTGCCCGGGGCTGGGACCCGGCTCCGGACCCGCGCGGTGCCGCCGCGCCCCGCTGGGATGCGCCCGGCTCCGGCCAAAGGAGCCCGCGGCTGGCTCCTGGGGGGGCTCCCGGGGCCGGGGGGGGGGGGGGCGGGCCGGGTGTTGGGGGAGCCCCCCAGCGGGGGCTGGGACCACTGGTTTGTGCTGGAGGACCCCGGCAGGGGAGCCGCGTGCCCGGGTTGGGGCCAAACGGACCCCCCCTTGCTGCGTCCTGATGCAGCCCAGGGTGGGCTCTACCCCCACAAAGCCCGCTTCGGGGCAGGCCTCCCCCGGCTTCGGTCCTGTTGGATGTCCCCCGGTAGGGGCCGTGCCCCCCGCAGGGGTCCTGACCCCCCCGGTCTGGTCCCGCTGGAGCCAGGGTGAGACCGGAGGAGATGGGGTCCGGGGGCCCGCGGCGCTCGGACGCAGGAATTTGTCGGTGCCGGGGCAGGCGGAGGGGGGGACTCGGCAGATCTGGGGTCCCCCAGTGACCGGGGGGATCCGCAACAGGGGGGGACGTGTGCGGGGGACCCGGCCTGGACGTGGCGATGCTGGCCGAGTGGGGACTGCCGTCCGTCTGTGTGTCCACCCAGGATATCTCGGTGAGAGGGGGCGAGCGCCGGGGGCAGCCGGGACCCCCAGCTCCCAGCCTGGGCAGCGCTCAGGAGCGGGCATGGGGACAGCGTGGGGCACCCCCTTTTTCCCCCCGGTCACTTTACAGGGCTTGCTGCAACCCAGGGGCTCGCCCGAGCCCCCACGTCCCTACGTGACCCCCCCCCCAAATGACCACACGGAGCCATCCAGGGAAACTGAGGCACGGGGCACCGGGCAGCCAAGGTCACGCGGAGCAAGGGGTGCGGAGCTGGGGACAGCCCCGGTGCCCCCCAACCACCATTGGGGCCCCGCAGGGACGGGCACCGTGCATGCACCGAGCTGCCGGGGTCTCAGCTTGGGGTGTCCCCCCCCCGCAGTGTCCCCCTAAATGGCACGGGGGGGGGGGGGCGGTGAGTGGCCGGGTGCTCGAGGGCATTGCCCTGCACCGATGCAGCCCCTGCACGGCCTCCGGGTCCTTCCCTGCTGCAAAATCCAATCTAATTTTTAATTAAGGGGGCGGCGTTGCTAAGATGCCAGGAACAAAAATGAGTCGAGCGGGGTGGGGGGGGGGGGTTAAAAGGAGCATGCAAAGCCTCTTAGAGGGCCGGGGCCGGGCTGGAGGGGGGGCCCGATCCCAGGCTCCCCCGCGCAGGGCTCGGGGAAGCGCCGCGGGGCTCCACTGCCCTCCCGGGAACAAAAGCGCCCGCACGGTGCCATGTGCATCGCGCCGGCCTCCGCGCTCTGCCTCGCCGCAGGGACGAGCTGGACGGGCACGGGGGTGGCAGCACCCCGCCAGCATCCCTGCGTGTCCCCCCCGTGTCCCCCCACCCCGTCCCGCCACGGTCCCCATCTCGCTCCTGGCACCGCCAAGTTTCGCTTCTGCCTCCCCGCCGCGGCCCCGCTCTAAGGTGGGATGCTTGGGGAGGGGGAGGGCAGGGGGAGCAAAATCTGGTGGGCTCCCCCCACCCTGGAGCCAGGCGTGTGGGTGCCGGGGAAGGGGGGGCTTTCTGTGCCATTCATGGAGTTACACCCGCTCGCACAAAGATGTTGAATGGGTTTCATCACTCTTCATTTCTCACTAAATAATTTTCTGTATCTTATCTAAATGAAACCCATTATTCTTCCCCCCGTTTCAATCACTCGCTGTGATTGCGCCTCAAATTGAAATATTTATTCATTTTCTGGGCGATTCTTCTTCTCCTTCCCTCTGTGGGTTGTTGCGTGTGGTGGTGGCTTTTTTTTTTTTTCCTTTCCCTCCCAAGGAAGAGCAGCGAAATTGAAACAGCGGAGAGATGGCGGCGGGGGCTCGTCCTGGGGCTCCGGTGCCGGCGGGGGGCTGCGCTGAGACCCCTCGAGCTCGCTGTGAGCCCCGGGGGAACGTGGCTGAGCCCCGCTGCCTTTGGAGCCCTCACCCCTGGGTGCATCACTGAAGGGGCAGGGGTGGCACCGGGACCGGGCTCTCCGAGGTCAGGCCGGTCCCTCTGGCCCCCACCATGCTGGTGCCTTTTTCGGGTGGGGAGCGGGTGCAGGGCTCTTCTCCCGCTGCCCCGTGCCCCTGCAGGCACCCCAGGGTGGTGCCAAACTGGGGCTGCCCCGGACTTATGGGGCAGGAGGGACGGTGCCGGGGCACGGGGCCACCCTTCTTGCGCCTTGGAGCGGGACGAGCTGGCTGGGCAGGGGCTGCACCCCAAATCTGGCTGCTGGAGACGGGTGGAGGCAAAGGGGTCTCGGTGGCCACGGGGAGCTGCTGGGGACGGTGGCGGGCACCTGCCCGTGCTCCCCTCCCGGGGCCGTGGTGGCTCGGCTCCCCACGCGATGCCGGAGCCACGGTGGCGTGATGTGATTTGTAAGCTGACCGCCGTCTGCTGCAGGGTAATAAAAGCCCCCGGGAGAGCTCCCGTGCTGCGGCGTGGCGGCCGGGGAGGGTTGGGAAGGTGGCCCCCGGTCCCCACGGTTGGGGGGTGCCAGCCCTTGGCATCGCCCCCCTCTGTGGGCAGAGGGGGAGGCCGGGGACGTTCGGGGAGCGAAGGAGATGCCGCTGGCTTTGGGTAGCTCAGGGCATCCCCCCCGCCCTGCACGGCCGCTTCACCCACCCTCAAAACCCACTCGGCGTGATCCTACGGCGCTCATGGACCCGTGCCAGCTGTCCCCCGGGTCCCCTCCGGGTCACCGTGATCGTCCCTGGCACCCCGCAGCCCCCAAAGCACCTCGGAGGAGGAGATGGAGCCCCAGAGGGTCACTGCGTGTCCCCCCAGCCCCGCAGCGAGGGGGACCTGGGGGGTGGCACCCCCAGCCCCGCTCTTTGCCACCTCCCCGTTCCCCGCAGCGCCCTTCAGCGATCCCAGTTTGGGCAAACTGGGATCGGAGCAGCCTGGGATTAAGGTGCTTAAGCGCAGGGGCAGGGGGCCTGGCAGCACGGGGGCCCCAAGACCCCCGGGTGCTCCCCTGTGGGGCTCCAGCTCTGGCACGGAGGGGATACGGGAGCGGGTGGGGAGGGTCCCGACCTCCCTGGGGGCCCCGAAGCCCCTTTGCGAGCACCGGGGGTGCCGCGGTTTTGTGCAGGGGACCCGTCCTGCCCCAAGCCCGTGTGGCACGTCCCTCGCAGACGGGGCCGGATCCTGCCCCCGGCACACAGCGAGCCCCAGCTCAGCCCCGCAGCGGGGCCGTGGCAGCCTTTGGGGCCGGCGGCACGGATCCTGCCGCGGCAGCCACGGCCCCGTGCCGAGACTTGCCCGGGCCGCCCGTGCCAGGGCTGAATCGGCCGCTCCCGAGCTGGGGCCGTGGTTTACTGCCGGGGAAGCATCCCCGGGCAGGGGGGGCAGCGGCCCCGTCCCGCTCCCATCCTAGCGGCCTCCTGCCCGTTTCCTGCAGGACCCCCCAGCTCCGGCCGTCCCCCTGCCCGCGGTGACCTCGGGCACCCCCCTGCGCCCTCCTCTCGGAGGTGAGATCGGGGTCGTCGGCCACCTCCGCCCCACCGACCCGAGCCGACCAGCATTAATTACATCCCCAGCCTTTAATTCGAGCTTGATTTAATCCCGAGCCAGCTTTCCTCCTGGCCCGGAGCCCACCTGGGCTGCCCTGGGCTTTCTGGGCGCCCTTTGGGCACCCATGGGTGCTCGCCCACCCCGCTCACCCCATCCTTGGGGCCACCGGTCCCAGCCCTTTGACACCCACCTCACCAGCCTGGGGGGATGGCCGGGGGCCACCACGGCCCCAGGAAGCCCCCCGGTGTCCCCTCAGTGTCCCCTGTGCCTTCCCCTGCACCTGCGGGGCTGGGGAGGGGACCCCGATGGCCCCGTGGGGTGTCACCGGCTCCGTCCAGGGGGGACGCAGCCCCCCAGCAGCACGGGCAGCGGGGGGCTTGTCGCTAACTCCCCATAAAGGTTCCCCTAATTGCTTGCCTTACCTCAGGTTTTATCATCAAAGCATCCGTTATTCCCTCTCCAGCCTCCTTTTCTTTTTATTATCTCTTAATTAATCACTCTAGCTTTCACACTTAGCAGATAATTACAGTCTCCTGGGTGCACGGCTCATTTTCATAACCTCCTGCTCCCAGCCGGGGGTGGGCACAGCGCGGGAGGGCACTTGGGGGGGGGGACACCAAAGGGACCCGTCCTGTGCCCGCAGCGGGACCCCGGCACCCTCGGGCCCCCCCCAGCCCCACCTGGGTGGGCGCACGGCGACCGGCATTGAAAATGGACATCGAGGGGGCCAAAATCAGCCAAAATCCATCGTGTGCGGCACCGGGGGGGGGCACGGGGTGCCGGGGGTCCCAGCGGGAGGAGGAAGAGGCTCGGGGCAGAGTTAAGGGGATGGAGGGAGCCGAGCTCGCAGCGGGTGCGGGCGGGGGGCTCGGAGAGGGGCGGGGGGCTCAGAGCCGGCCAGGAGCGACCCCGGGGCTGGGGCACGGCGGTGGCGGGGGGCAGGAGGGGGTTCGAGGAGCCGAAACCCTCGGAAAAAGGCGCAGGGAAGGGAAAAGGGGGGAGCGAGGCCTTTTTCTGCAAGGGCTGGAACATAATGGGCTGCCAGCACTGCCATGGCAACGGGCGGATTATGATCCAAATGGAAATCAAAATAAGAGGGGGGGGGGTGACGGGGAGGGGGGGGGAGCAAGCGAAAAGAGTGGAGTAAAAAGGAGGAGGGGAGGAAAAACAACTTTTATTTCAAACCCGAGAGCGGCCGTGCGCCGTGCGGGGGTTGCCATGGGAACGGCGGAGGGGGAAAAAAATGAGAAAAAATAAAATTAAAAAAAAAAAAAAGGAGCAAAAAAGCCCCAAAAAAACCCACGCACGCGGGCGTGCGAGGGAGCGCGCGTGGGCGCACGAGGGAGCACGTGCCCGGCTGGGCGTGCAAGGGACACGAGGGGACCCGCTGGTGGCACCAGGGCGAGGCGGTGACACCCGGAGCATCCCCGGCCTCCTCTCCCTCACCTCCTTGCACCGCCCTTCCCGGGGGATTTGGGGGGAAAAAGGGAGTTTTGGGGGGCGGCCGGGGGGGGGGGGTCCCGGCCTCTTGCTGTGTTTTGGGGGGCCCCAGGCTGGGCCCGGGGGGGGGGGTGGGGGGGGCTTGGGGCCAGGGTGGGGGGCCCGGCGGGCGGATGGGGGCTGGAGGTGGCCTCCCCTGGGGACACAGGGAGGTGACGAGGGTTGGGGACAGCTTCTGCCGGGGCAAGAAGCGGGGAAACTGAGGCACCGAGCCTCGCCTGTCCCTGGGGGAGGGCTGTGGGGCCCAGGCCCTGCACCCAGCTTGGCCAAAGCAAACGGGGAGCAGCGGGGAGCAGCAGCCCACCCCCCAAAAGATAATAACCCAGGGGACACCCCCAAAAAGCCCCCCCCCATCCCGTGCCAGCCCCCACCCGCTGGGGGAGCGGGGAGCCGAGGGTTAAGCGCCGGGTTTCCTTTCTCTCCCTCTTCTTCCAGAGAGCCTTGGCAGGAAATTCCTCAAATTCCAGGCTCGTGGGATCATTGCTGGGCTCTGACCGCAGGAGCGCAGCCAGGGCCGCTCCGGCTTCTCCTTTGCGGGACTCGTCGGGGGCCGGCGGCGAGGGGGGGGGAGCGGGTGGGGGGCTGCGGGGCGGCCCCCACGGCGCCGCCACCCCAAGGGGACCCCGGCACTGGGGTGGGCCCCATGTGGCCAAGGTGGCTTTGGTGGGCACGAAGCCCCCACGGGAATCCAATGGGAACCCCTGGGGTGTTGGTTGGGGGGGTGTGGAGGGGGTGCTCTGCGGACCCCCCCCCCACCCAGGCCCCCCAAATCCTCGTGGTGGCCAGGGGGGTCGGGGTGGGCTGAGGTTTCTGCCCCTATTTTCTGGAAGGGGGGGGCAGGGAGAGTGGGGCCGTGCAGGGGGGGTGACACAATGAGGGTCGCCCCCCCCCCAACAAAAAACCCCAAAACTTGTGGTTTTGAAGGAGCCACCGTGCCCCCTCCCCGTCCCCATCAGCCCCCATCCAACCCCGTCCCCCCCCCCAAACCCCCCCTGAACCCCCTTTTGCCAGGCCGTGAGCTCAGCACCACAAACCACGGGCGACGCCGGAGTTATCCAGCACCGATGGGGAAACTGAGGCAGGGTGGGGGGGACCCTGGGGGGGTCCCATCCATGGGGGGGGGGGGGCTCCGTTTCCCTCTGCCCCATCCTCTCCTACGCGCCGCCGAGGCCCCGTATCGGAGGCTGGCGCTCCCAGCTGCTGGTCCCGATTGAATGCGAATGATAATCCCATTATTAAGAGATGTCTCATTAAGACATCTGTAACGAGAGCGCTTACCAGCAGCTCGGTGGAAGGGTGCCAGGCCCTGTTTAAATATTTCTCTCCCCTCCGTTAATGATCAGGGAATTTTAATTTTTTTTAATTTTTTTTTCCCCTTTCCCAAAGAAGAAGTCCCCTCCCCCTCCCCCCTCCCCGGCGCGCGCACACACAAACAAAAGTCTTAATTAGACATTGTTCCTAACAGGGATATTACACAAATTAATTAAACTCAAGCCAATAAACAGCCCTGCTCCGTAATTCTGACAGCCCCAGAAATGAAGAGGAAATAACGAGGGCAGAGGCGCCGCCAGCTCCCGGCTCGCCCATGGGTGGGGGGGACCGGGGGCACCCAGGGACCCGCCGTGTGTCCCCCCCCCATGGGGGCTGAGCACAGCTGGGGGGGGGAGCGGCGGCCGCACATCTGCAGCCCAGGCCTTTGTGCGAAGGGCAGCGGCCAGGGGAGGAGGAGGAGGAGGAGGAGGAAGAGGAGGAGGAAGAGGAGGAGGAGGGGGCTGGGGTGCGAAGGCTGCCCCGCTCTGCAGAGCGCACGGAGCCCGGCATGGGCGCTGCGGGGCTGGATCAGGGAGGGTGCACGTGGCTGCACGTGCACGCACACACACACACACACACACACACACACGTGCACATGGGCGTGCACATGAACACGGCCCGGGCTCATGCTCGCAGCCCCTTCGGATGCAAGGGTAGTGCTGTGCACGCGCACAGCTGGGGTGCACACACCCGTGCAAGCGGTCAGGCTGGTGTGCACACGTGCACGGTGCTGGGAGAGAGTACGGACGTGCACACACGTGTGTGCAACTTGTGCAAGCAAGCATCTGGTGCATGCGCACACGTGTGCACGTGGCCCTGTGCAAGCATCTGGTGCATGCACACGTGCACACACACATGCATACACACACTTGCACACACATGCACACAGACACATGCACACACACATGCATACACACGCGTACACACACGTGCACACACACATGCACACACGCACTCCCGTGCAAGCAAGCACCTGGTGCACACGCACTTGCACACACGTGCACACAGACACATGCACACACACACATGCACACACACATGCACACACATGTGCACACAGACACATACACACGTGCACACAGACACATGCACA
>CM021755.1:1646545-1657442 GCA_011075105.1 Heteronetta atricapilla | reverse complement strand
GGGGGGGGGGGGGGGGTGTTGCGGGGCCCCCGGTGACTGTCCCCTGATATTCAGGGGTTCATCTTGACCCCCCCACACACACCTCCCCACCCTCGCCCCGATTGCTCCGTGCGCCGGGTCCCCTTCTCTTCGAGCTTCCACTCCCCGCTGGGATAGCGGTTGTCTTCGCGGTACCTTCCCGAAGGGGCGCGGGGCGTCCTCCTCCTCCTGGCCCCGTGTCCCCCCCAGTCCCAGACCCCCTTCCCCGTTCCCGGCTTGGTTGGGAAAGGGGGGAGCCCGGAGCCTTCCCCTGTGGGGGTTCAGCCCCGCACACCCCGGCCAGCGCCGCCCGTCCCATGGCACACGTGTGGCCGTAGGCGCCGTGCCTGGCTTCTGTTTTCACCCCAAAACGCCCCAGCCTGTTCCCGTTCCCTGTGCCTTGACTTTCGGGGTTGGCCCACGCTCAGGGCCGGCTCCCTCCCGTCCGTCCGTCCGTCCCACCAAGCCCCCGCTCCCACCCTGCCCCGAGCCGGTGAGCAGGGGGCACCCCGCTCACCATGGGGGTCCCGGTACGGCGAGCCCCCCAAAAACACCCCCATGCCAAGGGGATAGTGGGGGGGGGGGCCCTCAGTGAATGTATTACAGGGATGTGGGATAGGGGCAGCTGCTGCACCCCGAGGCTGGGTGAAGGATTTCGGTCCCCAGACGGGCACCAGGACCCCAGAAGAAGCAGGACCCCAGAACAAGGGGGACCCCAGAACAAGGGGGACCCCAGAGTTCCCCCGGGAGCAGGGAGCCGGGGCTCTGGCTGGGCCACGAGGGGTTTCGGGGTCACTTTGTGAGCTCGATGCTGGGGAGGTTTAGGGGGGGAATTTGGCTTCCCAGCTGCATCCTACCCAGCCCAGCTCTCAGTACTGGCACCCGCCAGATTCTTGGGGGGGGGGTCCCCGTGGACCCCTGGGATTTAGGTACGAAGCACCCTCCCTGCCTGCCCGGCTCTGCCGTGGGGATGGGGGCGAGCTCGGTGGCCCCCATCCTGCAGAGCCTCCTCCTCCTCCTCTTCCTCCTCGCTGCGGAGCCGGCCCCGCGGCAAGCAGGTACGATTCGGCCGCAGGACGGTTCGGGAAGGACGGGGCACGGCACTGGGGGGGGGGGTTGTTGTCCCCAATATCCCCCCCCCACACCCCTTCCCGTCCCCATCGGGTTTCACCTCGAGCCCAAAGGTACTGTCAGGACGGTGCTGAGCCCGACCCAGCCTGAGCCCCCCTCCCCTCACCCCGGCCGGCCCCCCCCGTGCCATTTCTTGCGATGGTGCCTGACCGAACCCCGGCTGTCGCCCCACATGCTGCACCCCCCCACAACCCCCCCGTCTATAGCAATAGCGTCCCGCCCGCCCCGAAACCAAGCCGAAAAGCTTTAAACTCAACTCCCCCGGGGCAGGGGAGCAGGATCGGGGGCCCCCCACTCCCCGGCCACGTCCGAGCCCCAAAGGGAGCCCCAGGCTGGGCGGCGGCACCCCGGGGGTGAGCGGGTCCCCTCCTAGCACAGGCTGTTTTAGACCCCCCCTCCCCTCCCCTAGAGACACGTATCTGTGACCCCTGCCCCCCAAGCCACCATTTTTTTATTTGTCCTTTTCCTTTTTTTTAAATATTATGTACTATATTTTTAGTCTTAAACACGATATATTATATATATTTAATTTTTTTATATATATATTATAAATATAAATGTTAAAAAAAAAAAAGAGGGGGCTGCGCTTCGCCTTTGTAGCACCGCGGGGGCTCTGCCAGCGGGGCTGGGGCCGTGGGTCCAGGGGGGATGAGGGGCTGGGGGGGTCCCATCCACAGCACGTCCCACGACGCTTCTGCTGACCTATTTTCCCTTTTTTTTAACCCAAGCTTTTCAGCTGCCAAGAGGGGCGGGGGGGGAGGTGCTGGCAGCCCCTCGGCGCCCGGCCCCGCTGCGTTTTATTTCTCCCAGCCCAGCTCGGGGCTCGCCTCGTGATTTCGTTTCCCTCGCGGCGCAGCCCATCACCACCCCGCGTGTTTCCACGCCTGGTTTATTATGCATGAAGCAGGCAATTTGCCTGCTGCTCCCGGGACCCATCTTTAAAACGAAACAAAACAAAACAAAAAAAAGGTGCTTTGTCATTCCTAATGGCTTCTGCCGGGGGGAGCGTGGGGGGAGCGTGCGGGGTCGGCGGACGGATGGAAGGCAGGAAGGAAGCGCGGGGAGATGGAAGCGAGGGGAGGGAGAGGCCTGAAGCTCCCGCTCTGCCCCCAACCCCTTTAACCCGCCGTGAGCGTCCCCTGGCCCTAACCCAGGAACGAGCCCGGAGATTAGATCGGCTCCGAAATCCAAGCCCCGGAGGTGCTTCCACCTTGCTAAAGAGGGAAGCAACCCTCCCCTTCCTCGCCATCCAGCTCGTTTCCTCCCGGACGTGTTCTCATTCATGCCCCAGGACGGAGCGGGCGCTCGCCGCCTCCTCCTCCTCGAAATCCCCCCCTTGTTCTTCCTCCCCACAGACAACGAGGCCGCAGCCTCCAGCAGAGCCAGGGCCGGGCGGTGCGGGGCTTTTGTCTCATTTTTCACACGTTCCCGGCTCTCGTGGACAAGCCGAGGAAACGTCCCCAAAGTCGGGGGGCGCAGATGAAGCACTGCAGGAGCAGGAGAAGGGAAATTGCCTTCGGCTTTGCGAGGCCGTCCCTGTCCCCTCAAAGCCGGGGACAGCAGAGGGACGAGGCACTTGGCAGCACCCAGGAGCCAACAGGCAGCTGGCTTCGGGTCCTGGGGTTTTCCCCCAAACCCAACTTTGGGTTCTGGGGTTTTTCCCCAAAACCCAGCCCGAGAGCACCAGGGAAGCAGCCCCCATCACCAGGAGCTCCTGACCGGGAGCCGCAGCCTCGCTCCCGGCCATCTGACAGCTACGGCAGGTTAAAAATGTATTTAAAAAAAAAATGAAATAAGGATCCCTCAAGAAAAGCCTAATTTGTGTCCCGGACCTGCTAAGAACAGGCTGTAAGCACAGATCCCATTCCCGGCTCTTCCCTCGCCTGCTGTCACACTGGAATTCAATCTCCCAGCCCCCTGCTGCCCGGGCCGATGATAAGACACGATTTGATTTCGTTCCCAATAAATGTGGGGCTCTCGGCGGGGAGGCAGCAGGAGGGCCGAGGACGCAGCTCTCGTGGCTGAGCCCAGGAACGGGGCCTGGTGCTGGGCAGGGTGTGAGCAACTGGGGGCCTCCCACTCCCCATTGACCCTTGAGACACCCCCGTGGCGTGTCCTATTATCATGGTCCTCCAGGCTGGCGTGTGAGCTAAATTTCTTTTTTTTTTACACCAAAAGCAGGGGCAGGGCCACCAGCACCAGAAGATGGGGGAGAAGGCCCCTGAAGGCCCCGCGCCCTGACGGAGCCGCAGCACCCCACCCCCGTCACCGCCCGCCGGCCGGGCGGGCACTGAGCCCCGCCCCTTCCCTGCGGGTCAATTTATACCCGAGGAAATCCCGCGAGACTTCGGCGTGGGCGAGAACGAGGGGAGGGGTGTCTTTGCGCGCCCCGCTGCTGACGTCATCAGTAGGCACCCGGCGGCGGCCGGGGAAGGGGCGAGGGAGGGAAAATGGCGGTCGCGGGCGGCAGCGCCTGGGATCGGGCCGGGCCCCCGGGCTCCGGAGGCTCCGGGGGTGCCGAGGGTTCCCTGGGGGGCCTTGGGGTGGGAGAGCTGAGGCTGGGGGGCTCTGAGGAGGCCGAGAGCTGGGGGAGGACGGCGGCTGGGGGGGGCGCAGCCCGGGCTGGGGCCCTGCCTGGAGCCCCGCGGGCCTCTGTGGGGAGAGCGGCCGGGCCCCGGACCCAGCGTGGGGCGCTGCGGGGCTGCCCCTGGGGCTGCTCGGGGCTGGGGTGGAGGCAGGAGGGGCTGAGCAGACCCCTTCCTCCGGGGCTGTCGGGCTCCCCCTTGTGTCCCGGGGCTCTCCCAGCGCTGCTGGCCACGAAACGCCCCTAAAGTTACTGCTGGGCCGGCCCCGGGCGGGAGCGGCGCGTAACGGCGAATCCCTGTCAGGAGCTGTTAGCGATAAATAATAAAACACCTCGCTTCCCTCGGCAGTGCCGCCTGGAGCTGTTCGCCGTAGCCCTCCTGGCGCTTTAACCCCGGCACAACTTCTTCCTGAGGGGCGAAAGAGCCTAAAAATGTGACCTGGTGTCGGGTCCTAAGGAGCTGAGGGGATTTTAGGGCCAGGACCGAGCGGTTCCCCCTGCCCGGAGCGGCCGCAGGAGGCACGGGGCAGGATCCGGCCCCCAGCACCGCTCCAGCACCCGGCGGTGTGCGTGGGAAGGGGCTTTGTGAGCTCTACCCTATTAAACCGTTAACCTAAAATATCCTAAATAGAGGGGGATTAACCCCTAAAACCCTTTGGGCCTCGTTCAGGGTTACCTGGAGCCCTTTTTTGCAGTGCCTCCGTTGCCAGCCCAGCTCGTCCTTGTGCTGCCGGCTGAGGTCGGAGCGTGGCGGTGACTCGGCAGCAGTTCCCAAATCCCCTCAAAACGCCCCAATTTCTGCCAGGCCCTGGCAGAGGCACAGCCCTGGAGGAAAACCCCGGACCCAGAAGGGCTCCAGCAGCCCCAAGGGGCGATGCCCCCGCACCTTTGGGACCCGAAGGAGAGGAACACCCGAGCGTTTTGGCACCCACAGCACCTCAGGGTGTCCCCAAAAGCGCGTCCCGGCGGTGCCAGCGAGGGCTGGGGTCCCCCGAGGACACAATCCTGGGTGCGTGGAGCTGCTCCGAGCCCCCCTGCAGGTGTTGTCCCCGTCCCCTGCGGCTGCAGCAGCGATGAGGAGGGGGGGAAGTGGCTTCCCCCAGGCTCAGCCGCAGGTTTCCTGCGTGAGCCGAAGGGCTCCGGCTGGCCGGGCATGGGGGGGACCCCAAGTGGGCACCCGGGGGGGGGCCCTGCTGCAGGGCCATCGCCTCTCAGACAACCCAGGGGGGGCTCTGGGGGTTCCCGGGGGGCGGCGCTGGGGTGAGGAACAGATTAAATCCCACCCGGTGCTGGCGGAGGATGGGTTCAACCCCTCTGGCTGCAGAGCGAGAGCGGGAGAGGGCAGAAATCTCCCATTTCCAAGCTCACGCGGCCCCCTCGTTCGTGCTTCCCACTTCGAGGTTCAGCCCTTTCCCCCCCCCCTCGTCCCCGTCCCCGTTGCTCGGTGGCTCTGTGCGGTCACGTCGGGCCGAGTTCTCAGCAAATTGTGACTTTCCCGGCTGCTGACAGGCACGATCCCTGCCCGAGGCAGCCCTGGGCTCCGCTGCTCCTCCTCGCCCGCACACGAGGACGGTGCCGGAGGGCTCTGGAGCTCGGGATGTGGTGGCCCAGCGATGCCGGGGGGGGTTCAGGGGTTCAGGATGTGGCCCCACACATCGGTAGCGCCGGCCCCGAGCTCCCTGGGCTGGCCCCAGCTGCTCCCCGTGCTCGTGGGGGTCGCATCCTGGCCGTGCTGCCGGTCCCGTGTCCCACCTCCTCGGGTCTCTCTCGGTCCTCCTGGTGCCCTGGCGTCAAGGCAGGGGGGGAACAAAGCTCCCCCCGACCCTCTCTGCATCCTGGGCACGTTCCTCACCGGCTGGGGACGCATCCTGCAGGGATCGGGCACTGCCCCCCTGCTCCCCAGGGGCTGATTTACCTCATTTTTATTTTTGCTAATGCTCTGTCCGGCCGAAAGCCCTCTGACCGTGGCGCTGAGGCTCTTTTCCCCTCTTTCTTTCCCACCTGGGGGGGGTTGAAATTAAAAATAGGTGCCGCTGGGATCCGCTTCCTTCCCTGCGGGCACCCGACACGGGGCCGGGAGGGCTCAGGGGGGTCTCTCCCCTTTGTATCCCCCCCCTCCGTGCTGATTTCTTCACCCCCAAGGAGCCCAGCGGGGTTCGGGATGTGCCTCCCCCCTTGCTGCCGTGCTGCCTCCCCCCGGGGAAAACCACTGGGACCTCGCGGAGCCGTCCCTGGGTGGCGGGGACCGAGGGCAGGGATGCTCCGGATGCCACCACCCGCGATCACCCGGGCACCGCTCGGCTGAGCTCGGGGGGCGGATGGAGGGGTCCCGGCCGTGCCCCCCAACCCCGAGCCGTGCGTGTCCCGCGTCCCTGCTCGTTTACGGCGAGCTAATTAAGAGGCCCGCGGTGCCCCCCCGAACGCGATGCGATGCTCGCCTTCCTCCGGGTAGCGGCGGGGAGAGGCGGCTTTGCTCCTCCCCGTCTCCGCCGCCGCTGACTCTGCCCACCGAGGCGCGCAGAGCAGGAATGGAGGGGGACTTGGCCAGGAGCGGAGCCCCGCTGCCCGCGCTGCTGCTGGCGCTGCTCGGCCTCGTGCCAGGTGAGTGCACGGCCGCCCGGCCCTCGTCCCGCATGGCCGGGGGTGGGCAGCGCCGCCGCCGGTGCCCCTTGGCCCTCCGCCGCCGAGCCTTTGGCTGCAGGAGGTCCAAACGGCCACGCAAGCGCACGCGATGCTCGAAGGAGAGGTTTCGTAACTAGGGGGTGACCCCGGGCAGCCCCCCCGAGGCAGCCCCAGGTAGGGGCAGCTCGCCCCACAGAGCCCCCCCCGGGGTTGTGCCCGAGAGAGCGGCGAGGCTCTTACGTAAAACGGGAGAGAGGAATCCCCTTAATTCCCGGCGTGCTAAGCCACACGTTTAATAATTCCCATAAAACCCTCGATTCCGACAGCAAGCATCTAATAGTCCGGGCGGATTAGCGGCGAGGTTTTATCTCCCCGACCTTTAATTGGCTTCGGGAGCGGCCGGGGGGCTGCTGGCGCCGGCACGGGGCGCGTGCTGCGGGCAGAGATGCAGCCAGCGGGCTGGAAAAGAGGCCGGCGCCGTGCCTCGGGGGCTGCCAGCCCCCCACCTCCACCTGAATCCTTCGCTTCGGGCGTGTGTGGGGGCGAGGAGCCGGAGCGGGATGAAGCCCGGGTTGAAATCACCTTTGGAGAGCTTTGGGGGTTGAGATCGGAGCTGGGCTGCACCGGACGCCCCGCGCCGGGGAGCCTCGAGCACCTCGGGGCCGCCGGCTCTGCGCCTCCCCCGGGGCCGTTCTCAGGATGGGAGGGAGCAGCCGGGGTCGTGGCGTGCTTGTGCTCGGCACCCACCCGCTTCTCCCCCCTGTTTTTTCCCCCCATCCCTTCCTTCTCCCCCCGCTCCTTGTGCTCGCTGGGGGCTGCGGCTCGGCCCTCCCGCCCCCGGGGCTCAGCACCTGCCCGGCCTCGCCTGCCAGACCCTTCCCGCAACCCGAAAACTTGGAAATGCCCCCGGGGGAGCAGCGTTTTGGGGGGTTGGGGGGGCTCAGCCCGGCGTCAGGCTCAGGTGGAGGAGCCCAAAAAAAGCCCCCCCCCGGTAAATGGGACGGGAGCGGCAGCGCGGCGGGGACGACGGGGAGAGCTCCTGCCGAAGCAGGGAGGCAGCGAGCGGCTCGGGCTTTGTGGAAAGCCAACGCCGCGAGGTTTAATCCCCTCTAATGTCCTGGCACATCTGCTGCTGGCGGCGGGGCCGGGGGTGGGGGGGGACAGGAGGGGACAGGGGGGGGACGTTGTGCCCCCCGGGACCCATCCGGGACGGGGCAAAACCGCTCGCCCCGAGCCCACCGCGGAGCGTGCCGGTGGCTGCGTGGGACGGGGACAGGTGGCAGAGGGGCTTCGGCAAGATGCCGCCCCCCCCCCTCCCTCCCTCCCACCACCCCCCCCCAGTTTTCCTCGTCCCCTTCCTCCCCCCTGGCAGGGCCGGGGGCGGTGGAGGAGACAGCTTGTGGGTAGGCGGGCGCTGCCAGCAGAGAGGGAGCTGGTGCCGAGCGTGCTTTCGCGCCGAGAGCTGCCGGCGCTGCCAAAAAACTCGCGGTATGGGGGCTCAGAGCGACGTCCCCGCCCGCCGCCCCGCATCGCCGAGGTGGCTCCATCCCCCCCAGAGCCCCCCCTGTCCCCTGTCCCCCCCCCGTCCCCTTCTGCAGCGACGTCCCCGCGCTCCCAGGCACGTGGCAGCGGGACCCCGCGCAAGCCCCCTGAGCATCCCACCACCCCGCGCCTCCGGAGCAAGGGGAGACCCAGCCCGGCCCCTCCGCTCCCCCCCCCTTGCCCTAACCCCTGTTGGTTTTTCGTAGGCATCTTGGCAGAGGCGCGTTTTAAGGCGGAAAATGAGGTTTTGCTGGCGGGGGACTCCTCGCAGAGTCTGTTGGAGCGTTGTTCTGGTGAGCGCCCAGCCGCCGCGCCCTCGAGCGCGCCGTTCAGATGCGGCACCGGCATCCGAACCCCTAGAGGCTTTTTTGGACACCCGCCCCGGCGCCCCCCCCCTCCCCGCCACTAGCAGCAGTCTCGGCGTGCTCTGGGGCCACGTTCCCTTGTCCCCAACCCGGACGGGGACATCCGCAGCGGGCGCAGAGGACACGAGGCGTCTGCGCCCCGGCCGGGCGATGCTTCCTCTTCCTCTTCCTCCAGCCCCGACGGCGGCACCGGGAGGGGACCCGTCCCCCCGGTGTGTTGGGGGGGGGTCCTGCTGCCCGTCCCCGCGTTGTCCCCGTGCACCCAGGTGACGTTCTGCTTCGTCCCCAGAGCTCCTCTTCGGCCGAGCACGGGCGCAGCCCCAGCAGATGATCGGCATCCTGGGGGGCTCGGTGCTGCTCTCCCCGGCGCTGCCCCCCGGCAGCAGGGTGAAGGAGATCGAGTGGAGCTTTTCGGCCGGCGCCGGGGCCACGATTCAGGTGGCGGAGTTTGGCCCGGGGGGGGTTCGAGCGCCCCGACCCCCACGACCGTTTCAAGCAGCGGCTGGAGATGCTCAACGCCACGGCGCTGAGGATCGGGGGCCTGGAGCTGGGCGACAGCGGGGTGTACGGGGCGCGGATCAAGCTGCACCCGGCGCTGGTGGAGGACCAGTCCTTCAACCTCTCCGTCTACGGTGAGCGACGCAAAACGGGGCCGGGCGTTGAGGGGGGGGGGCGCAGCACAAACCTCCCCAGGCAGGCTCGAAGGATGGGGGAGATGCGGCGCAGAGCAACGAGGTGGTTTAGGATCGCCCCCCGCCTCCCGCACTGCCCTCCTTTACCCGCCGTGGGGTCCTTTGCGGGGCGGGTGACGTCGGTGGGGTGGCCGTGCCCCACGGTGCGGGGTTAGCGGGGTTAGCAGACCCCCTCACCACCCCCCCCAACCCACCTTTTTCCTTGGGCGCAGAGTCGGTGCCGAGCCCCCGGACCCGCAGCCAGCTCCTGGCCAGCACTTTGGAGTGGTGCAACCTGACCCTGCAGTGCCAGGGCGCGGGCAAAGGCGCCGTCAACGTCACCTGGAGGAGGGACAACGGGCGGCGGGACCCCGGCACCGACCGCTCGCAGCTGTCCCCCGACGGCACCACGCTGCGCCTGGCCCTGCAGCCCGGCACCGCCAACGCCACCTACGCCTGCACCGTCAGCAACCCCGCCGACCACAAGGTCGTCCTCTTCGACCTGCAGAGCATCTGCCGCAGCGGGGGTGAGGGGGGCTCGCGCCGCTCCTCGGCACCCTCGGGTGCCGCCGGCTCAGCCTGGGGTTGGTGGGGAGGGGGTCTCCCGTCGTGTGTCCCCCCCCAGCCCGGCTCAGCCCCTCGCTCTCTGCCCTCGCAGGGGGCCAGGCGACCTTCTCCAAGTCGGGGTACGTGGTCCTCACCCTCATCCTGCTGGCCGTGAGCCTGGGGGGCGCCTTCTGGTGCTGGCGGCTGAACAGCGAGAAGGCGGCGGACCCAGGTCGGTGGAGCACCTCTCGGAGGTGGCTCGGGGCTGAGCCGTGCACGGGGGATGTTTTTGGGGTCCCCCCTGACACCCCCCGCCCCTCGCTCCCCTGCAGCTGCCACCCCCACGGTGCCGGCCGAGGAGGGTCCCCCCGACCCCCAGTACGCCGAGATCGTGCGCCGGAGCCCCCCGGAAGGTAATGACCAGGTGAGGAGCCCCCGGAGGGTCGGGTGCTGCTGGTCTCGGGGGGGAGGGGGGTGGCATGCTGGGGAGGGGTCCCCATCACCTCGGGGTCCCCATCAGGGCGGGTTCCAGGTCACAGCGGGGTCCCCATCTCGTGGGGTCCCAGCCATGCAGGACGCTGGGCGCAGGGGGGGCTCCGCAGCACCGTGGGCTCTGCGTCCTTCCCGTCCTGGGGGCAAGCAGGGAGGGCAGCCGGGGGGGGTACTGGGGGAGGGGGAAGGACCCTCAGCAGCCCCCACTTCCTCTGCAGGGCCTCCGTCCCCCCGAAAATAACCCGGACCCGAACCCGCCGGAGAAAGCACCGGTCACCACCGTCTGCGAGCAGATCCGCCGGGCGCCAGAGGACACGGCTGAGGAGGTGACATAGGCCCTCAGGTGCGGGGGGACCGTGGCCGGGTCTGCCCCCGGGGCTGGGTGGGGACCCCCCCCAAACCCCCCCAAACCCCCCCCCCAACCTCTGTCACCGCATGCTGTGCCAGGCCCCATCCCGCTGCCGCACCCGGGGGTGCCACTGGATGGAGGGGGACAGGAGGGGCGAGGGCGCTGGGGGGAGATGCAGGGATGGACGGGGTGGCACGGACGGGGTGGCACGGACGGGGTGGCACGGACGGGGTGGCACGGACGGGGTGGCACGGACAGGGTGGCACGGACGGGGTGGCACGGACAGGGTGGCACGGACAGGGTGGCACGGACAGGGTGGCACGGCGCCCTCAGGCCACCTGACGGATTTCTTTCTCTCTCCCCGCAGGCGCCAGCAGCGCTGGAGCATGGGGACGTAACCCAAGGGCTGTGACGTGCGTTGTGTGCCAAACCCAACCCTTCTCCAGCCCCCCACCCCCCCACCCCCAAAACCCCCGATTTTGGCTCCGGGGACGGGAGGCGCCACCCCTGGGTGCCGGCCGGACGCTTCCCACCCGCCTCCGGTTTGCCCAGCCCGAAGCCCCCCCCCCCAAGCCCC
>CM021755.1:1591778-1609336 GCA_011075105.1 Heteronetta atricapilla | reverse complement strand
GCACCGGGGACCCAAGCGGGGGCACCGGGGACCCAAGCGAGGGGATTGGGGACCCAAGCGAGGGCACCGGGGACCCAAGCGGGGGACCCAAGCGGGGGCACCGGGGACCCAAGCGAGGGCACCGGGGACCCAAGCGGGGGCACCGGGGACCCAAGCCAGGGCCGTGGCCGGACCCTCGCTCCGTGGGCACGAAACCCGCCGGCTCCCCGAGGTGCAGCCTCCCCGCGGGGACCTGGCATTACCAAAATTTGCAGCACAGAGACAATTGGAGCCGGGGGGGGGCGGGGGACACACGGCGCCTGCTCCGCCAGTCCGTAAGCAGCGCTGCTGCGCTCGCCGGGTTCTTTTTTTTTCCCTCCTTTTAATTAAAAAGCTTAATTTAAACAAAGCTCTCGCAGCATCCCCTGCCTGCTGCAGCGAGGTTGCTGCGGGAATCCAGGGATTTGAATTGGGGTTTGCTGCGGCGTGGACGGAGGAGGCGGGGGGGGGGGACGCGCTTTGCATCTGATTTGCAAAATGGAAATCGTTACCCGCGGGCCGAGAGCTTGGCCCCGCCGCTCTCCCTCGGAAATAAATAATAATAAAAAAAGGGAAATTTGCTGCAGAAAAGCCCCAAAACGAGCCCGGTGGGACCGCAGCCTCCTGGCGCTGACGGCAGCTGTGGGGTTGTGGGTTTTTTTTTTTTTCCCCGGCAGCCGCGGGGACCCCGGCGCGGACGGGGTTCGCCCTCGGCCGGCGGCACCCTCGGCAGGGCCGCGCTGTTTCTCTGCGCACAAACTTGGGAGCAGACCCATCGTGACGAGCTTCCCCCCTGCGTCATCGTTCAGCAGCCGAGCGGCCGGGCCCTGCCGCGGGATCCTGCGGGGGGGGGGGGGCACACAAAAAATTGGGGCCCCAACCCCGGGGGGGGGGGGGGGGCCCCGGGGGGGGGGGGGGGGGCGGGGGTGGGGGGGGGGGGGGGGGCAAGGGGAGGAAGTTGAATCATTTTTAGCTGAAATTCCTTCCTTCCTTCCTTCCTGCCCCCAAATATCGGGAGGCGGCCGGCACGGGAAGGGCTGCGGCCGGGCCGAGCCGCGGGTTTGCGGCGGCGAGCGGCGCGGATCGGCGCATCCCGAGGCTGTGCCCGCCGGGCGGCGAGTGTCGGGCGTCCCCCCGGGACTGGGATTTCCCTCCCCGAGTTGCGGTTTTGCCTTTTGTTTCCCCCCCCCCCCAATTTATTTCTCTTGCCCGCAGCTCTCGCCCCTCCGTGCCGGCGCGACCGCGTCCGAGCGCCGTGTCCCCGGGAGGGGGGGGAACTGCAGGGAGCAGCCATTTGGAGACCCTGGAAGGGGGGAAAAGAAAAAGAGCGCGGCGCCTCGGAGCCAGCGGCTGCGAGGAGCCGGCTGGAGGCTGAGCCACTTTGCGGGGTTTGATTCCCTTCCCCTCTTAATCTTTTAATTGTGCCGCTCGCTCTGCGTGGGCTCCGGAGGTGGCAGCGCGTGCCGGGCCCTTGGTGTTCGCTCTGGAGCTCGGGTGCTGATTTTTCTCCCTTTTTAGTGATTTTTGTTCTCCCTTTTTCGAGCTGAATTGTCCGGAGTGCCCCGTCCCGAAGGAAACAAAAGGACTGGACAAAGCTGGCGGTGCCCTCCTCCATCCTGCTGGGTGCTGGGCTGCCGCGGGGGCCTCAGCATCCCCGGCGTGCTGCCACGGGGGGGGGAGATCCCGACCAGAGATGATAATTGAGCTAAAAATAGCCGGAATCGGGGCAAATAACCTCGGCCCAGCAACGTGACGTGCCCAGGGCGCAGCGGAGCGTGGGACACGCGAGCGGTTGGGTGGGGACGGGGCCGCTCCGAGGGCCATCGCCCGCCGCCGCCGCTTTGGAGCGGGCGAGCGGCCGGAGCCTTGGCCCCGGTCCCGCTGTGCCGGGACCCGATGAGTCAAGGGCGCTGGCGTGAGTCAGCCGGCAATTCCCGAGGAATTTCGGGCCCCAGAGGAGCCTGAAGGGCCGTGGAGCTGAAGCTTGTAGGAAAACCTGAGAGCTGAATCCTTCTGGTTTGGGACCCGGTGGCTTCCCGCAGCGAGCGCTTGGCCACCGAAGGCAGGGCTGGTTCGCGTGAGCCCGTCACCCCCCGGGGCAAACATCTGCGGGGTCCCAAATCCCCGTGGGGACGTGGCTGTCGCCGCCAAAGGAGAAACCCCCGGCGCTGCTGGAGGAGCTGCTGCAGCTGGGAACCCGCCCCGGGGTCAGGAGCGAGCCGAGGCGGCCCAAGCGCCCGCGCAGCCTTGGGTTCAAAACGGCCCCGTTTTGGCTCGCCGTAAGTCAATTAGGAAGAAGCTTACGCAAAGCCGAATTAAACTACTCGTGGAGACGGAAATAAGCTGGCGCTGGCCCGGCTCCCGCGGGTCGTGCGGGAAGGGGATCCCGCCGTAAGCGTGGCGTCGCCCCGCGTCGTGCTGCTGCGGGGCTGGGGGCTGCCGGCCGGGCTCTGGGCGCACGCGGGTACCTTTGGGCACAGGGGAGCTCGCCCTAAAGCCGGCCCTAAAAGGCTGCTCGGGTCCCGGCCTCGTTTGTCAGCGCCTCCCCTCTTAAGCCCTCGCATCCGGGGGCGATGCCAAAAGAGGAGCCGATCCTTCCTTGGCCTGGATAAACGGCACCGCCTGACCGGGCCGGGTAATCCCGCGGGTAATCTCAGCGGGATCACGCCGGTGCCGTGCCCCCCGCGCCTCCCGTGTGCCAGGAGGGAAAGCTGCCGGCTCGAGGCTGGGGGGCTTCGGGTTTGCAGGAGGCTCTGCTCCCAAAGCCCCCCCCCCTGGAAGCGGGGGCCCCGTCCCCTCGTTTACCCTCTCCGCCAAACCCCCGCCAGCACGGCCCCGTGCTGCTGCTCTCCGTCGGGGTGCCATCGCCACGTCCCCGCGGGCTGCTCGCCCTTTACGCCCCGCAGCCTGTGCCACGCTCTGCGAGGGGACGCTGCCCTGCTTCCTCCTCCTCCTCCTCCTCTTCCTCCTCCTCCCAGCCCCGCCGCCGGGATGCGACGCTGGGATTTTTCCCCGGGATGAGGTTTTGGGGGGCCGTTCGCATCATCGGGGAAGGAGCTGGAGCAGGAGGCGTTGGCCAGCCCCGTGCGATGGCGACGTCCGTCCCTGCTCTCCGGCTTGGCCGGGGGGTGCCAGGCAGGGAGGGGACGCTCAGGAGAGTGCTGATTCCACGGAAAGGGGCGCAATTAACCCAGCGCGCCTGTAATTGTGGTTTCGGGAGCCGTTGCGTCTTGGAAACCCGGCGGCGAGGCTCTCGGGCTGGTGCTGTCGTGGGCTCCGACTTCCCTTCCCCTGTGAGGGGGGGGGTTCGGGGCCGTGCAGGGCCCCTGGCTGGGTGCCCCCCACCTCCCGCAGCCTGGGTTTTGGTGCAGCTCGGCACGAGCTTGCGTGTGCCCGGAGCTACAGGAGATGGAGCTCCATGCAGGGGTGCCTGGACTTCCCGGAGGCTGCTCGCCCTTTCTCCAGGCTTCCCGCAGCCCCTTTGCCTCCTGCTCCCCGTCCCTGCTCCTTCCCAAGGCCGCAGGCGGTGTCCGAGTCTCCGAGGCTGTGCCAGGCAGGAGGAGAAGCCCCGGAGGG
Organism: Heteronetta atricapilla; assembly: GCA_011075105.1. Taxonomy (NCBI): domain Eukaryota; kingdom Metazoa; phylum Chordata; class Aves; order Anseriformes; family Anatidae; genus Heteronetta; species Heteronetta atricapilla. Next base: position 1,605,742 of record CM021755.1, on the reverse strand, counting down.
AGCGCGGGACGTGGGGAGGTGTTTCGGGGTCCCGCGAGCGGCTGCGTCGCGTGTCCCTCCGCCTCTCGATCCGCTCGCCTCCTTTTTCCGTCCTCCCCGCACCGCTGGCCTCGGGGCCTCGTGCCTCCAGCCACCCACCCCGGCTCCTCTCGGGGTTTCTGCCCTTGGCACGAGCCCGGTGGCGAGGCTGGGCTGGGAGAAGCGTTATCCCGAGGCCGGGCAGCTGCAGGGGGGAAGGATGGGTGCCAGCGCCGAGAAGGGACCGGGTCCCGGCGGTGCCTTGGGGTTGCTCCGTGTGCCCGACCCCGCTCTCCTCCTCCTCAGGTTGAGCAGCCTGTCTTCCCTGGGCGATTCGTCTTCGGAGCGGAGGTCTCCAGGGCACCGCCGCCAGCCCTCTGACTCCTCCGAAAGCACAGGTAGGATGCGCTGCCCCACCGAGGCTTCCGCAGGATGGTGCTGAGCCCTGCGCCCAGCACTGCTGGTGCCTCTCATCCGGCCCCGGGGCATGGCTGGGGAGGGAAACGGGGTCGCAAAAGTCCCCCGGGGGGCTGCAGAAGATGGGGTGGCTGCTGCTGCTGCTGCTGCTGCTGCCTCCAGGGGGGCCAGGCAGGGGCTGTGACCCCCGAAACCAGGTGCGCCGGGGGATGCGAAGCTCAGAGCCTCCCTTTTTGTTTACTCCCGATCCCTCCCCAGGTCTGGTCCAACGCTGCGTCATCATCCAGAAGGACCAGCATGGCTTCGGCTTCACGGTCAGCGGGGACCGCATCGTCCTCGTCCAGTCCGTGCGGCCAGGTGAGGGGGCGGAGGGGACGGGGGTCCCGCAGCCGGGCCGGGGGGCCGGGGGGGGGGGGTTTCCTCCCTCAACCCCGCAGCGGCCACATCCTGCCCGCGGGAGAAGGGAGGAGGTTTCGGGGCGAGGGTACCCGCAGCTCCCCGCCCTGGGGACAGCGCCAGGTTAAGGCCGGGATCTCCCCCCAGGACCCCCCCGGCCCCCGTGCAGCCGGCGGGTGGGTGCCTGGGGAATTCCCTTCGGCAGCCCTGGGGAAAGGCAGAGCCAGCAGCCCCGCGGCTCTTGGCGCTGTGCTGCGGGAGACGCCGCCGGCTCTGCTGTATAATGGCTTTGCGGGGTGGCAGGGCTGGGAGCAGCAATTTAGACAGACAATGAGCTGCTTATTTTACAGCGGATGTTCCCACCTCCTCCCCCCCTTCCCTCACCCCCCTCCCCCCCGCTTTCTAGCCCGAAAGCCAGGAAAAATGAGAATATAGGGAAGGGAAAACGCCGCGAGCTTCGAGGGCAGGTTAGCGCCGGAGGGGCCTCTCTCCTGCACCAGGAGCTGCGTGGAGAGACCCCTCCTCATCCCAGGGGGATGGGGACCCCTCCTGGAGGTGCTGGTGCTCAGGGGTGCCTGGGTGCCCCGGTGAGGCCGGGGGGGGACCCCCAGACCCCTCCAGCTGCCAAGGACGCGAGCGTTGAAGCCGGAGGAATCCCAGCGGTCCCGTGGACTTTCCTCTCTCCGAGCTCGCTGCCGTGTCTCGGGCCCTTGGCCCGGAGTCGGAGCTGATGGAAACATTTCCTCTCGGTTTTGGCTGGGAGAAAAGAGCATTTTTCGCGTCTTTTAAACCTCGACGGCTTTGTTACAGAGCGGGCCGGGGCGGGGGGGTGGAGAGGAGGCAGAGCAGCGCTGCTCCTCCTGCACCCCGCTCCTGCCTTTGGATGGACGCGGCTCTGGGGACGGGCAGGAGTCCCCGGGGATGGGGGGAACCCGGCCTGGGGGGGGGGGGTTCCCAGCTCCGGCCAGAGCTGGAAAAGGCCGGGCTGTGGGTCCTCAGGGCTGGCAGGCGGTGCCGGGGGCTGCGGCGAGCCCGGCACGGCCTCGCTGCCCTCGGTGACGTCCGTGTGTCCTGGTTGTGCGGCAGGAGGAGCGGCCATGAGAGCCGGGGTGCAGGAGGGTGACCGCATTGTCAAGGTGAGCACCCCCCGGCCCCCGCCTCGCCGCCACCGAGCCCCCATCCCCATGCAACCCCCCCGGCCTGACGCCGCTCTTCTCCTCTCCTCCCCTGGCCAGGTGAACGGCATGATGGTGACCAACAGCTCCCACCTCGAGGTGGTCAAGCTGATCAAGTGTGAGTACGGCCGCGAGCCCCGGAGGAGGGGGGCGGGAGGCGCATGGACACAACGGGGGCACCTCGGCCCCCAGCGCCCCCAGCCCATGGGCGCTGTCTGCCCCGCGGCGAGGAAAACGGGTCCTGAACACACAATCCCGGCCGGCCCGGCCAAGACAGGGCTTGGTTCTTGGCAGAAGATGAGAAAAAAAAACCCTCCCGGTCCTTCCTGCACCGGGCTCACAGGGACGGGGCCCCCCCGGTGCCGTGACGCTTGCCCGGCGTTTGGGGTCCAAGCAGTGAATAACGCAACTTTTTTTTCCTCTCCTTTCCCTTCCCTTCCCGCTCCCGGCTTCTTCCAGCTGGCGCCTACGTCGCTCTGACCCTCCTGGGCTCCCCCCCCGCCGTCCGTGGGGCTCTCCAACTCCCAGCAAGACGTCAGCACGCCGGGGGCTCCCCGCGTCGCCCCCGCTTGCCCCCCGCCGCCTCCGCCCCCGCCGCTCCCACCGCCGCAGCGCATCACCGGCCCCACCCCCCTGCGGGCCGCGCCCCCCCCCCAACCCCCCCCCCCCCCCTTAACCCTGCCCAACGCCCCCCCCTTGCATGGCCGGGGGCTAGGGGGGAAGATGGGCAGAGCTCAGCCCCTCTCTTCCATGCCCACCCTCCGTCCCTTGCAGGACCCCGAGGTTCAGAAGCACGCCACGCAGATTCTCCGCAACATGCTGCGGCAGGAGGAGGCAGAGCTGCAGGTACGGGGCTTTCCTCCCTACCAGGAGCCCCGTCCCCACACCAGGCTGGGTTTTTCCCTTCCCTGGGGGCAGCTCACCTCTCTCTCAACCCTTGGTCCCTGCTCACAGCACCCCGCAGCATCTCAGCCAGGCTGGGGAGATGGAGGATATTGGGGTGCCGGCACCCCTGCAGCACTCGGGTGCGCGGCCGGCCCGCCGACCCCTTCAGCTGCGCCTTTTCCCTCTCCCCGCGGGTTGTGGGACGAGCCGGTGGGCTCGGGGCCCTCGTGAGCATCCCCTTCTCTCCGCTCAGCGCTTCTACGAGGTGTACAGCCGCAACCCCGCCACCGTGGTGGAGGAGCAGATCGAGGGGGCACGCCGCAGGGTCAGCCAGCTGCAGCTCAAAATCCTCCAGGAGACCGGCGGCTCCGTGGTACGGGAGATGGCGCGGGAGCTTTGCGGGGAATTAACGGGGTCGGGGTGTCCTGGTTAAGGTCGGGGTGTCCTGGTTAAGGTTCGGGTGTCCTGGTTAAGGTTCGGGTGTCCTGGGTTCCCTCCAGAGCTGGAAATGGCCGGGCAGGGTGATGGAGATGTTTGTGCTTTCCCAAAATTTGCTGCCAAATTTGGGAGCCGCTGCAGCTGGGCGTCCCCCTTGCTCCATGCCCGGGTGTCCCCACGCGCTCGGTGGCGTCCTGCTGCTCCAGCACCTCCTCTCCTTGCAGGATTCGGGGCGGCTCTGCGGTGACTCCGGCTTGGCCGCTCTCAGAGCGGCAGAAGGTGAGCGGTGCTGGCAGCTTGGCCCTTCCCTGCCCCGCTGCGTGGGGCAGTCCCAGACACGGGGCTCAGCCTCTTCTCCGTCCGCAGGCCGCCTCTCGCTGGACTCTCAGGACGGTGACAGCGGCTTGGACTCGGGCACAGAGCGATTCCCCTCCGTCAGCGAGGTGAGAGCGCACCCCAACCGCTGCCGGGCACTGCCGGGGGGGGTGAAAATGGGCTCGGAAACCCGCTGCCCCTCACCCGGGGTGGCCGAGGACACCGGCGGGGCTCAGGTGGAGGGCGCTGCGCACCGCCAGGAGCCGAGGACCTGGCTTTGCGGTTGCAGTTACTCGATTACCTCCTGAACCAGATGAATTTTGTGTAACGCGGTCTCAGCTCTGAATTTTTGGGCCATGCAAGGCACGTCCTGAAACGCAGCGTACCCGGGCTCGTGGTCCCAGTCTTAAAAGTCCTTAAAAGCCCAGGAGCATGGATGTGGTGTCCAAGTTCCCCGGGCCCATTGAGAACGGGCCTTCGTGGTCTCTGAGCTGGAAACTGCTCCCGAGACAGCCCCAAACATCTCGGCCGGGTGGGCGAGAGCCACCCCCATCCCCCGGTGGTGGCGCGGAGCCGTCCCCACACCCGTCCCCTCCGTCACCTCGCTGTCATCCCGAGCAGATGTCCCTGAACCGCAACTCCGTCCTCTCGGACCACGGCTTGGACAGCCCGCGGACCTCCCCGGTCATCACCTCCCGCCTCTACCAGCACCACCGCCGCCAGGGCTCCGACACCCCCTTTGCCCCCACCGCCGAGCAGGTAGGACGGGGCCGATCCTGCCCCGCTGTGGGCTGGGTGCTGCGGCGCGGGGATCGGCCCGGCGGGCGTCCCTGCGCTCCCCAAAGCTGGCGCCTGGCTCCCAGCACCGTCCCTCATCCCCTGCAGGGATCGGAGCGCGCGGGACGTCCCCTCATCATCGGGCCGGAGGAGGATTACGACCCGGGATACTTCAACAACGAGGTAGCGGCGGCCAAGCTCCTCTTGGCTTTCATCCCGTCTTGGGGGCGGCTGGCCGGGGTGACGGGCCGGGGCTGTCACCCCTCCCACGGCCTTCCCTTCGTCGCCGCCTGCCCTGGTGCCCGGGAAGCGGTGGCATTTAGAAATCCTCCCAAAGAGGATTTCAGCCGGGCCGCCGACCTCTGTTCCCCCCCATCGCCCCAGCCTCCGCTGTCACCTCACCCACGCGGCGGGGACGGGGATGTCCCCGGTCGAGCCGGCGGTGCTGGTCCAGGGGAGGCCGGTGGGGCCCCGTCGGGGTGGGAGATGGGGAGCAGGGGCTGGGGTTTAGGCCAGCGATGAGCCGCGGGCTGGGGATAATCCGGAGAATTGGCTTCCTTTCCTGCCTAACCGGTGCTTTCTCCTCCGGGTCCTGCAGTGCGACTCCCTCTTCCAGGACCTGGGCAAGCTCAAGTCGCGGCCGGCACACCTGGGGGTCTTCCTGCGCTACATCTTCTCCCAGGCCGACCCCAGCCCCCTGGTAAGAGCTTACAGGCACCAAACTGGGAGGAAATACCGACAGGGCGGCGTGTGCGGGGCCCTCCCCGTCCCCCTGGGGTCCCGCAGGGCGCTGACGGTTTGCGGAGCGCCTCGGCGAAGCGCGGGCTCCGCGCAGGGCTCCGGCAGCCGGCTCCCGCTGCAGGCACAGCTGCCAGCCAGCGGCGTCCCCAGCTGTGGGCGAGGGGAAAGCCCAGTGTAGGGTTACACGTCCTCCCCTTCCTCCCAGGCGTGGCACGGGGAGGGTGCTGCCCTCCCCGGACCCCCCGGCATCGTTTCCTGTTTCATGGCCGTCCGGGCGTTGCTGAGCGTTCCACCTTCCTGCCTCGAACCCTTCCTCCCTCCTCGCTGACCACCTCCGCTCTCCCCTCCTTGCAGCTCTTCTACTTATGCGCAGACGTGTGCCAGCAGACGGCCGCGAAGGATTCCCGGGTCTTGGGAAAGGAAATCTGGAACATCTTCTTGGACAGGAACGCGGTAAGGAGCGGAGCTGCGAGCCTGCGTGGGGACGGGAGGCGGGAGGGGAATGAGCTGGAAAGCCAACATCGCCCTTCGGTGTCACGTCCCTTGCACAACGGCCCTTCTTTTAACGGCGTTTTTGCCGCTGCCGATGCTTTGCTGGTTCCTCTGCATCGGTGCACGTTGCGTAAGGCGCGTACCCAGGCGTTGCACAACGGCAGCGGCCTCAGCACCCGACAGCTCGGAGCAGCAGGAGCAGCAGGAGCATCCTGGCAGCGAGGATGAGGCTCGAGGCTCTGCCCTTAGCTCCCCTGGGGCACCTGCTGCTTGGAGGGAGCCGGCTTTGCTCCCGGAGCTCCAGAGGATTTTGTGTTTTGGGTGCTGAGTACCAGGCGTTTGTGTGTCTGGGAGCACGAGACTCTCAGCTCCTGGCTGCAGTGGTGCCGGGTGGTGGTGCAGGAGCACGGGCACCCTCCCCCAGCAGCTCGGCGCTGGTGTGAGCGTGGTTTCAGCCCCCCCAGCTCCTTCCAGCCCTGCTCGCTGCGTGGCAGGAGCGGTGCTGAGCTGCTCTTGTGTTGCCTTCCCTCCCCAGCCTCTCCGAGTGAAAGTGTCGGAGCAGCTCCTGGCTGAGATCGGTGAGTGAGGAGGAGGCAGGTCCGGGCAGATGGCGAGGCTCTCGCAGCCTGCCCCGGGGCAGCCGGGGGGATCCTCTGTGCCCTTCCCTGCCAGCTGAGCGTGGCTGGTGACACCGGCTGTCCTCTTCTGTCACCCAGAGGCTCGCCTGCGGAACGGGGACGATGTCCGAGCCGCCCTCTTTGAGGCTCAGGAGATGGTGATGCCCGAGATCCAGGAGCAGATCCAGGACTACAGGTGGCCCAGCGGCACAGAGCTCGCCGTGCTCCCCCCGTTCCTCCTCCCGGTGCCCGGGCTGGTGGCGCTGAGCCCCGTGTGTCCGCAGGACGAAGCGCACCATGGGCCTGGGGAGCCTGTACGGGGAGAACGACCTCCTCGACCTGGACGGGGACCCCCAGAAGGAGCGGCAAGTGGCCGAGAAGCAGCTGGCCCAGCTGGGTGACATCCTGTGAGTGCCCACCGGGAAGGGATGGGGCACGGGAACGGCTCGGCTCCTCCGTCCTGCCACCTCCCCGGTGTTACTGGGGGAGACTGGGAAGGAGAGTGTGGACTTGGAGCTGGGCTCGCTGGAATCGGGGCAGGAGGAGGGGGCTCACAGGGGGCACGGAGGGAGGAAGGGCTCGGTCCTGGGAGCACCTCACCGGGGGGCTGAGCAGAGAAAACCCTTCCAAACAAACTCTTCCATCCCTGTCTCTCTTTCCAGGTCCAAATATGAAGAGGACAGGAGGTGAGTGACCCCTGGATGTGGCAGGCGTGCGCCCAGACGCAGCCGCACTGCAGTCGTTAGCTCAGGAGACAAAAGGGGGGCTCGGAGACGAGGTGTAGGGGCACCCCCTCCCCGTGCTGGCCCGCGGCACCCTCTCCCAGTGCCGTGTATCCCTGGGGGCTCTCGGGGTGGCCCTGGGGAAGGAGCAGAGCCTGTCACCCCGCACCCTGCAGGCCATCCTGGCCTCGTTCACCTCCTCCAGCCCCTGACGCTGCGTCCCGGTGCCTCGCCTCCAGCTCACGCTCTGCTCTCTTCCAGCTCCCCCATGGCCTTTGCCCTCAGCACGTACATGAACCACACGGGCATCCGCAGCCGGGAGCCGCGCGTGGCCAGCGCCAGCGAGAAGGCGCAAGCCCTCCCGGACAAGGACAAGTGGCTGCCCTTCTTCCCCAAGGCCAAGAAGGTGGGTGGCTGGCCCTCGGGGATGGTGCTGCCGCCTCCCGAGGTCGGGGGTGAGCCTCGGGAGCCGCGCTGTGACGCCAGCGTTCCTCTCGGGTGTCCCAACAGAGCAGCAGCACGAAGAAGGAGAAGGATGCCATGGAAGACAAGAAGCGCAACCCCATCCTCAAGTACATCGGGAAGCCCAAAATCTCCTCCCAGAGCAGTGAGTACCGGCACCTTCTGGGACGCCGTTCCACCGCCTCCCTGTTCCGGAGGAGACCTGCGGCCACCCGCCTGCCCTCGGCTCCCCTTCGCTCTCAGCAGCTCCCCCGCGCTCTCCTCCTCCAGCCGCCCGTTGGAAACCCGTTATCTGGACCGTCCGTGCTCCCGCGTGGCTTTGAGGGGAGCAGGAAGGGATCTGAGCTGAGCTCTCCCCAAAATTCATCCTGAATAACCCCATCCTGCAGGCTGCCACAGCCCAGGAGCTGCTGGGGTGGGCTGGGATGGTGGAGAGCCTCCGCACGTGTGCCTCCAGCCGCGGGTGTTCCCCTTCCTCCCCTTCTGCTTTCAGTTCTCATGCCGTCAGCTCACCCGCTCCCCCTCTGCCTCCTTCGCCGCTGAAACGCAGGATTGATTTGACATCTCATTTTTGTTTTTCCTTTCAGCATTTCATGTCCCTTTGTCCCCTGTCGAAGGTAAAAGGCCTCTTCTTTTCTTTCTTTTATTTGCCATTCACCTCATGCGCTTGGTTTTGGTTTATCCCCCCCCCCCCGAGGCACCCAGCGTTGGGGCGGGAGGAGGGCTGCCCCGCGCGCGCGCTCGGGACGTCTCCCCGCTGCTGCCCGCTGGCCTCGGGGACGCCCCCGTGGTGAGCTCCAGCGGCTCCTCCTGCCCCACCTCACCGGGGTCCCCTCCTCGCCTTCGCCCCAGCAGTCAAACCCGGCAATGTGAGGAACATTATCCAGCACTTTGAGAACAACCAGCATTACGAGAGCCAGGAGCCCGGCACGCAGCGCCTCTCCACCGGCAGCTTCCCCGAGGACCTGCTGGAGGCTGACGGGTAGGGTGGAGGCTGCCGGGTGCCCTCGGTGGTCCCGGGGCTGTTTCTAGCCGGGGACCCTGAGTTTTCCTGCACGTGTACGTCCCCGACACCACGTGTGTGCATCCCTGCTGCCTCTCCGGGCTCAGCCTGACTGCTCCCGGCTTTGTCTCGCCGCTGCAGCTCCCGCGCCGAGGTCAAGCTGGGCCGGTCGGAGAGCTTGAAAGGCCGCGAGGAGATGAAGAAATCTCGGAAAGCAGAAAACGTGCCCCGGTCCCGCAGCGACGTGGACATGGATGCCGCAGCCGAGGCCACCAGGCTTCACCAGTCGGCGTCGTCCTCCGCCTCCAGCCTGTCCACCAGGTGGGAGAGCTGCTGCTGGAGCCCAATTTGGGGGGGGACCTGGGTTCCCCTTGGCCTTCAGGAGGGAGCCGGGATGCTCGGGGGCCTGAAACCTCCCCCTTGAGCTGAGACGTTGCCTCCTGGGCAGGCCAAGCCCTGGCCACATGGAGCCAGGATGGTGGCTTCAGCACCCGGCTGCCTGCAGAGCTCGGGGGCTGACGTTTGTCATGGAACACCGGGGGGGGAAATTGGGTTTAATCTCGTGGGAAACGCTGCAGGGGTGCGGCGGTGGGCAGAGGGGGCTCGCGGGTGATGCTCCTGTCCCTCCCCAGGTCGCTGGAAAACCCCACGCCCCCCTACACGCCCAAGATGGGACGCAGGTGAGTGCCCCATGCCGCCGCTGCCATCGCCTCTACCGCGCCGCCCCGAGCCCGCCGCGGGGTCGGTTTCCTACAGAGCAGGAGGGTCACTGTAGAGGGGACCGGGGGGGGTCAGAGGGGCTCTGCCTAGCTTCTCCCTTCCCAACCCCGGGGCCTTGCCAGAGCACAAGGGGAAGCGACGCCCAGGGCTGCCCCGGGAGGGAGTCCCCGGAGATGCCTCCGGCTTGGCGCAGTGCTGCTGCGTAACGTCAGCTCCCCGTCCTCGGGGGCTAGGGGGCACCTCTGTTCCCTTGTGTCTCACGCAGGAGCTTAATGGACCTATGTAGATGGCTGCTGGGGGACCTAGTCTTTTAGCTCGAGAGTCAGAGGCTTGTGCTTCTTGTGCTGAAGGTCCCGGGTTCAAGCCGAAATAGGGCCCAGGTAGATATTGGCTGTGCTGGGAGTGCTGCAGGCGGGCTCGCTGGCTGCCGCGGCCGCGGCGTACTCCCACCGCCGCCTTTCACCCTCCCAGGAGCATCGAGTCGCCCAGCCTGGGCTTCGGCGTCGACCCCTTCCTGCCTCACCTCCTGGAGGACGAGCAGGGCCAGCTCTCGGACCTGGAGCCCGAGCTGGACTCGCAGAACTGGCAGCACACGGTCGGCCGGGAGGTGCTGGCCAACCTGCCGCAGAAGGAGATCGACCGGCAGGAGGTGATCAACGGTAAGGAGCCGGGGGTCTCCTGCCCCCACCGGCACCTCAGGAGGTCCAGGAGATGTCCCCAAGCCCGCCTGCCTCTCGCGCAGAGCTCTTTGCCACCGAAGGGTCTCACCTCCGCATCCTCCGGGTCCTCGACCTCCTCTTCTACCAGCGGATGAGGAAGGAGAGCCTGCTGTCCCGCGAGGAGCTGGCGCTGCTCTTCCCCAACCTCCCAGATGTGATCGAAATCCACAGTGAGCCTCCTCCCTCTCGCCTTCCCCTCTTCCCCCGCAGACCTGGCAGCGCCGTCCTGTCTCTGCCCTCTTGTTTCCTTCTCCTGGCGGCTCTCCAGAGCCCGTTAAATTCTGGGATCTGCCCACCTCTGGGATGCCCGAGCGTCGCCAACCTTTGCGTCGCGTGGTTCAAGGGCAGGCATCGGTGCCACGCTCCTGGGCGGATTTCCCTCGAGCTGTCCAAGCTCACTTCTTGCCTTCTCGCGTCCTCGCCCAGATTCTCTCTCCGAATCCATGAAGAAGCTCCGGGAAGAAGGACCAATCATCAAGGAAATCGGGGATCTCATGCTGTCTCGGGTAAGGAGGGACGGCTGCTGGGGGGGCGCGGGGGCGATGCGGCCCCTGGGGACGTCTCATTCTCCACGAGGATGAACAGGAGGGGCTGCAGGGGGGATAGAGGGGGCTCTGTGGAGCCAGGGCAGTGGGGTGGATGAGCTCCAGGAGAGCCCTGGATGGGGTTGGGGTGGGCCAAGCCTCACGGTGACTGAGCCCCCCCTGTGCCCCCCAGTTCGACGGCCTGGCCAAGGAGGAAATCCAGCAGGTGACTGCGGACTTCTGCTCGTACCAGTCCATCGCCCTGGAGCTGATCAAAACCAAGCAGCGCAAGGAGACCCGGTTCCAGATCTTCATGCAGGTTCGCTCCTCTCCTGGGCCGCTCCTCACCCCGGGGCTCCCCTGGTTCCTCGCCCCCACCGCACCTCGGGGCCTTCATCCTCTTCCTCCCGCCCTAGGAAGCAGAAAGCAACCCGCAGTGCCGGCGCCTGCAGCTCAAGGACTTGATCATCTCCGAAATGCAGCGCCTGACCAAGTACCCGCTGCTGCTGGAGAACATCCTCAAGCACACCGAGGGTAGGGGCTGGGGGGTGCCGGGGGGGTGGTTACCGGGGCGGGGGGGACACACCGGGGAGCCGTGCCCAACCTCGGGCAGGTCCTTCAGGAAGCGACGGCTTTGGGCCGTGGGGCTCGTGCCTCTCCGTTGTCACCCGGAGCCAAATCGGGGGGCTGCGAGGAGGACGTGCTGCTTTCCAGCCAGGCTGGGGGGGCTCTGGGGGGAAACCTCCCCCCCCCCCTTGTAGCGGTTTGCTCTGGGCCGGTTCATTTCGGAGCCCGGGCTGCGGGTACGGGAGCTGGCACGGCGGGACGGGGCAGCGGCATCTCCTCCTGACCCTCCGCTCCGCCGTCCCAGCGGGCACCTCGGAGCACGACAAGCTGTGCCGAGCCCGGGACCAGTGCCGGGACATCCTCAAGTACGTGAACGAGGCCGTGAAGCAAGCGGAGAACCGGCACCGCCTGGAGGGCTACCAGAAACGCCTGGACGCCACCTCGCTGGAGAGGACCAGCAACCCCCTGGCTGCCGAGTTCAAGGTAAGCCCCCAGCTCCCCGGGGGGACTCAGGGGGAAAAAGGGGGGCACCCGGTGCCAGCCACGCTCACCGCTGCACCCCCCCCCCCAGAGCCTGGACCTCACCTCCCGGCGCATGATCCACGAGGGGCCGCTCACCTGGCGCATCGGCAAGGACAAGACCGTGGGTACGGACTTAACCCCTGAGGGCTGGGAGACCCCCCCCCCTGCTGCAGGATCTGGGCCTTTCACCCCCGGAGGCGTTTCGGGGACTCCGTGAGGCTGGGGACGGCGTGTCCAACGGGGCCGCCGTCCCTCCCGGCCGCGAGGAGCTGAGCCCCCGCTGCCGGCTGTCGCGCCGCAGACCTGCACGTGCTGCTCCTGGAGGACCTCCTGGTGCTGCTGCAGAAGCAGGACGAGAAGCTGGTGCTCAAGTGCCACAGCAAGACGGCGCTGGGCTCCTCGGACAACAAGCAGACCTTCAGCCCCGTGCTCAAGCTCAACTCGGTGCTCATCCGCTCCGTGGCCACAGGTAAGGGGTGGGGGGGACCCGAGGCGGGTGGCAGGGGGGGACCTATCCTGCTGGGTCCGGGCGGCCCTCACCGTACCCCGACCTCCTCCTCCCTCGCCCCGCTCCCCGCGCAGATAAGCGAGCCCTCTTCATCATCTGCACGTCGGAGCTGGGCCCCCAGATCTACGAGCTGGTGGCGCTGACGTCCTCCGAGAAAAACACGTAAGGAGGAGCTGGGAGCTGGCGGGGACGGGGCAAGGGGGGGGCTCCTCCGGGTGTGCCCCCCCCCCAGGAGCTGAAGGCGCTGCTCTGGGCCGCTCAGGTGGATGGAGGTGCTGGAGGAGGCGGTGCAGAGCTCCATGAGGAACGCCACCTTCCCCCCCAAGCGCCGGACGCCGGAGCCCACCCGCGCGGCCCCCTCCAGGTGAGCGGCGGGGCCTTACTGGGAAGCCGGGGCCGGAGCCCAGTCTGTGCTGGTGGGCACTGGGGGAACGAGGCCAGCGCGCCCACGGGGTCTCGCAGACCCAGGGGGCTGGGGGCGCGGATCCCCCCCCCTGCTGCTAGAGTGGCTCACTGGGGACCCGGGGGTGGCCGCCGTGGTTCCCAACCCCTTGTCACTGCTGTCCCCCCCCTACCTAACCCCCCCTTTTCCGTCCTCGTAGCCTGGTGTTGCCGGACGCCGACGTCTCCCCCATCCTGTCCCGAGGCAGCGGCTCCGCAGCGGAGGCAGAGGAGAGCTCCTCAGGTGAGACCCCCCCCCTCCAGCTCTGCCGCCCCCTCCTCGGGGTTTGGGGGGCGCAGCTCTGAGCCCTCCCCGTGCCCCCGCAGCGGACGACAATCCCGCCGAGCTGCTGGGCAAGGAGAAGCCCCCGGCGCTGCCCGAGGAGCCGCAAAGCAGCGAGGTAGAGGAGGAAGAGGAGGAAGAGCCCGAGGGGGCGACCGGAGCCCTCCCGGAGCCCACCCTGCGCCTGGCGCTGCCGGTGCCGCTGTCGGCGGAGGGCCTGGCCGAGGCGGCCCTGGAGGACGGTGAGCGCCCTTGGGGGGACGAGCAGGGGGTGGGGGTCCCCCGAGGGAGCCTGGAGGGGGGGGGGGGGGCCCCCAAAACCCCCCCTTTGCCCCCCCCCCCCCCCCCTTCCCTCCCTCGTCCCAGTGGAGAACCTGCGGCTCCTGATCCTGCGGAGGCTCCTGCCCAGCCGCGACGCGGAGCCCGAGGACGACGTGACGCCCACGCCGTCGGTCAGCGGGGGCGCCCAGCCCTGGGACTCGCTGCTCTGCAGCCAGGATTCGGCCTCCCAGGAGGCGCTGGCCGAGCCCCCGGCACCCCCCGAGGAGCCGAAGCCCCGAACCAGCTGGGAGGAGACGAGCGAGACGGGTCCGGCAGCCGAGGAGCCCGGCAGCTACAAGGTGGTCCGGAAAGGTAGGGGGCTGCCGCCTGCCCCCCCCCCCCCAAATTCCCCCCCCTAGGCCGGGTAGGGGTGCAGGAACCTGGGGACCCCCCCCCTTTTTGTCTCCCGTACCTGCCCCTGGCTGCACTTGGGGTGCTGCTCCCTGCTTGCACGAGGTTTGCTGGGCCTGGAGCTGGGGGCTCATGAGGGGGGCAGGTAAAGCCCCCCCCTCCCTGCGCACGGTGCTGGTGGGTGCTGGGTGCTGGTGGTGGGGTGCTGAGGGGTGCCAGGATTGGGGTGCTGGGTGCTGGTGGGTGCTGGTGCTGGGTGCTGGTGCTGGTGGTGGGGTGCTGAGGGGTGCCAGGATTGGGGTGCTGGTGGCGGGTGCTGGGTGCCTGGTGCTGGTGCTGGTGGTGGATGCTAACATTGGGGTACAGTGGTGGGGTGCTGGTGCTGGTGCTGGGGTGCTGAGGGGTGCCAGAATTGGGGTGCTGGGTCCTGATGGGTGCTGGTGCTGGGACGCTGATGGGTGCTGGTGCTGGGGTGCTGATGGTGCCAGGATTGGGGGTGCTGGTGGCTGGTGCTGGGTGCTGGTGGGTGCTGGTGCTGGGGTGCTGATGG
>CM021755.1:1559967-1576778 GCA_011075105.1 Heteronetta atricapilla | reverse complement strand
CCCACCCTGTGCCCCCCTCCCCGCCTTGCCCTCACCGCTGGAGCAGTCGGCTCCCCTCCAGCCCGGCTCGCACTGGCAGCGCTCGGGGGCCACGCACCGCCCGTGGACGCACTCCTGGGTGCAGCGAGCTGCGGGGACGCGGCCGGGAGGTGAGGGGGGGACACAGCCCGGAGCCCCCTCCCCATCCATCTCGCCCCCTCGCCCCACTCACGGACGCAGACGTCCCTGCTCTCGTAGTAGCCCAGGCAGCACTGGTAGCGCCGGCGGTAGTCGGTGCGCACCGCCTGCCGGTACTCGGTGCGGTACACGATCCTGTGCCGAAACCAGCGCCGTGAGGACGGGGGTGCTGGGGGGGGGGGACACACCCTACCCGACCCCCCCTCACCTCCCCTTGGCCACCGGGCAGCACCCATGGGGACAGCGCTGAGGACACGCTGCGGTGGGACAGGAGAGCAGGGACCCCCCCCCCACCCCAGCCCCGCTCTGGGCACCGGGGGCTGGGTGAGAGGGGTTTGATTTTGGGGGGGGGCCGCTCTCACCTTTGCTGCAGGCAGGGCTGGGATGAGCTCAGCACCCTGGCGCAGGGCTCTGCGGAGGCCACGACGTGGGGCTTGGCGTACGACTCCTTCACCGCCGCCGTGAAACTGCCAGGGGGGGAGCACAGAGGGCGCGGGGTGGCGGCAGGTCCCGCGGGGTCCCCGCCGCCCAGTTCCCCCCCAGTACGGCTCCTACCTCTCCCAGTAGCTGCAGACGTTGGGGTCTCCGGGGTGGAGGGCGGCCAGGAGGCAGGCGTGCACCGCCAGCGCCGCGGCTCGCAGCGCCATCCTGCCCGGGACACGGCGCTGAGCGCGGAGCCGGGCTCGCACGCCGCGTTCCCGCTCCCCACCCACCGCCCCCGGCTCGGGCTCGGGCTCCCCGCGGGGCCGCGTTCGCATTCCTGCGTGCGGAGGAACCGTCCTGGCCCCGGCCCCAGGCAGGCGTTAAGGGGAAACTGAGGCACGGCCGCACGGGTGGCCCCAGCACCGCGCCGACCCCACAAGCAGCCAGAAGCGCCCCGGCCCCAACTGCAGCCGCTGCTGGGGGGCGAGGGGGGGTCCCAAATATCCCAACCTGGGGATGGTTTTTGGCAAACGCCACCACCGTGGCGTGGTGCTGAGGACATCCCATGGGATGCCCCAGGCCCCATCCCAGCATCTCCTCACCCTCAAAACCTCAGCTCCCTGCAGCCCATCGCAGCGCGGGGCCCTGCCAGGTGTCCCCAGGGTGCTGGGGACCAGGCTGTGGGGACGGGAAGGAGTTAACCCCCCCCCCCCCTCAGCCCCCCAGCCCTGGCAGCCGCCCCGCGTGGCCCCGGTTCAATGCTTTTAATATTTATTTGCAGCCGTGTTTCCTGGATCCGCCGTGTTCTTGCTCAACCGAGCGAGGGACCGGGCTCACCGGGGCGGCGCTGGGAGCGCGGCCAGCTCGGAGCGGGGTCGGCGCACGGGGCCGTGCTCTGCGGAGTATTTTGGGGAGGGGGCATCGGGGTTTCGGCGAGACCGAGCAGGAGGGAAGGGCGAGGGCTTGGGCACCGGCCCCATTGGGGATGCCGGGACCCCGTCCCGGTGACCCCGAGCCAGCCCCGCGTGGCCCCGAGCACGCGGCACCGTGTTTACGGGGCCGTTCCACGGCTCTCCGGTGAATGCACACGTGTGCCGCGGGAGGAAACAGAGGTTTCCTGAGCCACGCAGCTGGATTTACGGCCGCTTCCTCGCTGCTCCAGCCAGGCCGGGGACAGCCACCAGCCCAGCCTGGCTGGGGACACCCCAGAGGTGCCACCACCCCCACCCCCTGGCACCATCCTCCTCCTCCCCGCTGGGGCCGTGCTGGCTTGGTGCAAACCCAAGCAGCGGGCGAAGGGGGCTGGGGGTGGCCCCACAGCCCCCCCCCCCCCCCGGGGCCGAGCCCTCCCCGCCCCAAAGCGGCGACGTTTTTCTAGTGGAAAAACCGTTTAGTCAGAAAGTTTCTCCCCGTTTCCCTTCAGCTCCCGGCGGCCCTTTCCAGGGTGAGTAATTGCTCGCCCGCTTCCGAGCCTCCCGCCCCGAGCCTCTCCTCCCTGGGACGGGACCCCCCGAGCCCTCCCCACGGCCCCGCAGCGCCCCCCCGGTCCCGTCCCTGCCCCAGCAAAGCCCCGCGCCAGGGGCTGGGGGGCCCCAGCGCCACTGCGAACAACAGGAACCGCTTGGAGATGCTGGCAGGAAAAGCGAGGAGTCATCAAAACGCGGGGCCCAGCTGGTCCTAATCGGGGAGCGGGGGCGGCCTCCTGAGACCCCCAGCGTTATTTTGGGGGTGCACGGCAATAGGGACCCCCAAAAGCCGGCCCCACAGACTCCTCCAAACCGCCTCCGGAGCAGGGAGCAACGCATTCCTGTTCCGGGGAGCCCCGATCCCATTTGGGGACAGGGTTGGGGTGCTCAGGCACTGGTGGGGGGGGGGTCTCCAGCACCCAGCCCTCCATCACCTTCCCCCCTGGGTGGCAGCTCCCCTAGGGACCCACCTGCGTGCTCTTTTTGCAAACCAGACCGGAGGAAAGGGGACATCCCGAGGGGCTGGGGGATGGATTTCATCCCCCCCCTCCCCATGAAGCTCCCTGCCTGCTCCCTCCCGGGGTGACGCAGGGTCGGGGAGCATCGCCCGCAGGTGCTGGGGCGCGGAGCCAAATTGTGTAGCGTGGGAAGCTGGGGGGGGGGTAGGGGGGTCCAGCCCCGGTGAGAGGGCAGGGGACGGGGGGCTCCTGCCCCGTCCCCATCAGGGACACGGAGCCCGGGAAGGCGCCGGGGCTCCCAGAGCTGTTATCTGTGCCCCGGCGCTTCCTCTGCCGAGGGCTGACGCGTTTCCTCCGGGGACTGCGAACATCGCGGGGACACCGTGGGGACACCGTGGGGACGGGGACGGGGATCGGGATGAGAACGGGGATGGGGATGGGCATGGAGATGGGAATGGGGTTGGGGATGGGAATGGGGTCAGGGTGGGGAAGGGGGTGGGGATGGGTCGCTCTTAGGGTCAGGGTCAGCGCTGGGGTCACCACGGGGGGTCGCAGCTCCTTCCCCCGCTCTCCCCCGCCACCGGGGGACCCCAGAACCGTGGGCGCAGGGCTGGGGACCGTCCCCTCGGGGCCACCCCCGGGGGGCGCGACGTGGGACACTTACCGGGCCGGGACCGGGACCCCCTCCGGGCCGGGACCGGGACCCCCAGCGGGCCGGGACCGGGACCCCCAGCGGGCCGGGAGGCGCAGCGCGGCCGTCGGAAGCAGAGGGAGGGCCCGGAGCCGCTCTCAGGAAGTTTGGACGCGGAGACAACTACGGAAAAGGGAAAAAAAAAAAAAAAAAAAAATCCTAGGGTTGGGTGGTTGTTTTTTTTTATCCTCGCCTTTTCTGGCCAGAAACCAGCAGGTTTGGAACAACAACAGCGCCGGGGCTCGGGGGGGGGGGGGGCGCGGCCCCGAAGCCCCTCTGTGGGACACCCCCAAGCGGGTCCCGGCCCCCGACGGCTTTGGGGACAGGAGCACGGCCCCGAACCCCCCTGAACTCCCCAAATCCCCCCATTTTTTTGGGGGGGGGGTCCGTACAGGAGGCGGCGGCGGCACCTCCGGGGCAGCCCCCGGGGCCGCGCCGGGCTGAACAGCAGCGCCTGGCGGCCGCGGCGAGCGGAGCCCGGCCGGCACAAAACGGTTTGGCCCCGCAGCCCCGGGCACGATTTGTCCTTGCAGCCCTCATCCCGTGCACACATCGGCCCTGAATCCCAAGCACATCATCTCTGCATCCCACACACATCATCCCTGCATCCTGGGCACAATTTGTCCTTTGCAGTCCTGCATCCCCTGCATATTTTGTCCTTGCAGCCCAGCATCCCATGCACACATCAGCCCTGAATCCCCACACAACATCCCTGCATCCCACACGCCTCATCCCTGCATCCTGGGCACATTTTATCCTTGCAGCCCTCATCCCATGCACGTATCATCCCTGCATCCCGTGCACACATCAGCCCTGCATCCGCATACAACATCCCTGCATCCCCCATGCCTCATCCCTGCATCCTAAGTACATTTTATCCTTGCAGCCCTGCATCCCGTGCACACATCAGCCCTGCATCCCCATACAACATCCCTGCATCCCCCACATGCATCATCCCTGCATCCCACAGGCATCAGCCCTGCATCCTGGGCACATTTTCTCCTTGCAGCCCTGCATCCCATGCATACATCTGCCCTGAATCCCCACACAACATCCGTGCATCCCACAGGCATCATCCCTGCATCCTGGGCACATTTTCTCCTTGCAGCCCTCATCCCATGCACACATCGGCCCTGAATCCCCACACAACATCCCCACATCCCACACGCATTTTGTCCCTGCAGCCCCGCATCCCGTGCACATTTTGTCCTCGCTGCCCCCCCGTCCCACAGCCGTCACACCACGGCTACAGGCTGGGGGCAGAGCGGCTGGGGGGCGGCCCCTTCTCACAGGTAACTGTGGTGGGACCAGAGGGAACGGCCTCGAGTTGTGCCAGGGGAGGTTCAGGCTAGAAATGAGACATTTCTGCTCAGAAAGAGCGGCCAGGCACTGGGACGGGCTGCCCAGGTTGGTGGTGGGGTCACCGTCCCTGGGGGTGCTCAAGGACAGGTTGGACGTGGTGCTTGGGGACAGTTTGTGGGTGACATTGGTGGTAGGGGGTGGTTGGAGCAGGCGATCCTGAAGGGCTTGTCCCACCCTGATGATCCTGCGACCCTCCCTGCATCCCCCGAGCGTTCGGTCCCTGCAGCCCAGCACCCCGAGTGCGCAGCGTCCCCGGGTGCCAGGACCCCGGCCGCAGGTCCCAGCACGGACACCTTGTCCCAGTGCCCCTGGCAGACTTTGTCCCGCCCCCCCCCCCCGTGCCTGCAGCAGCCCCGTGCCATAGGGTCCTGGCTGCTCAGCACCCCAGCAGCATGGGGCGCCCCCCCCCCAGCACCCCAGCAGCGTGGCTATACACTACGGGGTGCCCCCCCGCAGCACCCCAGCCTCCTGGCATACATCACAGGCACCCCCCCATATATCTCCCCCCTTATCCCAAGACCCCTACCCCAATACCGCCCTACATCCCGGGCTCCCCCCCATTTCACCCCTGGGGGGCTCGCCCACCCGGCCGGGCAGCTCAGCATCGCGCGTCGCCCCCTCCCCACGCCCAGCCACCCCCAGCGAGCGCGTACATTAGCCGGCCTCAACTGATGTCAAGGCGCCGTTAATTGCCTCTCCTCGTTACAGTAATAGCTCTAATCACTCCTAACGATTTTCACCGTCCCACTGTGGCTCAACTGCCCCCCCCCCATAACCGATGGGGGTCCATTAGGAGCAAGCCCACCCGCGGCCCCCGGGGCTGCCACGGCCACCCCAAAACGGAGCAGGGCTGGGCACATAGGGGCAGGGGGGGCTGCGGGTTGGGGACAGTGGGATTGGGATGAGCTGGGGACGTCGGGGCTGGGAGCCCCCTGAAAGTGATGACCCCCCCCAACCCCCCCAGATGTTGCTCTTAAATAAGGCATCCCGGGGGTCATGGGGAAACGTTGCTCGGGGACACTTCAGCAGCACTTCAGCTGCGCCTCGTTAGCGCCGAGATGCCTCTGCAGCCCCTCCGGGACCACCGGGGCCGGGAGATCGAGGCCCCACAAGTGCACTTAGGGGCTGCGCGGGGGTCCGGCCCCCCCACTCACCCACCCCCCTCCGAGACCCACAGTGCAGCTGCATCCCCGCAGCTTCCACCAGCCCCAAAAAAACCCCACCCGGCCCCAAAACAGGGCAAGCTCCACGCACCAAACCCGCACCCGAGCCGCGCCCGGGGGGCCCCCCCGCCCCGGCGGGGGGGGGGGGGCCCCCCGGGAGACCCCCCATTGGGGGGGGGGGGGGGGGGGGGGGAGCAGGGCCACCAGCACCACGGCGCAGGATGCGGCCACAGCGTGACAAAGCTCATCCTGCTGGATGCGGGACGGGGCCCGGGACCCTGAGCCCTCTTTAACCCTCATTAGCCCCATCCCCAGCCCGGCTGCGGTGCTGCTGGGGGGGGTTTGGTGGGGAGGGGGGGCACTCTTCCAGGGAGCAGAGCCGTTAATTACCTCATTGCCAGAGTCCATTACCGCTCCCCCCCGGAGCAGCTGAAATGGAGAAACTGCGGCGTGGGGATGAAATCAATCAGGGCTGAACGCTTCTGGGAGAGGGGCTGGCATGGGGGGTATGGGGGGGTTAACCCTCCCCTAGCTGCCCCACGGGGGAAACTGAGGCCCGGCCACGGGGACACCTGTCCCCGGGTCCCCCCCGCACCACGCCCGCTGCTCTGTGCCACGTGCGGGCTCCTTTTTGGGTCGTTTTGCTCCTTTTCCAGCGCCCGGGCGGCGCGCGGCCACCGCTTCCCCTCGGCGGGGCGCGGTATTGACCGAGGAGGCAATTTGCAGCGCGGCGCTGGAAAAGCTCAAAGTTGTAATCTTGTTCTTTCCTCAAATTAGATAAGAGGGAAAAGCCCATAAATCAGCACAGGCAGCGATTAGAGAAACCCCAAGGAAGGAGGTCGCTCTCCCGGCCGCCCTGCGCACCGCTGCCACGGCTGGGTGTGGGGCACCGCTCGGACCCCCCCACCCGGACCCCCCCAGGAAAACTTTGGGGTGGGACAAGGGGCCAGGAGCCACAACCTGGCTGCATAGGGTCGGTTCCCACACCCGCAGGACAGCCCCTGAGCTCGCTGCCTCAGTTTCCCCACCTGCTTTGCCATCCCCGGGGCCGGTGCCCGCTGCGGGGTGACAACTGGGGACAGTTCGCATGCAGGGGGGCACTGAGGGGGGGGGCAGCTCCGTTTTCCTGCTGCTCTCAGCATCCTGAATTCACCCCGAGCCAAGCGGCACGGCGCCACGGCACGGCTCTGCACCGTGCCTCAGTTTCCCCCCGGCTCCCCTTCCCTTATCTCGGGTCGCGGTGGGTAACAAAGGAGCTGGCAGAGCCCAGCCCGCGCTGCCTAATTAGCCAGATGAAATCAATTCGGCTCCATTACAGCCAGATCCAGGTCTCAAACATTACCAAGGCGGCCGGAGGGCCCTGGGAAGGATGATTAAGTGGACGCTACAGGGCATTCGATAACCCCGTGGCTCCGATGACGGTGCGCGGGGAAGGGAGGGCTCCCCCCGGGAGGGCTCCCCCCTTTGTCCCAGTTTTGGGGTTCTTCGTCCCTTTGTGCTGCCAAGCGCCCCCGCTGCATGCCAAACCTCAACACCAGGGGCCGAGCCATCTCCGTGCCACCACGACCCCTTCAGCTCCTCTTCCCCTGCTCCAAAAAGCCCTCCTTTCCCCCCAAAGCCCCTCTTTCTCCCCCAGAAGCCCTTCTTTTCCCCAAAAAGCCCCTCTTTCCCCCCAAAAAGCCCCTCCCTCTGCCCAGCAGCCCCCCCCCCCCCAAGGCAGCCAGGTCCCAGCGCGGCAGAGAAGTGGATGTTTTATTATGGGCCGGGTTCGCTGCGGGGCGAGGAGCAACCAAGCCACGGGAGACCCTCGCCCAAGACACCCCGGCCCCCCCCAGAGTGGTCGAGCCACCAACGTGGGTCTGGGGGGCTCCCGGTCCCCCCCCCCCAGGAGCAAACCTACATCGGGTGGGTGCCGTGGCCACAACCCCGTGTGGCACAGCTCCAGCAGCACGGCCCCGGGACCCCCCAAAGCGGCCCTACAGCCCCCCACCCAGGAAGCTTTCCATGATAAATGGGGTGGGAGCCCCCCAGGGATCCCTTTGGGGCAGGGGGGGGACACGACGTGGAGAGAGGGGCCAGAGCCCTCCGGCCGGCCTGGGGGGGGTGAGAGCCAACCCCTCCGGGTGGCACGAGGTGAGGAGGGGGATGTTGGGGAGCTGAGGGGCTCGGGGGGGGGGTCCCCGCTCAGCCCAGGATGTCCAGGTAGATGGGGGGGCTCTTGACCAGAGCCTGGAGGCGGCTGTGGATGTCCTTGATGCGCTGGCGCTGCTGGGGCTCCCGCTGCCAGCAGCTCTGCATGATGTCGTACACCTCCGAGGGGCACGTGCGGGGCCGCTCCAGCTCCCGGCCCTGCGTGATGCACTCGATGGCCTGGGGGAGATAAAGGGGGGGGGGGAAATAGAGCTTGCCCCCTCCCCAAGCTGGGCTTTTCCCTCAGCCCAGGCACCCCCAGGACTAAGGGGTCCTCTCCTCGCCCCAGCCTGAGTGCAAAAGGGGACGCAGGAGGCCAGCTCCGTGCTTGCCAACCCCAGAATTGAGGAGGGGGGCTCTGACGGGGTGGGGGCTCTGACCAGGTGCTGCCCCCCCTTTTTCCAGCTCACCTCGGTGTTGGAGAGCTGGTACCAGGGCTGCTTCCCGTAGGTGAAGATCTCCCACAGCACCACGCCGAAGCTCCAGATATCGCTCTCGGTGGTGAACTTGCGGTAAAGGATGCTCTCGGGGGGCATCCAGCGGATGGGCAGCATGGTCCGGCCGCCCACCTGTCCGGAGGGGGGCCATCAGCTGGGGATACCCCCCTACACCCCCCTACACACCCCCTCCTCCAATCCTCCCCCTCCCCGCAGCCGCCGGACCCCCAGCCCCCCACGCTAAGTGCTCTGCGGCACCATTAAATATGGATGGGCTTGGGGTAGGGGGCAGCATCTAAAATGGAAAAATCGAGGCCGGGGAAGGGGGGGGGGCACGGAGCAGCCCCGGGGCTGCTCACCCGGTAGTAGTCGGTGCTGTAGATGTCTCGGGACATGCCGAAGTCGCCGATCTTGACCACCAGCTCGTGGCCCACCAGGCAGTTGCGGGTGGCCAGGTCGCGGTGCACGAAGTGGAGGGAGGCGAGGTAGACCATGCCCGAGGCGATCTGCGTGGCGATCTGCAGCATGTGGCTCAGCGACAGCTGCCCCCGGGGCTGCCCCTGGTCCTGCTCCAGGATCTTGGCGTCCGGCCCGTGGGACCTGGCGGGGCAGAGGGGGTGCTCGGAGCCGGGGGGGGGACGAGGGGCGTGGGTAGGGGGGGTGGGCACGCAGGGGAAGGGCGTGCAGGTGTGCGTAAGGTTGGGTGCAGTGGTACGGGTGTGCTGGGGAAGGGTGTGCACATGTTTGTGCATGCACGCAGGAAGGTGTGCACGTGTGTGTGTGCACACAGGAAGGGGTGCACGTGTGTGTGTGCATGCAGAAAGGGGTGCACGTGTGTGTGTGCATGCAGAAAGGGGTGCACGTGTGTGTGTGCATGCAGAAAGGGGTGCACTGTGTGTGTGCATGCAGAAAGGGGTGCACGTGTGTGTGTGCATGCCCACAGGAAGGGGTGCACTGTGTGTGTGCATGCAAAAAGGCATGCACACATGTGTGTGCATGCAGGAAGGTGTGCACGTGTGTGTGTGCACATGCCCACAGGAAAGGGTGCACGTGTGTGTGTGCATGCAGAAAGGCGTGCACTGTGTGTGTGCTTGCAGAAAGGCGTGCACATGTGTGTGCTCAAGCCAGAGAGAGCCGTGCGTGTGAGTGTGCATGTGCTGGGGAGTGTGCACACCCACGTGCAGCCACCCCACGAAAGCCACACGCGTGCTCACCCATGCTGAAGCAGCATCCACACACGCGTGTGCGCGCACAGCGAGGCAGCCATGCATGCAGGTGCCTGGAGGCACGGTGCACGCACGTGTGAGCGCACCCACCATGGGGAAGCCCGGGTGTGTGCCGAGGAGGGCTGTGCACACGCGTGCACACGCACACACCGCCACGGCGGGCGTGGAAGAGGCCGGGCAGGGGCGTGCGAGCCACGGCCGGGGGCCAGCGCGGCTGCGGGCGAGCCGGGGCAGGGCGCACGCTGCCTTTGATGGCGAGCGCTGCTGACAGCCGGGCCGAGGGGGCTCTGCTCGGCAGAACCATTACTGCCAAGTCCCATAACAATAATCATAAAAGCCACGTCTCAGAGCTCATCGCCTGGCCACTAAAGCGATGCCTCTGGCAGCCCCCCCTTACCCCCCCCCGTCTAGCAGCAATACCTGGGGGGCCAATCGAAAAGTCTCTGCTTATTCCAGCTGATGGCCAATCTCTCTCTATTTAAGCCTCTCAGACAGCTAATCTAATCAATATTGCAAGGAGGGCTGCATTAGCAGGGAGCGCGGGGCGGGCTGGCTGAGCCCTGCTGATGGAGCGCGGGGAGGGGGCCGCGCGCGCCGGGCCCACCTGAGGAAGCGGTTGAGGTCGCCGTGCTTCATGTACTCGAAGACCATGATGAGGGGCTCGCCCTCGGTGCAGACGCCGTAGAACTTGACGATGTGCTCGTGCTGCAGCACCGTCAGCAGCTCGGCTTCCCGCTGGAAGTCCAGCCGCGCGCTCTCCGTCACCTCCTTCAGCGCCTGCCATCGGCACACGGCCTCAGCCCGGACCCCGGACCCCCCCCCCCCCCCCATTTTCCCCCCCCCGGACCCCCGCCACCATCATCCCCCTCCTCACCTTCACGGCCACCAGCATCTTCTCCTGCTCCGGGAGGAGGTTGTAGCACTCGGCCAGGAAAACCTTCCCGAAGGCGCCTTCGCCCAGCTCCCACTTGAGCACGATGTCCCGGCGCTGCACGTGGTGCACGCCTGGGGGGCACCCAGGCATCAAGCCCCCAGGCATCAAACCCCCCAGCCCCAAGCCCCCCACCCCGGCTGGGTGCAAGGGAGGGTGCTTGGGGGCTACATGGGGTGCTCGGGTTCCCCCCCAGCCTTACAGGCGTTGCAGAAGTACTGCGGGTTCTCGATGAAGTTGCTCTTCAGCCCCTCCAGCTTGCTCTCGGTGGAGGACAAGGGGCTGCTGCCCAGGTTCATGAAGTGCAGGGACATGGCCAGGTCGTCCTCCTGGGCCAGCACGGCCGAGCCTGCGGGGACAGGGACATCACGGGGCGGGGGGGGGACACACAGGGGGAGCGGGTGTTTTACGCAGCGGTGCCAGGCGCTGCCGAGCATCCCCCCGCCCCGGCCGGCCCCGGGGGGAGCCAGCCCGATCAAACCCATTTAGAGGCTGAATCCATTCCAGGAGTGAATTAGCAGCTGCTGCCCGCGCTGCCTGGCCCCAGCGGGGGCCCCCATCGCCACCCGGTCCCCCCCCCAGGGGTGCAGGGCAAAGGGGACCCGTGGGGACCGTCACCCTGCGGCCGGGCGCGGGGAGCGGGGCGAGGGGGGGACTCACGGTTGATGCCGAACTTGGAGCGGCGCCCGCACTTGTTGAGCACCAGGAGCATGACGGAGAGGAAGAGGCAGGCGAATACAGCCAGGGCCACGGCCACCGAGACCTGGGGACGGCGGGGACGGGGGCTCAGGGTCCTGCTGCGGAGCCGGGTCCCTTCTCCCAGCCCTTGGGGTGGAGGTGGCCGCCAGCCCGTTGGGGAAACTGAGGCACTGGGAGGGCAGGGGACTGCCTTCATCCCCATCACCTTCCCGCCTCGTCTGGCCTCGGGTTTTGCCTTTGCTTTACGGACTTATCCTGCTTTCCCCCGGGTGCTCTGGTCCCCCCCACCCCAAATCACAGAGCCCCCCCGTCCCAGCTGAGCCCTCACCCCAAAAGTGTGCTCGTCCGTCGTCTCCACGGGCCCCTCCAGCGAGCTGTTCCTGGTGCCTGGGGCGGGGAGAGGGGCGCAGGGTGAGCGTGGGGTGGGGGGACACAGCGGGGACAAGGACAGCCACGCTCCTCCATGAGCACTGCGCCCGCCCTGAGGGGAGGGGACCCCGGGTCAGCATGGCTGGGGGGGGGATTGGAGCAGGGGGAGCAGCGTGCCCGTCACTCACCCAGCGGAGACAGAGACACTGGCACAGCATGGAGAAAGGAAAAAACACGCGTTATTCCCCCAAAAAGAGAACCCCCAAAAGCTGGGGAACCTGAGGCACGCAGGGGCTCAGAGCCACGAGGCAGCAAGGCGGAGACGGAGGCACCGGTGGTGGTGCACGGAGAGGTGCGGGGCACCTCCGCCAGCCGGGGAGGGGGGGGGGGGGATCCCCCAGGAAGCCCCCAGCCCCTCCACGACGTACCGGGGATGGGCTCCTCGGGGCTGAAGCTGAAGGGGTTCTCCATGAAGCGGCCCCGCACGCTGCGGGCGGCGGCGCCCAGGGGGTTGCGCACCAGGAGGGTGTAGTTGCCGTTGTTGACGTGCGTGGGGCGGTTGAGCTGGAGGCAGCCGTGCAGCACGGTGGAGTTGTGCTCGTACTCCACGATGCGGGTGTGGATGTAGGGCCCCTCGGCCAGCGCCGTGCCGTTGAAGAGCCAGCGGATGCTGGGCGCCGGGTTGCTGTCCACCGAGAAGGGGATGCACCAGAAGTGCTGGGGGATGGCCTCGTGCAGGAGCAGGATCACCGGCGGGACTGGGGAGACAGAGCTGCTGGTGTCCCCGAAACCAGTGTCCCCAAAACCGGCGTCTCCAAAACCGGCGTCCTCCCAAATCGGTGTCCCCAAAACCAGCGTCCTCCTAAACTGCTGTCTCCAAAACTGGCGTCCTCCCAAACTGGTGTCCCCAAAACTGGTGTCTCCCCAAATCGGCATCCCCAAAACCGGCGTCCTCCCAAACTGGTGTCCCCAAAACCGGCATCCTCCCAAATCGGCATCCCCAAAACCGGCATTGTCCCAAACTGGCGTCCCCAAAACCGGCGTCCCCAAAACTGGCGTCGTCCCAAAACCGGCGTCCCCAAAACCCCCTTGCCCCACTCCGGTCCCCACGTCCCCTCCCCGGGCGGCTCACAGGTGACGTTCAGCGTCACGCTGTCCTCCGCCGGCCCCGCCGCATTCTCCGCCCGGCACGTGAGGTCTTTGTGGTTGAGGCTGGAGGAGACGTTGGTGATCTCCAGGAAGAGCTCCCAGTCCGAGAGCTGCGGGGAGCGGCGGGACGCAGTGAGCAGGGACCGTGCCAAAAAGGTCCCCTCCGTGCCCCGAGCCCCGGCGGCGTCCCGCTTGCCTTGGTGACCCCGGGTGGCTCCGACCCCACGTTGGGCACCAGCCAGTCCCCGGTGGCCGGCGGCTCGCCGGCGATGTGGCAGGTGAGGTTGACGCTGTCCCCTTGGCGCAGCACCACGTCGGGGTGCTCGATGCGGACCGTGGGGGGCTCTGCTGGGGAGAGGGGCGAGCGGGTCCCCACGCCGTCCCCAGCCGCAGGCGGCTCAGGATGGGGACACACACACACAAACACACGCCAGCACCCCCCCGGGCGGGATCGGGTCCCCCCCGGGCGCCGTGTCCCCGCCACGTACCGCAGCCGTGGAGGCGCTGGCTGCCCAGGGGCACCAGCACGCCGCCCTCCCAGCAGCTCAGCGACTGGTTGCCCAGCTCGGCGCGGCTCCCGTCCTGCCACAGCTGCAGCCAGCGGACCCCGCAGGAGCAGTTGAGGGGGTTTCCCACCAGGATGCTGCGGGGGAGAGAGGACGTCTGCTGCAGCGGGGTGCCTGGGGGGGGGCAACCGGGCATCCCCGGCTGCGCTGCTTCTGGACCAGTTGCCCCCCCGGAGGGATGGTTTCACCTGGGGCTGTGCCGCTTGTGCTGTCCCCATCCCCGTCCCTGTCCCCATCCCCGTCCCCATCCCCGTCCCCATCCCCGTCCCCATGGCTGTCGGAACCGCCATCTCGCCACAGGGTGCATGCGACCTCCGCCGTGCCCCCCAGCCCCATTCCCACATCCCCCCGAGCCATGTCCCCCCCCCCCGCCCCCTGCCGGGGACCATCCCACCTGCACCCTGCGCCCCCTCCCCGGGCACTCACAGCTCCTGCAGGGGCAGATGCTGGAAGGTTTTCCAGGAGAGGGTGTGCAGCGCGTTGAAGGAGAGGTTCCTGCAAGCACAGCGCCCGTCAGCCCCCCCCCCCACATTCCCAGGGACCACCCTCGCCCCCCATCACCCTCGCTCCCGGAGGGGGGGGCTGGCACAGGTTGGGGACACCGCTGTGACACCGTGACCAAGCAAAACCACCGGGGCCGGGCTGGCTGTCGGGGAGCCCGGAGACCCCCCTGCATTACAGGGCAGCCCCCTGCCCCAATCTCCATCCTCCTCCCCTCCTGCACGGGGCCGGGGCAGCTCGGAGCTCCCTGGGGGGGTCCTGCCCCGATCGATGGTTTCCCACTCAGCAGCACGGCCCCCACGTGCCCCCCCCCCCGGCCCTGGCGGCCCCGGTCCGGGCTTTGTGCCCCGCCGCCGGGGCGGGGGAGGGCCTCGCTCCCCCCCCCCCCGGGCCCGGGGCGAGCCCCCCCGCACCGGGGGTGGTGGGCCCCCCCGGGGGGGGGGGGGGACAGGGGACGTGCAGGGACGGGGACCCCGGAGCCATGGAGGGGGGGTACTCACACGTGGCTCAGCCTGGGGGTGTCCTGGAAAGCGTCGTCGGAGACGTGCTGCAGCCCCGAGTTGGCGATGGTGCTGGGGGGAGGCGAGGGCTCAGCACGCACAAAGGGTCCGGGATCCCCCCCCCCGGACCCCGTCCTCTGCCCCCCACGCCCCCCACCCCACCCCGGGGTGCTCACAGGTTCTGGAGGTCCCGCAGCATCCTGGTGTCAGCCCGGGTCAGGGTCCTGAGCAGCGGCTGGTTCTCGATGACGCTGGAAGGCAACGGGGCCCCGGGTGGGGGTCAGGTGTCCCCCCCCCCCAACCCCATGGGGTCAGGACCACCCAGGGGTGGGGGAGCAGCCCCGAGCCCCCCCTCGTTCCCCACGCTTTGCGGTCAGGAGCTGCCATGGGGGGGGACGGGGATGCCGCACCCCCAGCCTGGGCAGAGCCCCCATCCCCAGATCTGCACCCGGGATATGGGGGGGGGGGGGCGACTGGGGAGGGGGGGCAGCACCCATGGGAGAAGGCTGGGTGGGGGCTGGGGCACCCACACCGTGGGGAGGGCATCAGCGGGACCCCCTCCTGCCCCCGTTGCTGCTCTCCCCACCCTGCAGATTGCCGAGCAGGATGGGACCAGAACCCCCAAGCTGGGACCCCTGTGGGGCAGCGACCCCCCCCTTCAAAGCCCCCCCGTCCCCCTCAGACACCAAAAGGCACCGGGTGATGATTTATGGCCTCAGCTTCCCGGCCCTAACGCAACTTCTTCCCGTCCCCCCCCCCCCCCCTCCGGGTGCCCCCCCCCCCGCGGGGGGGCGGGGGGGGGGGCGGGGGGCCCCCCCCCCCCCCCCCGTGCCTCAGTTTCCCCCAACAAACAGGGCTGAGCCGGGACACGGGGCTGGGGGCTGTGCCCCCCTCACCCCCCGGAGCTGCTGTGGGGTTTTCCCCCCACCCCACCCCATGGGGACGAGGGAGGTCTGGGGTCTCTCAGGGGTCCGCCACCCCCGCCGCCACCCACCCCACCCCTGCAGGCGGCGAACAAAGAGCTGGGGTGGGGAAACTGAGGCAGGGGGGGGGGAGGCGCGCGGCAGCCACCGCCGGCAATGCGGCAGGGCCAGGGCTGCGGCAGGGCGAGGACCCAGCCCGGGCACCCCGGTGGCACCCACAGCGTCCAGCCCCGTCCCTGTCCCCGTCATCGCGTCCCAGCCCCTGCAACCTCGCCTCGACCCCGGCCCCGTAATCGTGTCCCAGTCGCATCTCCCCGTCCCGTTGCCGTGTCCCCATCCTCATCCTCGTATCCCAGCCCCTGCCTTAGCGCCTTGCCCCTGTCCCCATTATCGTATCCCAGCCCCATCCCCTTGTCCCTGTCCCCTTGTCCCCAGCCCCATCCCCATGGCAGTACCCCCCCCAGCCCCACATCCCCACCCCGGCGCCTTGTCCCCGTCACCCCAGCCCCTCACCTCCTCGTCCCTGTCCCCGCCACCGCATCCCCAGCCCCAGCCCCTGCCCTGTGCCCTTGCCCCCAGCCCCTTTTCCCTGTCCCTGCCATCACAACCCATCCCCCTCCCCTGCGCCAC
This sequence comes from Heteronetta atricapilla, assembly GCA_011075105.1. Lineage (NCBI taxonomy): Eukaryota > Metazoa > Chordata > Aves > Anseriformes > Anatidae > Heteronetta > Heteronetta atricapilla. Next base: position 1,560,917 of record CM021755.1, on the reverse strand, counting down.
CACCCTGTCCCTGTCCCCGTCCCCTTTAACGTACCCCTGCCCATCCCCTTGTCCCCGGCCCCATCCCCGGCACCATCCCTGTCTCCCAGTCCTATCCCCTCACCCCCAGCCCCATCCCCAGTCCCATCCCGGCCCCATCCCCTTATCCCCGGCCCCATCCCCTCACCCCCAGCCTCATCCCCTTATTCCCAGCCCCAGCCCCTTTTCCCTGTCCCTGTCACTGCACCCCATCCCCATCCCCTGCACCACCACCCTGTCCCCGTCCCCATTAACGTACCCCTGCCCATCTCCTTGTCCCTGGCCCCATCCTTGTTCCCTCACCCCCAGCCCCATCCCCTTATCCCCAGCCCCATCCCCATCCCCATCCCCTTGCCCCCAGCCCCTTGCCCCCAGCCCCATCCCCTTATTCCCAGCCCCATCCCAGCCCCATTCCTGTCCCCAGTCCCTTATCCTGAGCCCCATCCCCTTATTCCCAGCCCCATTCCCTTATTCCCAGCCCCATCCCCTCACCCCCAGCCCCATCCCAGCCCCATCCCTGTCCCCAGTCCCTTATTCCCAGCCCCATCCCATCCCCATCCCCTTATCCCCATCCCCTTGTCCCCATCCCCTTGTCCCCTTATTCCCAGCCCCATCCCCTCACCCCCAGCCCCATCCCAGCCCCATCCCAGCCCCATTCCTGTCCCCATCCCCTTATCCCCAGCCCCGTCCCCTTATTCCCAGCCCCATCCCCTCCCCATCCCCTCGCCCCCAGCCCCACTCACAGCTCGGTGATGCGGCGGGGGGGCAGCGGGAGCCCCCCCCAGGCTGCTGACGGTGCCGGGCTCCGTGCAGAGCAGGCTGCGGGGCTCGGGGCAGCGGCAGGGCAGGGTGCAGGGGGGGGGGCGCGGCGGGGGCTCGGGGGGGCAGCAGGGGCAGGAGGGCGGCCAGGCAGAGCCAGGAGGGCGGCGGCA
>CM021755.1:1533181-1559567 GCA_011075105.1 Heteronetta atricapilla | reverse complement strand
CCCCCACCTCCCACCCCCCTCCCCTGCTCAGAGGCAACCCGTCCCGTTGGGGAGCCGTCCCCGGCCCCTGCGGGTGGGCAGGGGGGGCGCGGGGGGCTCGTCTTCCTCGGGGGGCTGCTCCGTCTCGGCATCCGAGGGCTCCCCCGAGCCGCGCCGGCGGTTCTCGGGGCTGTAGAAGAAGGAGAGGGTGCGGAAGGCGGGGGCCATGTGGTCCTTGATGCTCTCCAGGAGCTGGACGAAGGACGGGCGCTGGCGCGGGTTCTGCTGCCAGCACAGGGACATCAGCTGGTGGCTGCGGGACAAGAGGGCGCACGGTGTGGGTCTGGGGGGGTCCCCGTCACCCCCCCCCCCCCCCCCAGGACCCCCCCGATGGCAGCCGGGTCACCGTGACCGTGCTCCATACGGGCCGGAGGTGAGGGTGAGAGGGGGCTCGGTGTCCCCCCCATCCCGCCCCCAGCTCACAGTTGGTCGGGGCAATTCTCCGGCTTCTCCAGGACGCCGTTGTCCATGACGAAGCGCAGGACCTGCTCGTTGGACATGCCCTGGTAGGGCTGCTCGGCCAGCGTGGCGATCTCCCACAGCACCACCCCGAAGGACCTACGGCACCCCCACGGTCAGCCGGGCTTGGGGGGGGGGGGGTCCCACGGGGTGGGAGGGGGTCCCCCAACCCGCTCCGTCACCCACCAGACGTCGGACTGGGTGTTGAAGATGCCGTCCTTGAGGGCTTCGGGGGACATCCAGCGGACGGGGAGCAGCCCCTTGCCCCCTTTGCGGTAGTAGTCCGTCTCGTAGATGTCCCGCGTCATGCCGAAGTCTGCGAGAGGAGGAAGAAGAGGAGGAGGAGGACAACGAGGAAGAGGAGGAGGAAGGGCCGGGAGCGCCGGGACGCGGGCTTGCGAGCCCTGGTGGCGCCGGCCGCCCACCTCCGATCTTGACGGTGAAGTCCTCGGACACCATGCAGTTGCGGGCGGCGAGGTCGCGGTGCACGAACTTCTTGGCGTTGAGGTAGGCCATGCCGTCGGCGATCTCGCCCGCCATCTGGATCATGTCCTGGAGCGACGGCGGCGGCAGCCCGGGGTTGTTCTGCACCACACACAGAGATTGGAGGCTTTGGGGGGACACACACAGACGTCCCCAAGGCCGGGGGGGGCCGTGCCCCCTTCTCCATCGGGCGCCGCGGGGCCCGGCCGGCCCCTCACCTCGGCGTCGGGTCGGAGCGAGCGCAGGTAGCTCTTCAGGTCCCCGCGTGTCATCAGCTCCATGATGACCAAGGCCGGCTGGCCCTGGGACACGACGCCGAGCAGACGGACCTGGGGACGGGAGGGACAGGGGGGGCACAGCCCCGTGAGCAGCCCCCCCATCTCCTCCCGTGCGTGTGTGTCCCCCCGCCGCCCACCTACCACGTGGTGGCACTTGAAGGCTTTCATGACCGAGGCCTCGTTGAGGAACTCGATGCGCTCCCGCATGGTGGCCAGCTCGTTGACCGTCTTCAGGGCCACCTTGGTCTCCTCGCCCTCGGCCGCCAGCCCCAGCGCCAGCCCCTCGTACACCATCCCGAAGGAGCCCTGCCCCAGCTCCCGAATCACCGTGATCTTCTCCCGCGACACCTCCCACTCGTCAGGGACGTACACTGCGGGAAGGGGGGGGGACATGGGACACCCGTCACTGGCACCATCGCCGTGGCGTTGGGGACGCAATCCCCACGGGGACACCTCTGTCCCTACGTACTGTCCGAGGCACTGAAGTACTCGGGGTTGACGGAGGCGTAGAGCGTCCCGCTGGGGTACCCGTCGTTGCTCCTGCGAGGGCGGAGGGGTGGGCATGGTGCAAAGGGGGGGGGGGACAAGGGACAGGGGCACGGTGTCGCCTCCCCCAGCCCCGGATGAGCCAGGTCCAGCCGCGGGGGCGCGGGGCGGTCGCTACCTCTTCTTGTTGTAGAAGAAGACGAAGATGGCGAGGCAGGAGATGAGCAGCATGAGCACCACGGGCGTGACGGTCAGCAGGACGTAGAAGCTGCCGGACTCCTCCTCGGCTGCCGGGGACACGTGCCCGTGGGGCAGGGTCCCCACATTTCAGGCACGCTCATCCCACCACCAGCGCCGAGCCCGTAGCTCCCCAGAGCCTCGGCACCCCCCCGATCCCCGGTGCCCCCCATCCCAGAGCATCCCCAAAGCCCCCAGCCCCCCAGCCCAGCAGCATCCTTTGATCCCCTGGCGCAGAACCCCCCCAATCCCACCAGCACTCCCCAGTTCCCCATTCCAGTAGCTCCCAGCCCCCAGCTCAGCAGCCCCCCCAGCTGCCTGCCCCACAGCCGGGGGGTCCCGCTGGCATCCCCCCAGCCCCCTGAGGATACCTGGCCCCAGGATGTAGAACTTGACGAGCCCCGTCCAGGAGCCGTTGCCGGCCAGCGAGGTGGCCCGGACCTTGGCCGAGTAATTCCCCGGCTGCAGCAGGGCCAGGTGGACGCCGCCGTACTTGGCGTAGCGGTGACGGGAGACGCAGACGACGGTGGTGACCTCCTGGGGGGGGGGGGCGTGGGGATGGTGGCGGCGGGGACATCCCCACCTGGCCCCGTGGCATGGGGCAGGGGGACGCGGAGCTCCCCGACGGCGTAGCTCGGCCCTCACCTCGCTCTCGCGGCTGTACTTGATCTCGTACTTGAGGATGAGCCCGTTGGGGTTCCGGGGCTCCTGCCAGCGCAGCAGCACGCTGTTCTTGCTGGCCGGCTCCCACGTCACGTTGCCGGGAATGTTGTCAGCTTGCACTGCAGAGAGGCACCAACGGGCTCAGGACCCCCCATCCTGGTGCCACCAGCACCCAAAAACCATCCCGGTCCATGGCCGGGCAGGAGGGCACCGCGCACCAAGCCCCGATATCATCGAGCTGGGGGGGGGTCTGCCCTCACCCCAGCCCCGCTCGCTGCCCCGAGGGGAACCTACGTTCGGGCATGGTCCTGGCGAAGACGAAGGTGGCGGCGCTGCAGCCCACGGTGTGCGCGGCGTGGTTGCAGGCGTGGATGTCGATGCGGTACTCGGTGAAGTGCCGCAGCCGCGACAGCACCGCCCGGTCCCGCACCACCTTGTCCTCGAAGATCTGGAAGTCGGGCTTGGGCTCGCTCCCGGCGCGGCTGGGGGCCGGCGGCTCCGCCGAGGAGGTGTTGGAGGGGGACGTGACGGCCACCACGTCCCTGCGCCGCTTCGGGGCCCTGCGGAGCGGGGAGACGGGGACAGGGAGGGGAGGCAGTTTGGGGCTGGGGCACTTCCCCAGAAGAGGTGGGGTAGGGGAGACCCTCAGGGTTTTGGGGGCCATTTCCCAGCTCACTTCTTGTTGATGGACGTCACCTTCCAGGGCGGCCTGAGGCAGCGGAAAATAGGTTAAGGAAGCAGCCCCTTATTTAAGGGACACCCCCTCTGGGGCAGCCTGGTGCTCAGAGACCCCCCTGCCACCGGGAGACCCCCACAGACAGCGGGATCTCCCCCCAGACCCATCACCTGGGGATGATGATGGAGTTGTGGAGGAAGTTCTCGAACTTCTTCTGGAAGGACTCAGCCTCGCCCTCCATGCGGAGCTGCCCGTCGGCGGGGCGGCAGGGGCAGCACCGCTCCTCGGCGTCCTGCTCCACCTCGGGGTCGTCCCCGTCGCTGAAGCGCGTGTCGGCGCTGCTGGTGGGCAGCTTCAAGCCTGCGGGCAGGGACGGGCAGGGCTGGAAGGACCGGGACATCCCCGTCCCACCGGTGCCAGCACCGTCCCCAAGCCGCCGTCCCGCACCTTTGTGGCAGTAGTCGTTGACGTAGAGCTCCATGTCCTCGGCCAGCTGCTGCCACAGCACCAGGTAGTAGGTGATGTTGCCGTTGCGCTGCGTGGGCGGCTTCCAGCGCACCACGATGTGGGACGAGGAGTTGGACATGGAGATGACGTCCCGGGGCACCGTCGGGGCTGGGCACGCAGCGGGGCGTCAGCATCTCCCTCGGAGGTCACCGTGGGCACCCCGCGTGTCATCGTGTCCCCCCCCCGGTGCCCCTTACCCGCCGGCATGGTGCGGATGTAGACCACCTCGCTCTGCGCCCCGGAGTTGCGCCCTTCCTCGGCGGTGGTGAGGGTGATGGCGCGGACGAAGATGGCGTACTGCGTCCAGGGGCGCAGGTTGAGCAGGGCCACCCCCGGCTCCTGCTCGCTGCTGAGCGGCAGCTCCACGTCCAGCACGTTCCAGCTCTGAGCCCCGCAGGCGTCCTGCCCCACGTACTCCGAGACGTTCTGGAAGGGTCTGGCCCCCACCCAGCCCTGGGTATCAAGGCGGGGGGCCCGGGAGCAAACCCCCCCCTGGCCTCGCCAACCCCATCCCCGGGATGGGGCAGCTCCGTGCCGTGAGGGTGCTGTGGGGTGGGGGGGGTGTGGGGAAGGGGCTCGCCCCCCACCCCGAGCGGCAGGGCCGGGGGGCACTTACGACTCCTTGTAGTAGACGATGAAGCTGAGGAGGTCGCGGTACTCGGGGGGCCGGTACCGCTCCCACTTGAGGAAGATGCGGTCGGCCTCCGTGACGTTGGAGATGAAGCGCAGGGTCTGGGTCTTGCCTGAGGAGGGGGCGCAGGGCTCGGGGGGGGGCCTCACGGTGCCACTGAGCCCCCCCCAGCCCCAGCCCCGCACTCACAGGACGCCCGGTCCCCGTTGGTGCGAGGGTTGATCTCGGCCTTGTTCTGCCGCCCCTTGGTGCCCGTGACCTCCTCCATGCGGTAGATCTCGGCCAGGCAGAGCTTGGGGTTGAAGGCGAAATACATCTTGCCCACGGGGATGGAGAGGACGTGGTGGCTCCAGTCCCACAGCTGCTGCAGGTTCTGGTTGTCCAGGACGTACAGGGTGTAATTTCTGGGGGGGAGACGTGGGCGGAGGCGATGGGCACGGGCACCCCCCCCAAAGCCGGGCGTCCCCGCCGCGCCCCGTCCTCACCCGTCCACCATGGAGTCGCCGCGGATCAGCTTGAGGTTCTTGAAGAAGGACAAGGAGACGAGGGCGAAGGAGTGCTTGATCTTCAGGAAGCCCGTGATGGTCTCGATGAGGCCCAGGCTGCTCTGCAGCTCCGAGGCCAAATTATCTGGGGACGACCCGCGGGTGTGAGCCGGGCAGTGCTCCCGGCCACAGAGCCGGCTGCTCGGCTGCACGGGGCCGGATCCGGCACTCACAGCCCCGTCGGATGTTGACGATGAGGTTTCCCTCCACCAGGGTGCATCCGGCCAGCTCCTGCGCTGCCCGTGTCGAGTCGATGGTCTTGGTGCCCACCTTGCACTCCTTGGGGCACAGCCCCTCGCACTTGTGGCAGAAGATGCTGCGGGGATGGGGACGGGAACGTGAGCCGGGCACGGAGCCACCTCCCTTCATCACCACCCCCAGGTTGGGCGGGAAGGGGGGGGGTCTCATCCCAGGGGTTCCCATCCCGGGGTTTCCATCCCAGAGGTTCCCATCCCGGGGGTTCCCATCCCGGGGGTTTCCCATCCCAGGAGGTCCCCCAGGGGTTCCCATCCCAGGGGTTCCCATCCCAGGGGTCCCTTTCCGGGGGTTCCCATCCCAGGGGTTCCCATCCCAGGAGGTATCATCCCGGGGAGTCCCATCCCGGGGGGTCCCATCCCAGGGGTTCCCATCCCAGGGGTTCCCATCCCAGGGGGTCCCATCCCAGAGGTTCCCATCCCGGGGGTTCCCATCCCAGGGCTCCCATCCCAGGGGTTCCCATCCCAGGGGTCCCATCCCAGGGGGTCCCATCCCACCTGCTCTCATTCCTGGTGTAGCCGGGGGGGGCACTCGGAGAGGCACTGCTGCTGGTGGATGACGAACTTGGAGGCGTCGCGGGGGTTGTCGGAGACCTTGCGGAGGCTGGCGCAGTACTCGGCGGTGACGCAGCGCCAGCCCTCGTACTCGTAGGTGCGGGGCGGGCAGGAGGGCAGGCAGTGCCCGTTGAAGTGGAAGTGGCGGCAGGCCACGCACGAGCGGCTGTCGCGGGGCCGCCCGCAGCCCCCCAGGCACTCCGTGTGGCAGCACTCGCCCGCCGCCGTGCACGCCGAGCCCGCGCCGCACGGGCACACTGCGGGAGAGCGGCGCCGCGGGCAGGGGGAAGGGGAGAGGGACGTTAGCCGGGGTAACGTGGAGGGGGAGAGGGCTTGGGGGTCGCAGGGGGAAAGGGGGGAAAGTAGGGAGTGGGGAGGGCTGGGGGCTGCTGAAACCCTCCTGGCACGGGGGGCAAGGAGAGAGGGTTGGAGGGATGGGGGGATGGAGGGGCGGGTGGACAGAGGTGGGAAGGGTGGGCAGAGAGAGGGAGAGATGGAGCAACGGAGGGAGGGATGGCCAAAGACGTGGGTGGATGGACAGAGGGGGGGCCCCCCGGACAGACGGACGGGCAGGTGGATGGACGGGGGAGCCTCATCCCGCGCCGAGCCTCGGCCGCCCGGCGGGGCCGCGTGGCGCAGCCGGTGCCAGGGCAGTGGCCGAGGTTACAGCCCCGATAAGGATCTGTGTTTATAGTATATATTTCATTACCAGGCCTCCTGTTTACTGCAAACGAGCCCGGGAGGGGCCCGTATTTACCTCGCCGCTGGGAAAACACGGCAGCTGGGAGCTGGCCTCTCCTCCGGAGGATGATACAGCGCGGATCCGATTACCCCGCCGCACCGCCGCTGCTGCGCCGGGGCAGGGACGGCCACGTGCCCGGCCCCGCCATCCCCAGCAGCTCCCCCCAGCCCTCCCCAGTGCTTCCCAGTGACCCCCCCCAGTCCGCTCCCAGCAAAGCCCCGCGCCTCCAGCACCCACCTTTCTGGCAGTAGCTGGAGGTCCAGCAGCGGTAATCCAGCTGCCCGTTGACGCTGGTCTGAGCGCACGGCTTCTCCACGTCCAGGATGCCCGGGCAGACGTCGGCGCACTCCTCGGCCAGCTTGTTGCCCACGATGTAGCTGGTGTCCACGGCGTCGGGCAGCAGCAGCCCCCAGTCGATGGTGGAGAGGTGGCAGAGCTCCTGGTTGCGCTCGATGCGCACCGAGCCGCGCAGGACGTGGCCGAGGCTGTGCAGCCCGATGTCCCGCAGGTGCGGCATCTCGAAGATGACCAGGGCGTAGTTGAAGAAGAGGTTGGTGCCGCGGATGACCGAGAGGTTGGGGAAGAGGTCCCGCAGGCTCTCCAGCCCGTAGACGCGGAAGAGGAGCAGGTACTCGGTGATCATCAGCAGGCGGGGGAAGCTGAAGCCCCGAAAGTCCTCGGCGCCCGTGGTGAACATCAGCAGGATCTGCAGGTTGCCCTCGATGATGGAGCAGTTCTCCAGCTTCTGCAGCTGGGACACGTCGTTGCGGATGTCCATGCTGCCGCAGACTGGGGTGGCGAGAGGGGACCCGGGGGCAGTGGGGGTCCCGGGCAGGCGGCCCCCGCCACCCAAGGGACCCCCGGGCCGTGCCCCCGTGCGGTGACAGGGACTTGATGTCCTCGCCCAGCCTGTCACATCTGCCTGCAATCCCCGTGGGCAGCTGGGGCAGACGCGAGTGGCTGTGACAAGCAGCCGGCGCGCCGCAGCTCCTCGGGGCACGGCGCGGCCGCGGTGACGCTAACGAGGTCTGGCTCCTCTGAGCTCCTCGCCCACCCCAGGAGCACGTCCGAGCCCCCTGCCCACCCCACGGGGGGGCTCTGAGCCCCGGGGGCAGCTCGGGGTAACCTCAAGCACGGCATCCTCACGCCAGGTCATCCCCATTGACCTCCCCCGGGCACTGTGCCGCGCCGGCCCCTTGGAGATGGGCGATGGGCTCGCGGCCGCGGGGTTTTTCCAGTGGGATACCCCACAGGGAGCGGGAGCATTCGGGGGCCAGCCCGGCGCTGAGCATCCCCCGCTCCCCGTTCCCGAAGCTCCCCTCTGGCAGCATCCCCGGCCTGAAACCTGACGCCGAGTTATCGCGGAAAGAAGCGCGCTGAGACACCCGGAGAGGGATTTACTGTAAACACCCCGGGTAAACACGGCCGGCGCGGCGTGTACCCTAAACACCAGGCACCGCCGGCACCGTGGCACGGCCGCCCGCGCCACGCGGTGCCGCCGGCTGGCACACGGAGCTCCACGGCCCAGCAGCTGCCCGGCGTGGAAGGGTTCGGCAGAGCCCCTCCACCCCCAGCACCCTGGGGTGCCCCCCTGGGACGTGGGGGTCTCCATCCTGGCGTGGGGATGAGGGTTCAGCCACTGGGATATGGCCCTGAGCTGCCCCCGCCGTGACCTTGGCAAAGTCACCGGTGAGCGGCACAGGGGAGAGGGGGCTGGGGACCCCCGGGTCCCTCGGGGTGCAGAGAGGGGACTGGGGTCCCCTGCGCCCTCGTGAGGGCAGAGATGGAGCAAAGAGCATCCCCAGGGCACCTTTTGGCATGGATTTGGCTGCTTTGCCCCCTCCTTTCCCCCCTCCACCACCAACCAACCCCGCTGGGGAAACTGAGGCACGGGCAGAGGGGAGTGCGGGACGTGCCCCCGCACCGACGACAAACCCAAATGTCCTGGTGCCGCCGTCCCCAGCCCAGCAGCGGGGCTGGGATGGCATCGGGGGGGGGGGTCCCTTGGGGCTTTCCCCCAGCCAGAGCCCACCACAGCCCCGTCCCCATCCTGCCGCCCCCAGCCTCAGAGGGTCCCGCACCGATGGCGCTGGGCGCAGCGCCCACCCCCCCAAGCTGCCGTTTCCACCCTCCCGTCCCCCACAAGGACAAGAATGCGACACCCCCAACCCCAGCACGCAGCCCCCACCCCAACTTTTCCCCCGGGATGCCCCCACCCCAAAGACCTCCCCACCCCAAACCCCGAAAGACCGCGGCCGTGCCGGTGCTGCCCGGGGAGGGGGGGGGAAACCGAGGCACGGCGCATCACCCCCGGCTCCCCCGGAGCACCCAAACGACCCCAAACCCCTCCCCGGCACCCCCATCCCCACCAACCCCCCCAAAGGGCCACTTACTTTCGGACGGGGCCTGCACGGGGGGCAGCGGGAGGGGGCCGAGGAGCAGCAGGGCCAGCGCCAGGCGCAGGGCACCCGGCGCCCTCGCCTCCTTCGCCCCCATCCCCGAGGGGCCGCGGTTCCCTCCGGCCTCGGGCGCTGCTGCAGGCACCCGGCACCCACGGGTACGCCGGGACAGGGGTGGCCCCCGCAGCCTCCAGCCCTTCGCCCCGGCCCACCCGCGCAACCCCCTCCACTTTTGTTTTCGGCTGCGGCACACCAAATATTTAACCTGACAACTGCGCGGGGACGGGGCCAGGGCTTGTTTGGGAAATAAAGAGGGGAGAAAACAGGGCGGCCCCGAGCGCCGCCAGCCTGGAGGGGGCCAGGAGGGGCGGGGGGGGGGGGGCAGAACCAGGCGCCGTGCCTCAGTTTCCCCTTGGGGCAGGGCGTTCCGGGCTGCTCTCGCCGCAGGGACGCGTCTTCACCCCATGGGGGTCCCGGCGGGTGGCGACCCTGGGGGTCCCCCCCCCGGTGCCGGCTGCGGTGAGGAGGAGGAGCGGGAGGAAGGCGGCCGCGCTCAGCACCCAGCGCGGATGCAGGACATGAGGGTGGGGGGGGGGGGCCGTTTATTTCGTGAGACAGCTCCGGGGAAGGGGGAAGAGCCCCCCGGAGGGGTTGGGGGGGTCCAGCAGCAGAGCCTGGTCCGGGGGCACTGCCCCAGCGCCCCTCCAGCACCGCGGCACTGGGAGCACCGGGGCCGGGCAGCAGCTCCAGCTCCCAGGTGCTCAAAGCCACCGGAATGGGGGGGTTCCTCCAGAAAGGGGGGGGGCCCCCAGGAGGCCCCCTCTCGTGGGACGGCCCCGTTCTGGGGGTCCCCTCCCCGAGGGGATGCTCAGGAGCAGCTGCTTCTCCGCCGGCGCAGCAGCGTGGCGGGGTGGCTGCCCTCGTCCTCCTGCTCGCTCTCGCAGCCGCGCTGGGGGCACAGAGGGGCTGCAGGGCACGGGGAGGACCCCCCCCCGGGCACCCCAAGCAGGGGGCACCCCACTGCGTGCCCCCCCTCCCCAAATACCCCCCCCAGCCTCTCACCAGCTCCTCGTCCTCCGCCCGCGGGCCGCAGAGCAGCCGCATGCGGCACAGCCGGTTGCAGGCGGACACCATGTTGTAGGAGAGCTGGGGGGGGGGGGCGGCAAAGTGGGGGTCCGGGGGGGGGTTGACCCCCTCCTCTCCCACCCCCAGACAACAGCGTTACGGTCCCGACCCCACCACAGCCCCCTCCCCAAATTCTACCCAGCCCAGGAGCGGAGCGCGGCGCCTCCAAGCACCCCGGGGCGGTGGCACCTTGGTGTCCCCCTTGCACCGCGGTGTCCCCCTCTTGCACCCCGCTGTGTGTCCCCCCCACACCCCCACTTTCACACCGGTGCCCCCCCCCCCAGTTTTCCTTTCACCTTCCACTTCCTGCGGGCGTTGAACTTGCGGAAGTTTTTCATGTTGATGGAGGAGCGGCTCCGCTTCGCCGCCTGCTTCCTGCTCAGGGGCTGCAGGGGCGAAGCCGCGGCATCGTCCCCGTGTCCCCTCCCCGCTCCCCCAGCACACGGTGACCTGGGAGGGGGGGACATCGGGCCCAGCCCTGCTCCCCCCCCCACCCTCATCTCACCTTGATCCAGGGGTGGACGAGGCACTCGGACGCCGTCATGCGCTCCCTGAAACACAGGGGGCTGGGGCCGGGGGGGGCCTGGGGGCACCCTGGGGATGGGGACACCCTGGGGACGGGGACGGGGACAGGGACGGGGACAGGGACTCACCCCGGCTCCTTCACCAGCAGCTGCCGGATGAAGTCCTTGGCCATCTCGGAGGTCTGGCTGAAGTAGTGCTCCTCGAACTCGTAGGCGCCGTCCAGGACGTTGGAGAGGGTCTCGGCGTCCGTCTCGCCCTGGAAGGGGGACAAGCCGCTGAGCCTGCGGGGACACGACGGGGACGCTGAGCACCGGGCTGGCACCGGGGCTCGGCCACCCCGGCGACAGCCCCCCCCCGACCCCCCCCCCATGGTGCCCCCGTGCCTCGGTTTCCCCCCTGCCCCTACTCACAGGATGTAGGTGATGACCCCGATGCTCCTGAAAGACAGAAGGGTGGGGGGGGGGGGGTCAGGTGCTGCCCTCCGGGGGTCTCCACGGGGGGGCTGCACCCCCCCAACAGCCCCCCAGGTCCCCCCAGGTCCTCACCACATGTCGGTCGCGGAGCTCAGCGGCTCGTAGTTGATCACTTCGGGAGCTGGGGGCGAAGGCAGAGCCGAGGGGGGGACACATCAGAGGGACCGGGACCACCAGGGACCCCCCGTGCTCCTGCTCTGCCCCACAGATGGGGGGATTTTTGGGGTCCCAGCCGGCCGGGGCGGGGGGGGGGGGGCTCGGTACCGATGTACTGGGGGGTCCCGCAGAGGCTCTTGAAGGTGACGCCGTCCTCCAGCTTCTGGGCCAGCCCGAAGTCGATGATCTTAATTTGGGGCTCGGGGACGTCCTTGTCCTGCAGCATGATGTTCTCGGGCTGCGGGGGGGGGACACACAGGATGAGGGGGGAGGCAAACGGGGCCCGGCAGCAACCCCCCCAAAACCACCGCGCCCACGGGCAGGATGCGGCCGCGGAGGTGCCGCGGGGTGGGTGGCACCGTGGCGAAGAGGAGGGGGGGACCTTGGGGGGTCTGGGGGGGGGGGACCTAGGGGGAACGGGGGTCTGGGGGGGGCACCTTGAGGTCGAAGTGGGCGATGCGGCGCGCGTGCAGGTACTGCACCCCGCGCAGGATCTGCGCCAGGAACCCGATGGCCTCCTCCTCCGACAGCATCTCCTTCTCGGCGATGAAGTCGAAGAGCTCCCCGCCGCGCATCCTGCACGGACACGGCGGCGGTGCCGGTACCGGGGGGGGGGGGGGGCCCGATGGGGGGGACACGCCCCCCATGCCCCCCAGGGACCCCCCCCCCAAACTCACAGCTCCAGCACCAGCACCATCTCGGTTTTGCTGGCGAAGAGGTCGTGGAGCCGCATGAGGTTGGGGTGCCGCAGGTCCCGCAGGATGGCCACCTCCCGCTCCACCTGCGCCCGCTCCAGGCCCCGCCGGCTGCCCCGGCACCGCCGCGTCTTGACGAACTTGGCGGCGTAGCAAACGCCGGTGCTGCGCCGCCGGCACCGCCTCACCACGCCGAAATGCCCGCTGCGGGGAACCGGGGGGAACCCAGAGGCTGGTCGAATTAAAAAGGGGGGGGGCTGCCCCCAGCCGGGGCACCCTGAAGCTCCCCCCTCCGTCTTCACCTGCCCAGCGTCTCCAGCAGCTCGTAGAGCTCCTCCACGCTGCCCGGGCGCAGGGTGACCGCCGGTGAGGCTTCATCCTGCTATGGGGGGGGGGGGGGCACGGGGGTCCCGGCTCAGCCACGTGCCTCGGGGGGCTGCCCCCAGCCCAGGACCCCCGTGGAGGGCACTGCGCCCCCCCCCCAAGGGTGCATGCAGGAGGGGGTTCTGCGGTGTGCACCCCACGTCCTCCTGGACCCCCCCCCAGCTCGCACCAAAATCACCTCCACCAGCTCCTCTCTGAGACCCCCCCCCCCAGCTCACCTGGGTGCTGTCGGAGGTCACCCCCCCGGCCCCCCCGGCCTCAGCCATGGCTGCAAAGACAAAAAGAGAGAGGGGCTCTGGGGGGGGGGGGTAGAGGGGCCAGGAGCCCCCTGCCCACCCCTCAGTCCCGGCAGAGCCCCCCCAGGCTCCTCGCACCCACGGCTTTCGGCGCTGCTCCTCGATGCGCCCAAGCAAAGAGGGGAAACCGAGGCAGGGCGCACGGTGAAGCGGGGGGAACCCTTACTCTCCGAGCCTTCCTCCGTGCCCCACCGCCCTCTTCCTCGCCGTCGGGACAGGGGACGGCCGCTCCCTGCGGTGACAGCCCCGTGCCACCCCCCGGGGCTGCGCGGGGGCACCCGGCCAGGCGCCGCGCGGTCCCCAACCCACGTGCTGGGACGCGCGTGGGGGCGGCTGCTGGCAGCGGCTGGAGCCGGGTGACCGTCCCCAGCATGTGACAGCGCCGGGGGGGGGGGGGGGGCAAGGGGGGGCCCAGCCGCCATCCGTGGTCGCAGCAGCCCAGATGTCCCCAGGGCTAGGGACACCGGGGCAGTTTCCTTCCAGCCCCGCGCTGCTTTAGCCAAGAGGACGCCGCAGCGACCGCACCGCAGGCGGCTGCAGGGCTGAGCCCAGCCGTGAGCCCCGAGGGGTGGGGGGGCTGTGAAGGGGGCAGAGGGGGGGTCCCGGGAGGGGGGGGTGCGAAGGGGGCAGACTGGGGGGTCCCGGGGGCACAGCGTGCACCCCGCTGTGTCCCGGGATGGCTCAGCCCTCCGGAGGGAAACGCAGCTGATGGAGACGAGCGGAGCTGGGCGGCTGCGCGGCACCACCCAGGAGCGGTTCCCAGCAAAGGTTTCCAAACACGGGGCAGGCTGCAGCGACCTCAGCCACGAAGCCCCCCCCCAAGGGACAACCTGAGCCCCCCAGGACCCCTAAACCCCCCCCTGCACAGCTGAGATTTGCACCGCGGGGGCTTGCCGGAGCCACCCGTGCGCCAGCGGGACCCCACCTCGCCGGGACCCCCTTACCTCTGCCCAGCTCCGGGTGCGACGTCCCCCCGTGGGACCAGACCACGCCGTGCTGCGCCCCACCGCCCTGCGCGGCTCCAGCCTTCCCCCCGCAGCCCACCGAGAGGGGGGATATATTTTTTTTGTTTTCCTCCAAGGCCCCTCTTTTCCTGGGATCCGTCCTCCGCCGGGGAAAAACAGCAGGAAGCAAAAAGCTCCGCGCGCCTCAGCTTCCAAGGTCCCTGGAGAAATCCCCCCACGCTGTCCCCGCCCGGCAGAGCGAGAGGCCAGCTGCGGAGAGGAGCTGGGAGAGGCCTTGTAGGGTCACATCGCTCGGCGTTTCTGCGCCTCGGCCCCTCGAGGAGTGGCCGGGAGCCGGCGGGATCGGTCCCGGGGCCGAGCGAGCCTTCGCTCCCACCGCCGCGGTCGCTCCGTCCGCACCCGTGAGCGCGAGGATTGCAAACAGGAAACCTGCCTGGCCGATAAAAATATTGTAACCCAACTGCCCGGAGGGGGAAACGGAGCGGAGGGTGTGAAGGTAGAGAGGAGGGACGGCTTTCTTAAGGTGGAGAGCGCCGGGGGGGCATCGCGCCCGCACACCGCAGCCGTGGGGCTGGGGACGCGCCGAGGGCTCCGCGCAGAGCCCCGGGGCGAGGGCTGGAACCCGGCCTCAAGGCTCTGTGCAGCTGCAGGGCTTGGGGGGGGGGAAGCAGGGCGCAGATGGGATAATAAAGGGCTTTTTGTGGGTGCAGACGTGCTGCGGGGTGAGCGGCCGAGGGGGTGGCTGCGGCCCCAGCCCCCCCCGGCTGCAACTCGCCCCCATCAGCACGGGCATCACCGGGCACACCCCGCGCTCCCCTGGTGACCCTTCCAGGCTTTGCGGCACGGAATCAGCAGCCAAAGGTGCTCGGGGCAGAGAGGGAGAGGGGCAAGGAGACGTCCCCAAAGTGCCCCTGCCGGTGCCACCCGCACCCCACGCCGCCTTTCCGTGACGTCGGCCCCGCGTCGCCCCGCGGTGCAGCGCCTTCGCTCGCCGCTTCCTGCCCTCGGTGGCGGCGCAACCACGGGCGAGGCGGCAGCATTGCCCCACCGGCAGCGCCCCCGGGTCCCACACGGACCCCGGCTCCTGCCCCGGGCTTCGGGGGTCCCGGCCGGTGGAGGTAGGTGTAAGGGCTGGGGGGGGCGAGGGGCCGGGGTCTTCCCAGGGTTGGTTGTGCCGGGGTGGGGGAAGAGAGGCTGGGAAGTGAGCCCCGAGCACGGGGACGTGCAGCACCACGGTGACACCGAGGTGCTCGCCATTTGTCCCAGGGGAAGGGTCCGTGACGGAGAGGGGCAGAGGACAAAGGAGGTGAGGGGAGAAGGGACCTCAGCAGGGCTCCTGCGCACTCCAGCGCACCCATCCAGCCCTGCACAGCGCCGCCTGTGCGCGGCACAGAGAGGGGGCTCGCCGCAGGGCCGCGCTTCGGCCCTTTTCAAGGCCACTTTGAGCCCTTCCCAGCCCAGGAGCAGCCTCAGCCCTGCCCTGGGGGGCAGGAGCCCAGCTCGCCCACACCGCCCAGCTGCTGTTTGCTCAGGTTGGGGCTGTGCCATTTTGCTTTGTCAGCCTCCTCCCTGCCCTCCTCCGTGCGTTGTCGGGTGCAAGATCAGGCCGGGCGCGCTGCAGCCGCCGGTCCCCTCAGTGCTGCATAAAGGCAGAGACAAGATCCCGGTCCCGGGGCTCTGGGACCCACCAGGACCCCGCTCCTGGATGAGCCTCGACCGGCCCCCGTGACTCAGAGATGCCTCCCGTAATCGAAATAGCCCCGGCCGCTTCCACCCCCTCGAGCATCTGGTCAGGATTAATTTTGTTTTGCTGAGCGTCGGCGGCACCCAGCCGAGCCCGGGCGCTGGGCGCACGCAGACCCAGAGCTCACACGCACGTGGCCGTGGTCCCCGTCCCGTCCAGGCGCAGGGTTTCGTGCCTTGTCCCCATCTCCTCCCTCTCCCCTCTTGGCTCGCCGAGTTTCAGAGGTTCTCGGGGTCCCTCCTGGGGCTTTTCTCCGGGCTCCCGGCGTCGTCCCTGCGCACCGTGCGGGTTCCTGGGGAGGAGGAAGGCGATGAGCTTAGGGGGCAGCACGGGGGAAGCGTGGGGCCCCCGCGGAGGCTTCACCTCAGCCTGTTCCTCTGCGCATGCCAGGGCCCCATGGGTGACGGCCGCCCCCTCTTCAGCACCTTCAGACCTGAGGACAACGCCGCCAGCGCCCAGCCGGGGCACGGCGCGACCCCGCTGCAGCCCCCGAGAGCGGAGCGGCCCCCGGAGCACCGAGATGCTCAGGGCAGGGTAGGACAAGGGGCAGCGAAGGGTCCGGCCCCCCAGCTCCCCACCCCAGCCACCTGCAGGGACCTTGTCCTCACCCCAAAACCCCTTCAGGGACCGTCCAGCACCGCGCACCGACCCGGCCCCTCTCCAGCTCCCCAAGCACAGCCCCCACGTCTGCACACCGGGACCTGGGGGGGGAGGCACCAAGGGGCACGGGGGGGCAGCAGAGCATCCTTGGGCACCCTCTGCCCCGCATCCCCCCCGAGCCCCAGCCCCTCTCTGCTTCCTCCCAGGCGCTGCCGGGGTGGCCCCCGCCCGGGGGGGGGCGCGCAGCCGGAGCTGGTGGCCCTGTGGGCGCGCACCAGGCTGTGGTTCGAGCAGACCCAGGCCAGGAGGCTGGGGGCCGAGGGCGAGCTCCCAGCCTGGTTCCACGGCTTCATCAGCCGGAGGTGAGCAGGGGGTGACCCCAAAACAAGGTGGGGGGGGGGACGGGGGAATCGGGGGAGCTTCATTTATCCACCCCATCCCGCAGGGAGACGGAGCAGCTGCTGCGGGACCGGCCGCCGGGC
This sequence comes from Heteronetta atricapilla, assembly GCA_011075105.1. NCBI lineage: Eukaryota > Metazoa > Chordata > Aves > Anseriformes > Anatidae > Heteronetta > Heteronetta atricapilla. The sequence continues at coordinate 1,543,168 of CM021755.1, read as the reverse complement.
TGCTTCTTGGTGCGCTTCAGCGAGAGCACCGTGGGCTTCGTCCTGTCCTACAGGTGAGGGACCCCAGCCCCGGGGGAGCTCGGCCCCTTGCCGTGCCGTCACCGCTGACGCCGTCCCCGTCCCCGCAGGGGCAGGGAGCGCTGCCGGCACTTCGTGCTGGACCAGCTGCCCGACGGGCGCTACGTGATCCTGGGCGAGCGCAGCGCCCACGCCGAGCTGGGCGCGCTGCTGCGGCACTACGCCGCCGCGCCCGTCGCGCCCTACCGCGAGTTCCTGACGGTGCCGTGCCCACGGGTGAGGATCCCTCCAGCCCCCCCCCCCCTTTTTTTTTATAATTAGCTCCTTTCACATCCCCCTTCGTTAGCCCCTGCCGCCCGCAGAGGCGTTCCTGCTTCTCGGTAGGGGGGTGCTGAGGACGCGTGGCGGCTGGGCAGAACCAAAGCTGGGGTCGGTGCTGCCCCGGTGCCACCCGTGCCCTGCGCTCACCCCTCTCCTCTCGCCGCAGCAGGAGAAGCCCCACGGGGGGGGTGCAGCCCCCCGGCAGCAGCTCCCCATCGCCAGCGACCCCGGCGGCGTACAGCACTGTGGGCAAGCGGCCGCCAGGAGCCAGGCAGGCGGCTGGGGACAGCACCGAGGGAGGCTCCGGGGAGGTAAAGGCAAGGCTGGGGAGGGGGGACGGGGGCAATTCCAGAGGAGCCGCAGGGTGCGGGGATGTGGCTGGGGCGAGGACGGCTCCGGTCCATGGGGACCCCGCTGGGGTGGGGATGGCACATGTCCCTGGGGCTGCCCCCAGCCCTCCTTTTCCCTCCTTTTCTCTCTCTCTCCCAGGCTCCCGGCAGCCCCCCGCCTCTCCCGGCCAAGGTGGGCTCCTCGTCAGCCCCCCAGGGGCCACGCAGCCGGGCCGGGAGCGGAGGGGCAGCCCCCGAGGGTCCCTACGCTCAGGCACAGCGCGAAGCCGTCCCCGCCGAGCCGCCCGAGGCCAAGTACCAGCAGCTGCTGCGCTTCCACACCTACGCGGAGCCCCGCGAGTGCGCGGAGCCGGAGGAGCCCATCCCCTTCTACGCCATGGGCCGGGGCCACGGCCCCCCACCCGAGGAGAACGTCTACTCCGAGGTGGCGTTGGCCCAGCGGGAGCTGCCCCCCCTGCTCCCCAGGGGGGCGCGGGGCCCCGTCTCCACGCTGCCCCCCAAGGCGCGGGCGCCCGCCGAGCCCGCGCGCCGCCGGCTCTTCCGCAGCTTCTCCAGCCAAGCTTCCAGGAGGAGGCAGCCCCCGGCGGCTCCCACCGCGGGCGGTGGGCAGAGAGGAGCCCCCAGCCCACCCCTGGAGGTGCGAGTCCCCCCCCTTCCCCACCATCGAGGCGCTGGGAGCCAAGCTCCGGGTGGGATGGCGCAGCCGAGCCTCCCCCCCGAGGCACCATCTCACGGAGGGGGGGGGTTCCCTCCCCGTCCCATCCCCAGGCCCCAGGGGACCCCTCGCTGGAGTTTGATGACCCCGTTTACGGCCAGAGGAAGAGCAGCGCCACGACAGCCCCCGCGGGGCAGGAGAACGTTTACGAGCAGCTTTCCGGAGGGTGGCCCTGAGGCACGCAGGTAGGTCCACGGGAAGACCCGGCTGCCTGCCCACGCCACGTCCACCCGCTCGGCACAGCAGCGAGCCCCTTCTTGGGGGGCAGAGCCCCATCAAGGAGCAGCCCCACGGCGGAAAAGCGGCACCTCGGCAGCCCCGGACCCACGGGCAGCGCCCGGCAGCTCCACACCGGGGTGCGGGCGCCCTTCCCCACGGGGCATCCATCCCGAGCCCACGAGACTGCGAGGAGGGGGACAGGAAGAACGCGATGAATTCGTCTTCGCAGCAGGAGCCGGCTAGGAATAGAAGCAGGGAGGAGGAAGAGGCTGCGAGAGTGAAAACGGACGGGTTCCAGCTGGGCTGGTGCCTCCGGATCCTGACGCGGAGCTGGCCGCGAGCCGGAGCGGTGCCTCGAGCCCAGAACTGCCAGCAGGTGCCTCCGAGCTCGGCCACAAAAGCCATGAAAAGCCACAAAAAGGCACAAAACCCGGGGCTGCCCCACGGTGCTGCCCATGCCCCGAGCCCCATGCCCCTCGATCCGGCTGAGCGTGGCTCCACCGGGGTCCCGGTGCCGGCAGCGTGGCCAGAAGGGAGCCAAAGACCCGAGCTCGGACGCGTTGGAGCTCAGACAGGGAGGGGAAGGGAGGCCGGGGGTCACCTCTTGGAAAATCGCTGCTGTTTTTCCCCGCGAGCCTTTCTTCGGTCGCTCTTCAGCGGCCAAAAGCGGAGCGAGAGCCAGCTGCCCTCCCCCCCCCCCCCCACCCCCGCGTAACTTCCCTCTGGTGTTAAAAATGAGCAATTACACGGCAGAAATGGGGAAAACGCGAGCCTCTGGAAGCTGCCCTCGTCCCCTGGGGCATTGCAGGAGCCAGGCTGGGTGAGGACAGCACAGCCTCAGCCCCGAGCTTCTCACCTGGGGGCAAAGCCCCAGCAGGAAAAAGCCCCCCCGGGTGCCGCTGCTCCGGATTTGGGGACTCCTCCGTACCCCGAGGAGGCAAAACCCCAACGCCGGGGGACAGCCCGCGGTGCAGCCGGGCTGGGTTTTGCGTCCAGCACCAGGGCACGGCGGGCGAGAGCTTTTTTTAACACCAAAAAACCACAGCAGAGAGCAAAACCCACGGAGCTCGGGACCGCTGCGATTGGCAACGGCCCCGGGCCGAGCGTTTTGGCACCAGCTCTGCCCAAAAAACACCCGGGGGAGGCAGCGAAGGCGCTTCAGGAGAACCCCGGGAGAAGGGAGAAAGCAACGCCTCGAGCACGGAGTCGAGGACCTGGCGCTGGAAACAGGCGTGGTTGGGTTCATTTAAAAGTTTATTCCTTTTATCAAATCTCTTTCCAGAGGATTTCGCTGTACATTAAGATAGGAATAAATTACTCCGCCATAACTTCGTGCTGGTCATTCGAACGCCGCAGCCGGGCTCTGCCAAGTACTAAAACACCCAGGGAACTACGCTAGGCATCGGGTTGTCTTCAAAGGGGCTAAGGAGAGAAATTCATCGGGGTTCGGGTTTGTTTGCTTGTTTTTAACAGGTAACACGGGAGGAAGGAAACCAAAACAAGCTCCTGGAGTTCTTCTGAAGGGAATAACAAACGTTAAGCCCTTGTGGCTGCGGTTACAAACACAGCCCTTAGCGTGGGGAATGGAAGAGCCAGAGCAGCTCTCGGCTCCCTCCAGCATCTCAGGCTCTGAGTGAACCCGGAGAGGCCACCGAGGTTTGGCTACAGCCGCACGGGTCTGGCCGATGGGTGCACGGGGTCTGCCGCCATCCCACCCAGCCCTGATCCCTTCAATCAAAGGCTTCGTTTTAAGAAGGAGAAGGCTGGACACGCTCTCCTCTTCCCAGCCGGCGGGGTGGGGTTAACGCTTCATCAGACGTGACGCCTTTAAAGGAAAGGGAATCGGTACAAACAAGCTAAAGGGCTGAAAAAAAAACCGTGCAGCGGGGAGCTTTCGTCCGTGCCGGCTGGCGGGAAACGCTGCACTCACGGAGCTCCCGGCCAGCAGCGCCGCGAGCCGCTGGGAACGCTCGGAGACCAGATTGTGACAGCGCTGGAGGCCTCGGGTTGGGGGCAGGAGGAAAAAGGGGAAAAAAAAAAGGAGAGGAAGTGACACACGCACGGCGATCGCCTCCAGCCCAAAGCTCGCAGCGGCCCTCTCGTGCTGGCTGAGATCCGCGGCGCTCGCTGCACGCTCCCCACTGCTTCACTTCTACCCCAGCTCTGAGCTGTGGCTGCTTCTCCTCTGGAACAGGAACGTGAAGCTTCCCCTCAGCACGGGCTGAGGCATCCAGGCTGGCGCAGCCAAGACCGAAACCACTGAACAGAGAAATAATTCACGAGGGGAGCGCGGGGTTTACTCGGAGAAAACCGAACAGCCACAGGGGTGGTTCGAATTAAACGACAAAAAAAATGAAACAGGCTCGCTCTGGAAACTCGGCGCCCTTCAGGGAGGAAAATCACGCCCTCAACGCACGGCGAGTCCAAGAGAGGAGCAAAGTGGGCAATGGAAGTTTATTGAGACTCTGCCTCGGGGGCCGGTGGCGAGGACGAGAGCCCCGAGCCTCGCACCAGGCGCGTTTCCTGCAGCTGCCTCGGGGCTGCTGCCAGCTGCACGGCACAGAGCCGGTGTGAAGCTCCCACGTTACTGCTCGTGAGGACGGGGGGGGGAAGGATTACGGGTGGAGTTTCAGGAACGGGTTGCCTTCAACCTTTCTCCTGACAGGCAGGGGAGCGCCGCGGCCTCCCGCCCGCCCAGCGGACAGCGCTCCGCACGGCCCGGCCGGTCTCCGAAGGCCACAAGTCTGACACCGGAGGTCACCCGGGGCCGGCAGCCAGAAGATGGGGACGGAGGAGTTAGAATCCGTATTTGGCTTGAGTCTGCCGCCGGCTGAGCTTGTTTTCGGACCACGTGTTTTTCAGTTCCAGCTCTCTTTCCTTCGCCTGCAGAAACGGAGCGGATTAGCAGCGAGCCGCCGCGCGCCGAGTCAGCGGCGCTGCCCCTTTGCTGGCAGGGAGCAGGGGCGCACGCCAGGCTCGTTACGGGAGCCAGCACAATTATCTCGACCGAGGCCCGGGTTCGTCGGGACCCCAGCCCGAAACGCGGCTGCTTTTGCGGGAGGCTCTCGGGCAGCTGCTCGCCGCCGACCGCGCGGCCACCGCGCGGAGTTAAGGCAGGAAGCAGGAGGCTTCGTAACCCGAGGCAGCCACGCGCGTGCGCTCGGCCGGGAGGGGAAGGGGAAAGGTGAAGCAAAGCAAAAGGAAAGGCAGAACCTCGGCTCAGACCCAGGACGGGTCTCAAGCACCCCTAATCCTGTCCCCGTCGGTTCCCGGGCCACGGGGAGGCCGCTCACCTGGTGGATCAGGTATGTGATCTGGTGTTTCCTCCTCTGCTGCCCCGTGGGCTGATCTCCTTTTTTCTAGAAAGCAAGAGCAGATAAACTTGAGCCTGGGAAGGTTCTGACCCAGGCGGCGACACGAGGCAGGAGCCTGCACAGGGGCAGTTCAACAAGTAGTGGTTTCACGCTCAGGCTGAAGCAGTTCCTGCAGAGTTTCGGGCAGCCCTGCTGTTCCCTTCCTTATTTACGTGGCACACAAAGGTCCCCATCCCTCCTCACCCCGCTGACCGCACAGTGTCTATCACAGCTCCAGCTGCAGCCCAAACAGGAACCAAAGATCCCCCCCAAAATCCCAGGCAGAGCTCCCCCCTCCCCGCCCGCACCTTGCTGAATGACTTCATGGTTTTCTCCTCTGTTAAGGATTTGGTCAACCACTGCTGGGCCCCGCTCAGCTGGTCGTCACCCTTGATATCCACAAAGTTGATCTCTTCTCTCCCCCGATTCCGCTTGCCTTGCAGGCGTTTGAACTGAAAGAAGAAGGGAAACGACCCAAGTGAAACGCACGTCACCGCCGCCACAAAGGCGCTGAAGGCAGCTGGAGCCCGGCCCTCTGCTCCCTGAGCCTGGGGCAGGTCACATCACCACGCACCCCCCCCCGGAGGGGTTTTCTTTAAGATATTCTGATCAGTAGAAGAGCAGAACTCTCCTAAGCTACTGAAGGTGAAGGTTGTCGCCTCATTTTTCTGCGCAGAATGGGAAACGTTCACCTTGGGTTGGACTCAGGAGCCTCAGACTCTGAGGCCCCTCGCTTTAAGAGCGAGAGAAGCACCCCGGGCTGCTCCCTCACCTACCCTGCCTCCCTCAAACCCACCTCAAAGGTAAAGAGGCCCCTGGGAGGAAGCGAGCAGCAGCTGGGCTGGCTTCTGCAGCACTCACTGCTCCAGCTAGCGGGGCTGCCAGCTTCTAGATTAGATCAACAGCGGGCCGTGGTGCTTTTTGTTCTGTCAGCTGGGTTTCTGAGCTCTAGTTCTTGAGCGTTTGAAGGATGTGGGGAGCCCATGGCCGTGCTAGAGGAGCTGCCACAGAGGTATCTGGGCTCAGCTCCACGCACCGCAGCCGTGCTACACATCCCCAGCGAGAAGAGCGCTGGGCTAGGTGGAAATTATAAAGTCACCGGCTTAGAAAGCAAGCAAAGCCGCCGGGAGCAGCACCCAACGGGCTGCTGGACGGGCGCCGCGCGTCCCCGACACGGCCCTAGACCCCCAGGGAGCAGCAGTGGGGTCCCCAGCTCAGGATCCTGAGTCCTAGCAGAGCTTAAACACGAGCTCCTGGGTGGGACAGAGAGCGAAGTGCCAACCGCTTCGTCGTCTAGGAAGGAGGAGTCGGCGCTCATCTCCTGCGGCGCGCCCTGGGCTGGTTCCGCCTCCTGGTAGTAGCCGCTGCTGTAGTAATCCTGTCGGCCAAAGGAATCCAGTCGGTCACCGCAGCAAAACGAGACAGATCCCCGAGCAAAGCACCCCCGGGGGCCCTGAGAGGCAGCGCCGCGCCTCCCGCCTCCCCCAGCAGCCGCCGGTTTCTCACCCAGGATCGCAGCCCGCCCTGCGGGGAGCACGGCACGCCGCTCGCGCGCCTCCTCCCGTGGCAGAGGCTGCCCTTAATTACACCTCGTTACTCCGGCACTGCTTGAAGAGCGCCGGGCGTTTGGTCAGGGCCGAATTGTTAGCAGCCAGCTGGCTTCGGCCCTCGGCAAGCCCCGGTTCTGCACCCAGACAGCGGCAGGGGCAGTTCTGCCGGGGCATTTTAAAACCAGCGCTCCCATTAAACATTCATCCGGCAAAGAGCATCCGCGGCTCTGGTGCCAAAGGAGCGCTGCCGTGCTAAGTGCTGCGGATCTCTGCTCCTCATCGCTGCGAGCTCAGCTGGGGGGGGAGATTCCCACAAGGCTCAGGCTGCTTCGGGATCTAACTCAGAGCCTCCCGCCCCAGCTCGCTCTTCGGGGCAGCCCCATCGAGCTTCCCCCACTCGGGGGTTAATTAACCCACCTGGTAATAAGCACCCGTCACGCCGGCGTCGCCGTAAGCAGGGAACTGGCCGTAGGGCTGCCCGCCGTACTCCTCTCCGGCTTTGGGCAGCCAGCCGTGCTGAGCACCGCTGGAACCCGCGCCCGTCTTGAATTCCAGAGGGGCGTTAGCAGCAGCGTCCTGGAACTGAGGCTCGGGCTCCGTCCCAGGCGGCGGATCCTCCGCCACCGCCGCCGCCGTGCCGGGGTACACGTAGGTCTCGGCGGCCCCGAGGCCGGGCTCGCTCCTGTCAGACAAGGAGAAGTAGTTCTCTGGCTCGACCTCGTCGTCGCTGTCGTCCTCTTCCTGCGTGATCTGCTTGGTTACCTGGAGGGCGGCGCTCTTGGCGGCGGCTTTGATGGCCGAGGGGGAAGGGGTGGTGGCCACCGCCGGCTTGGACGGAGGTTTGGGTTTGGAGGAAGGGGTCGGGGCCCTGGCGGGCTTCGCCTCGGAGGCGCCGTCGGCTGCTTTCCTCGAGAAAGCGTAGGGCAAAAGTAACCGATTGGTCTCTTTCACCGTCAAGTTTTTGGGTTGAGGAAGCAGAGCGGACAAGCCCGAGCCCTCGCCGCGTCCCTGGTGAGTTCCGTGCAGGGCAGAATGGAGATGAGAGATAAGAGAAGTGAGCGAGATGATTCCGTTTGTCTGCCTGCCTCCCTGCCAATTATCCCCTCCGGTCCTAACGGCCTTAATGGGTTTCCCGTTGCTCAGCACAATCGCCTGCTGCTTCCAAGCGCCGCGCACGAGGCCGGGGGGGGCTTTTAAAGCAAAACCGGGGCTTGCCAACCCCTGCCTGCTCCCCAAGCGAAGGCGTGTTTCGTCTGAGACTTACACGTAGGAAATTTCCCCCAAAAGGGACCTGCCACCCCAAGAATTGTGTCCCCAGACTGCTCCGCACTAAGCAGAGAGACTCGTTTCCAAGGGGGGAAGCCCAAGATCCTCAGCCGAAGGCTTTTTTCCCCCCTCGTGAAATTCACTGAATTCCACGTGCCCGGCACTCACCTGAAGAGTACTTTTCTTCCTCGCTGGTTCATCTTCCTCCGAATCTGACTGAGAAAGAAAAACAGAGCTTAGCACGGCCCGAGACGTTACCAAAGCGGCCACGACGGAGCCTCAGGAGCTGCCGGTCGGGCTCCGTCGCGCTCCCGCCGAGGCACCTGCGGCAGAGCAAAGAGAGGAGATAAAGGCGCTGCCCACAGCGCCCGCGGTCCCTGGCGTTATTGAGAGGCTCCCGTGGTCGGGGCAGGGGCAGAAAATAAAACAAAGAGGGGAAAAAAAAGGAAGAAAAAGCTTTGTAAAGAAGGTGGCATCGCTTGGCGCGGCCTCCTCGGGGTGAGGAGTAAGAGCTGGGCTCGAGCTCGGTTATCCCACTCGGGGAGCAGGAGGGGGGTTGTTAACCCAAATCCTGGGTTTTTAAGGTGGTTTTTTTTTATTTTTTACTGCTGCTCTAAAGCAGAGCGGGCGGAGAAACGCAACCTGTGGGTATCTGGCTCCCTCCCTAGCACTCGGGAAGCCAGCAGCCCGGATAGTTTTAACAAAAATCAGGGGAAAATCAACCAAAAGGAAGGCAGAGAGCACGGCTGAAGGTCAGCGCTGCCGAAGGCTCCGTGCTGGGTTAACGGGGGGAGCAGGAGGCACGGGGGGGGGGACGGGGAAGTGCTCCCAGGAACTTCGGGGCCGTTCAGCACCATTAAAAACCAGGGCACAAAGCCCGGCCCCATCGGAAGAGGCCCCGGGAGCCTTCATCGCTTTGTGGCTCCGCAGAGCACTTTGAAGGGATTCCAGGAAACGAGGGCTCCTGCCAGCTCCTGCCAGCTCCTGCCAGCTCCTGCCAGCTCCTGGAGCCATCAGCCAGGACAAAGCCAAGCCGAAATAAAAAGTCAGAGCCGCAATCAAACCGCGCGGTTCCGAGAGGGGACCCAGCCCAGGAACCTCCCCGAGGGGCAGGAGGCTCTGCACGGAGGAGGAGGAGGGGGGGGGGGGTGGGGAAGGCAGCCGCGGGCAGAGGGATTTGGGAATCTCGTGGGGGCTCTTCGGCGCTTCTGGTCGGAGATAAGGGTGGGGAGAGAAGGGGGAGGAAGGCAACTCCTCTCCCTCGAGGGTATTTCAGTGAGCGTAAAGGCAAGGAGGGGGCTCGGAGCCCTGCAGCCGGGGCTATCGGGGAGCAGCGGCTCTGAGGTGCTGCAACAAAGCGAGGAAGCAAAAACCGGGGGTGAGGGGATGGGAGAAACCCCAACGGGGCTGCTCCGAGGGCGCCCCGCAGCCCAGCACGTGCTGGGCGCCGTCAGAACCGGCTCAGGGTTTAAAATCGGATGGGAAATGGAAATAGAGCCCTGGGGCCTTCCTCCCCTGAAGTCACCGCACTCTTCCTCCCGTCCCCTGCCTGCGATGAGGGAAGCAGCTCCTCGGGAAGGCTGGGATCCACCGGACCCGGCCCTCGAGCCGTAAGCCCGGCAGGACGGCCAGAAAAAGCCCCACATGGGGCCTGGGATGGGAAAAGCTGCGGCGCTGCCAGGTCCCTGCGTGGTCAACGGGGACGCAGGGATGTAAAAAAGGGGGGCCGGGGAGCTGGGGGGTCCCTGCTCCTGGCAGCAGCTGGCCACCGGCTGGCTCTGGAGCTGAAGAACCCCGCAAAGCACGGGGCAAGCGTGGAAAAAAAGAGCGAGAGATGAGAGAGAAACGATTCCCTCGAGGTCCGGAGGACACCTAGAGTCTTTAGGGAGGTAACGAGACGCTGGCAGGGAGAGCTAGCGGCGTCGAGGCAGACAAAAGAAGAGAGCGAAGGGGGACGGGGGGGATTTGGGGACACCCCCAGGCCAGGCCGGGCAGCTCCCAGCCGTCAGCGGCGGGGATAAAGAAGGGTGGGGATGAGCGGGGTTTGGGGGCACGGCGATGGTAAATAAGGTTTCTCCATCAGTTTAACGCCGCAAAGAGCTTTAGGGTTAGGGCCCGGGACCAACCTCCCTGACCCCGCAGCAGCAGCAACCGGGAGGGGACGGGGGTCGGAGGGATGGGGGGGGGGGGGGGGG
>CM021755.1:1471611-1488770 GCA_011075105.1 Heteronetta atricapilla | reverse complement strand
CCCCCCCCCCCCCCCCCCCCCCCCCCCCCCCCCCCCCCCCCAAGACGGGGACGGCACCAGCTTCCCCGGGTGGTGTTTCCCACCCGCCCCCATCGCCGCTCTTCCTCCATGCCCTGACCCCTCTGCTCCCCTGGGAAATGATGGGAAATTATTGCTCCGGCTCTTTCCGGCCCCGGCAGCCGGGGGATGGGGGTGAGGGGCTGGGACTTGGCTCCGGGAGCCACCCGGGAAGGGGGTCCCCGGGTCGGTCCCAAGCCCGGCGCCCCACGGGGTGAGCCTTGTTTCCACCCACGGGTGCCCGGCACCCCTCGGGATATCACGGGGAGAGGGGTCCCGGGGGTGCCCTCAGCACCCCTCGGGTGTCCCAGGGGTGTTTGGTTTTTGGGGGGTGCAGTGGGGGGGGGTTTGGAGAGGGGAAAAGCTGGAAGGGGGGCTCGGGACCGAGCGATGCCGGTGTGGGACGGATGCGTCCTTTGGGGCGGCCGCGACACCCCCCTTCCCCATCCCGAACCAGGAACAAAGAGGGACCCTTCCCCGCGTGGGGGCTGCAGCTCCAGCCGCCAGCCGGGGCCATTCCTGGCATTTCCAGCCCCCCCCTCCCCGTCCCCCCCCCCGCCCCGCAGCCTCCCTTTCCTCAATGAGTTTCGCAGCTGCGTGCCTGCAGCTGTGCTGCAGCCGGACAAAGTTTTTCCTCCCCGACACCGGCAGGACGCCGGCGGCAAACGCAGGGGAGTGGGGGGGCAAAACCCACCCGTGGGGGGCTCTCCCGGCCGCCCCGCTCTGCCCGTCTCGGGGTCTTCTTCTCCTCCTGCCCCCTCCCCACCGGCTCCCCCTGCCCCTTTGCTTCTCCCCACCTGGAACTTCTCGGCCTCGCCGCGCTGCTCCTGCCACTGCCGGGCCAGGTTGTCCTCCAGCAGCTCCTTGCGCGCTCTCAGCGCCGCCAGCTCCTTGTCCAGGTGCTGCAGCTGCAGCTGGCTCTGCTGGTTGTCCTCCGCCGCCTTCCAGAGGCTCTCCTTGGCCTGGCCGAGCGAGCGCTCCAGCTGCGCCACCTCCGCCTTGTAGGTCTCCACCGCCCCTCTCCAGATCTCCGCGAGCCTCCTGGAGTAATCCTCCACCTCCAGCGGCTGGAAAGCCGCCGGCACGCAGCGCAGGCTCTCCAGGCTCTGCGAGAAGCTGGCGAGCTCCCGGTCCAGCCCCGCTTTCTCCTCCTCGTGCACCTCCAGCAGGGCTCCCACCTCCTTCTCCAGCTGCACGGCTCGCTCCTTCAGCCAGATCTGCGCCCTCCTCTCCTCCTCCAGCTCCTTCTTGCCGGCCGCCAGCTGCCTCTTGGCTTCCTCCCGCGCCGCCTGCTCCTTCTGACACCTGCTCTTCACGTGCTGCACCTCCTCGTAGAGGTTGTCCCTGGCCAGCTCGGCCGTGCACTTCTCCCTGAAGGCGCGCTCCAGCGCTGCCCGCAGGGCTCGCAGCTCCTCCTCGTACTTGGCCCTCCACGGCTCCGCGGCGGGGCCGCTCTTGGCGCCGCGGATCTCGGCCCGCAGCCCCTCGTTCTCCTCCTCCAGGAACTTCACGCGGGCCAGGTACGCCTCCAGGCGCTTGTTGAGGTCCCACATCTGCAGCGACTCCTCGCCCAGCGCCCTGGCCCCCACCAAGCCCTCCATGCTCAGCATCGGGGAGCCCGAGGACGACGACGGCAGGAGCGGTGCCGGCGAGGGCGAGCGCAGCAGCTATTCATACTCACCCCAGGCGAGTGGGAGGCCCCCGAGACCCGGGCAGAGGAGCGGCTTTAACTCTTCCGCAGCCGGCACAGCTGCTGCCTGAGCCATCCCCGTGTCCCCCCCCCCTTTCCCCGGCCCCCCCCCCAGTCCCCTCCGGGCCGTCCGGCACTCCTCGAGCGGGGACGTCACCGTGCCGAGCTGGGGAGGAGGAGCAGCACTGTGAGGGGGATGCCTTTGGGATGCGCCCGGGGTGGGCTCGGGTTTTTCCGTGCCTCAGTTTCCCCACCCAGCACGGCACAGTTTGCAAAGGGCGAGCTCGGAGCTCCGGGGTGCCCCCCACGGCTCGGATCCCGCTGGGGACCCCCCCCCTCCAAGAAACGTCACGTCCCTGGCACCTGGAGGTGCTGGACCGGCTGCCGTGGTGCTCAGCGCGGAGCTATTTGGGGCTTTCCAAGGCAGGCTGGCAGCCACCTGTCCCCAAGGGCTTGGCCGCGGGGACCCTTTGGTGCTGCTCCAAAACCCGGGGCTGAGCAAAGCGAGATGGGGACGTGGGGGGGGTTCGGCACCCCGGGGAGGAGAAGTCCCCATGGGGATGCTCCGAAACCCGGGGTGAGCAAACCCCTATGGGGCCGTGGGGGGGTTTTAGTGCCCCGGGGAGGAGAAGGTGTCCCTGTGGGGATGCTCTGAGTGACCCCAGTGCGTCTTGGTGGCAGGCTGGGGCTCAGCCACAGGCACCGATCCTGCCCCAGCGCATCTCAGGGCTCAGCCAGCACCCCGGATCCATCCCAAAGGGCATGGGGCAAAGTGCTGGGGGTGGCAGGAGGCAAGCGGAGCGGCACCCCCAGCCGCCCCCCCGCTTCCAGCTGTGCCCGTTTCGGGTTCCAGATGTTGAGCTGCTGCCGGAGCCGGGAGCCCCGCGGGGCCGCCGATCCCCACAGGTCCCGCTGGCAGCCGCCGGAGCTCGGCGATGAGCAGCCCAAGGTTTGGGTTCGTGCCCCGCGTCCATCCCCCCCCCGGGCTGGTCCCATCCTCAGGGCGAGGAATTGGGTGGCGGGGATTGTTTTCCAGTTTTTATTTTATTATTTTATTGCATTTCCCCCGGCTGATTTATCTGGGGGGGGGGAGGGGAGTTAAAAACGCAAGCTTGCTGTGAACAAAAGAAAGGAAAATAATAATAATAATAATAAAATCATCTGGGGAGAGAGACTTTGTGCCAGCTCTTTCTCTCCCAGCCCTTCCTCTCCCAGGGAGGCGGTGGGGAGGGTCCCTGCCGGCCCCTTCCAAGGAGGAAAAGGGCAGAAAAAAAAAGGCAACGTCCCCTCCCGAGCTGTCCCCACGGCTGGCTCCCAGCCAGCTCCCACCCTGCTCCAAGGAGAGGCGAGCAACAGTCCCCTCTGCTGGCAACACCACCCGGAGCCACCCGGAGCCACCCGGAGCCTCCCGGAGCCACCCGGAGCTTTGCGCCCCTCCAGGGGCTGCTTGGGACCCCACAGCCCCCGTGCCATGGCCTGGGGGGGGCGTGGGGATCCCCAAAAGTGTTGTTTTTCCACCCAATCTCCGGCCAGACATGCTGAGATTTCCTCCTCCGGGGGCTCCCCGCTGTCGGTGCCACGGGATGTGGGGGCGCGGCGTTGCCTTCCTCCCCGCCCTCGCTCTCCTCTTCCTCCCCGAGGCTCTCCTTTGGCTTTCCCTGCCATGCCCCCGTCCCCTCGTCCCCTCGTCCCCGTGACAATCCGGCAGGGCTCGGTGGGACACCCCAAAACCCCCACGGTGCTCGGGGGGTGCACAGGGGGAGCACCCCGGGGTGGGGGGGGGTCTGCGTTGCCCCTTCCCCCGTGGGGTCAGGGGTCGCCGGGGATGGGGACATCCCGGTGTCCCTACAGGGCAATCCCGGGGTGTCCCCCGAGGATGCTCAGGGCCAGGAGCTGCTTGGGATGGGGATGTGGGTGTCCCTGGGGGGGGGTGCTAGGGGTTGGGACCCTCCCGTGTGGGGACATCCCTGTGTCATTGGGGTCCCCGGGAGGGGACCATCCACGTCCCTGGGTGATTCTTGGGGTTGGGATTTGGGCCCAGATGGGGACATCTGTGTCCCTGTGGGGTACTCCGGGTCGGCCCCCCCCCCTGGATGGGGATGTCCCCCCTAAGCGGGGTGCTTGGGGGTGGCAGCGGGGGGGGCAGGAGGTTTTTGGGGGGCCACAACCCCCCTGCCCCCATCAGCGGGGCTCTGTGGGGTGCCAGTGGGCTTGGCAGGGGCGCTGCTACGTGGCTTCCAACAGGACCCCGGCAGCAGGAGGAAGAGGAGGAGGAGGAGGAGGAGGAGGAGGAGGAGGAAGCACAGCTGGGTACGGGGACGCTTCCAGCCTCACCACAAAGGGGATGCAGCTGGGGACCCCCGGTGTCCAGGGGACATTTTTGGGGTGGGGTCCCCAAACAACAACGGGAAGGGCTGGGAGGGCCCTGACGCCTCCTGTGGGGCTGCGGCAGGGGATGGGGATTCTCCGATGTCTGATAGGGGTTGTGCCCCGCTGCTGCCTGGCACCGACCGCTCTCCCTTCCAGGCACCGGCTGTCCCCGCGGCCGTCCCCTGTCACCAGGACACCCTGGGGGCAGCGAGGTGACCCGAGCCTCTTTGCCGAGCCAGGGGGGAACATTTGTTCCCAATGAGGACGGGCGAGGATCCTCGCTGAGCCGGCACTTCGCCTCTCCCCCATCCCCACAGTGTTTGGCCACAAAGGCGCAGGATGTGAGCTCATGGCCACGCCGGGATCTGCTGGGGGGCCATCTGTCCCCATATCTGTCCCCATATCTGTCCCCATCACCGTCCCCATCGCCATCCCCATGCCCACCCCCGTGTCCGTCCCGCTTGCCACCCCAGCCCCGTGCCACCGCGCCGCGCGCGGTCGCCCGCCAGCCGTGCGGCTAACGAGACCTTCTCCGCCGCTCCTAATTATTTCCCAGGGCGACGGGTGATTAATTCTGCTCGGGAGCTTTCTGCAAACTCACCCCAGCAATTATCCGGCAGGCGCCGCGCGCCGCCCCCCCCCGCCCCCCCCGGGGAGGTGGGGGGGGAGGATGCTGCACGCCGGAGAAAGTTTTGAGCGAGATTTGGTTAAAAAAAAACCCTCCATCGTGGAGCTCGGCTCTGTAAGGGGGGGGGGACACCCCAATTCTGGCTGCACCCAGGGCTCCAAATCCAGCCCAGCCCCGTCCTGGTCCGCGGGGGGGGGGGGATCTGGGGCTTGGCGAGCTTAAAGCACCCCCCCCGGGAGCGATCCATGCGCCATGGGCTGCAGGTGGGGAAACTGAGGCACGGCGTGTGCCGGGACGCCGGCTCTATTGGGGCTGGTGGAGACCCCCCCCCCAGGACCCCCCCGGCCCCTCACCGTGCCCCCAGCACATGGGGCTGGCACGGGGGGGGGCGAAGGGGGGGGGGCTCGGCGTGACAAATCCACAGCAACCGGGAGACCCCTGCCCACAGCCCCCTTCCCAATCCGGCTGAAAATGCCAAATATCGGGGTAAGCACCCAAAAAACCGAGGGGCTGTGGGGTGGGGAGGTTTGGGGGTGGCTGGGGGGGGGGTCGGGGTTGGGGTGCCCCTTGCATCCATGGGGTTAATCCACGCGCCGTGCCGCCCGCCGCGCGGGTCCCGTGCTGGCTCTGCCAGGAGGGAGGGAAGGGGAGGGACGAGGCGCCTGCCAGCACGGTAAGACATTTATTTAGTTATTTATTTATTTTTCCTCTCTCTCCCCTTAATTAGGGGAAGGAATAAAATATAAAAGGAGGAGGGAAAGAGGAGGAAAAAAAAAAAAGAGAGAGAGAGAGAGAACCGCGGCCACGCGCGCACACAGAGGGCTCCTCTCTTCTCCCCGCCTGCACTTATCACTTATGCCCGGTGCAGCTCGCTCCCAGCCCCGCTGCCAACCTGCTGCCGAGCCCTGCCCCGGACAAGCCCCCGCTCAGCCCCGTGCCGGACCCCCGGACCCCCCCCCCGAGAGCGGCGAGCAAGGTGGGAGACGGGCAAAGGCGCCCGGCGTGCGGCCGGCGAGGCTGCCGTATTGCGCTATTAATCGCAATTTCTCTTCTCACCTCTGCGCTGGAAGGAGACGGGAGGGGGCTGGGGGGGGGGCTCGGCTCGTCCCGCTCCACCTGGGGGGTCAGGGTTTTGGGGGTGACCCCCGCCCCCCCCCCATGGGGATGGTCCCCGCTTTGTCCTTGGCAGCGTGCGTGCGCTCTGCAAGTTTCTGCCGGCGGCTCTGCGGAGCTCGCGGGGGATCCTGCGAGGAGGGACGGAGATGCTTGGGGGGGGGGTCCCCTGAGCCCCCCGCAGCCCCTGAGCCCCCCGTTTTGGGGTCCCCTCCCCGTGCAGCCCCCGGAGCCTCTGCCCGGCTCCTCGTGCCAAGGAGGCTGCGCTCGGGGCAGCGCCAGGGAGGGAAACTGAGGCACGGAGCAGGGGCCGGGCTGCGTCTCCCGGGGGGGCACAAGGGACAAAGTCGCCCCCACCCCGGGGACAGCCGGGGGGGGTCGGGGGGGGCGCCGCCCCCGGGGGGGGGGGGGGGTTCCTTTTTATTTTTCTTCCTCCTGGCTCTGCCGGTGTCCCGAAGGGGCCAGGAGGGGCTGGGGGCAGAAGGGAAACATTTTGCAGCATTTTTAGGGGTTTTTCCCCACTGAGCGCCCAGGGCTGGGGCATTTCTGAGCAAACCCCGGGCTGAGGGCGCTGCCCTTGAGCATCCCCCAGCTGGGGGGGGGGTCGAGGGGGGGGGGGCAGAGCTCCCCTTGCCCCCATCCCACCGAGCTCTCGATGCTCCCCGGCCGAAAAAAGCCCCGGCAAAACCCAGAACCTGTTGCTTCTCCCCCTCCGGGCAGGTCCTCGCCCACTCAGGACATTTTGGGGCTGCTCTGCAGGGACTGGGTTTAACTGGGCAAACTGGGAGCCCGGCTCCTTCCTCGAGGGGTGGGGGGGTCACCTTGCGCTTCGAGGGAGCATCTCCAGGAGAGGGGATCTGGGGCACCCCCAGTGCTCCTGCCCCGCTTTGTGCCTCAGTTTCCCCGCTGGAGCCTCACAGCGGAGGGGGGGGGACGTACAAAACCTCCACGTGCGTGCCCGGGGGGGGGTCCCTTGGGGGGCTCCACCTCGGGAACCTCCCTGAGTATCAGGGGCACGTCCCGACCCTACAACAAGGAGCCCCTTTTTTCCCCAAATAGACTTGGGGGGGGGGGGGCGAGTGGCTCCGGCAGCTGGGGGGGGACCCCCCCTTTCCTCCCCACCTGCTTCCTGCCTTTTAGGCTCTGCCAGCGGCCGCTGCCAAGAGGCTGCCGGGCGCTTCCCGCAGCACCCCCCCGCGCAGAATGAGACCCCGCTGCCCGTCCCACACAGGGGGGGCTCGGCTCTTGGAGACCCCCCCCGGCCTCGAGCAGGGCGCAGCGGGCGGTGCAGGGCGCCGGAGCGCTTTGCAGCAAGAGGGTCCGGGGGGGGACGGGGGGGCACGTGCGCGGGGGTCATCGCGGCGCCCGCAGCCCGGTGCCGGTGGGGACATCGGGGCAGGCTGGAGCGGGGCCAGGCTCTGCCCGCGGCTGCTGACTCATTCTGCAGCTGAGCATCCCTGGAAAGCCGCTTCTCCGCCGCGCTGCCTCGCTGCGGGCTGCCAGGGCACCTTGGGAGCGGGGACGCATCCGGCACGTGCGGGGACGGGGAGGGGACCGGGGACGGAGGGGACAAAGCCCCCAAAGGGGTGGTGGCAGAGTGGTGACGGCTGCGGGGTGCCCGCTCGCGGCGTCTCCCGTGCTTCGCCGCGGCCGAAAGCGGGGCTGGGCTCGGGGGAGAGAGGCAAAGAAAGGTCGCTCCCGTCCCGAAGGAGGCCGCGGCTCCATTTTCCGCCCGGTTTCCCACGGATTTGGAGGGCGGCCGGCGGCGCCGTCTGTGCGCACGCGAGCGTCTCGTCACCGTCCCCAGCCCCCGGCTGTCACCGCGGGGCCGGGGGCTCGGAGGTGCCCGAGTGCCGCTCGCTGCCCGCCGAGCGTTTTGGCCACCGGCCCCTGGTCCTGCTCCCAGCCTTTCCCCTCCTGACGTGTGGGCTAAAAAATTTTTCCGTTTGTGGCAAAAAAAAAAAAGATTCAAACCCCAAAAGCTCAGACGGTGACGCCTGAGAGTCTCCTGCCATCACGGGACCCCGTGGGCAGGAGGAACCCAGGTTTCATCCCCCCCCCATAGCCCCGGCCCCTCGGGCACACGGTGTCCCAGCCCTAGAAGGGGAGCAGATGCCCGGGTTGTCCCCAGCTCGCTGCCTTCCTGCAGACCTTTTATCCCTTCAATTTCCTCCCTGGGGCTTCGTGGGCTGCTCCGGCCGCCGCTCACGCCACCGCGGCGCCTTGGGAACGGGGAGAAAAGGCGCCCGCGACAAAAGCCTGCCTCGCTCCGCCGCGCTGGGGGACGGCGGCCAGCCCCCACGCTGGAGCCCGGCCACCGTCACCGGGCAGGGGGGGATCGTCCCTCGCTCCGGAGCCGTGGGGCTGAATTCAAATGATCCGGCCCGAGCCGAAAATGCTCCTGGCTTGGCTCTGCCAGGGGCCGGCCAGGTTCTGGGGGAGGTCGTGCTGGGGAGGGGGTGCTGGGGGCTGGGTGTGCATGGTGCAGGGTGCTGGGGGCTGGACGTGCATGGTGCAGGGTGCTGGGGGCTGGACGTGCATGGTGCAGGGTGCTGGGGGCTGGACGTGCATGGTGCAGGGTGCTGGGGGCTGGATGTGCATGGTGCAGGGTGCTGGGGGCTATATATGCCTGGGGCATGGCGCTAGGCTGTCTGTCCTTGGTCCCTGTGCTGCATTCACACCCAATTCCCGATGCATCGGCCCCATGGGAACCCCGCGAGCACGGTTTGCAGAGGGATGTGGGCAGCGAGGACATCCTCCTCCCGTCAGCCTGGCTCTGGCAGCCGGCGACCTGGGCCAGAGCTCACCGCGGCGGTGCCAAATCCCCTTCGGTGGCTGCCAAAATCGATTCAGCACAAAGAGCTCGTAAATTACCCAGCCGCTCCGAGGCTCAGGGGCGCTGCGCTCCCGTCCCGGGGTGGCACCGTTACGGGGAGCCGAGGAAAGCACCGAGCCCCGCCGTGCCTCCGCAGCGGGGTGCGAGGATAACGGGGCCGTGCCCCTCCTGCAGAGCCAGGCACCATGCAGGGGCCTCTCGGCACCCTCTGCGCACAGCTGCGAGGTGCCACGGGTGGCCGGAGCCCCTCGGTGACGTCCCCGGGGCTGCTCCTTGGGGCTGGCGATGGCCGCGCTAGCTGCGGGGCTCTCCTTTCAGAGCCGGTCCCCAGCCGGCGGGGGAGAGCCCTTTGTGCCAGGCAGCCTTGAGAGAGGCCCGGGACATAATGGCTGCTTTTGCTCGGCCCCGCTTTTCCCAGCCTGAGCGCGGGGAACCTCTGCCGTGAGCTGAATGGCAAAGAGAAGCCCTCCTGCTCCGTCCCTCCCCCTCCGCCCCGCGCTTTTGTGCGCCCTCGGCATCCCCCGGCAGCTCTCCCACCAAAGCCCGCTCCCACACGTGCACAAGTGCGCGTGCAAACACCCGTGTGCACCCATGGGCGTGCACGCACACGCCTGCAGCGAGGCACGCCGATGTCCGGGCACACAAAAAGCCCCCCTTGCACATATGTGCACGCACACGGGGGGCTCGGCGGCTCGTTCCTTCGGCCCCGCTCGACACCAGCTATTAAAATCCCGCCGGAGGTTTCCAACTGCCGTGCCCCCGGCCGCGCAGCCCGGCTCTGGCATCGCCTCCTGCCTGGCTGCGTTCTGCCTCAGGGCCAGGCTGGGCTCTGCCATCCCCCGAGGACCCCAGGGGTCTGCGGGCCGAGGTCTCGCCCTGACCCCCTCGCGCAGGGAACGGAGGTTTTGCTTCTCCTTTCCACTTTAAGCACCGCTGCCGGGTTTTGCCTCCCCCTCGCAGGGCACAGGATGGCCTCAGCCCTCCCGCTGCTGCTGCTCTGCGCCTTTGCCCCCGCGGTGGTCCCGGAGGTGCTTGGCCCCGGAGATGGCACAGGTAACGGCGTCACCGCGCCTTGCGCTTGCCCCTGCCCCACAGCCGGGCTCTGGGGGGGGGGTCTCCACGTGCCGGCCCCACTCACACCTCCTCTCCTCTCCCCTCCCAGATGACCTCAAGGCGCTGCAGGTCTCCATCCCGCGGCACCCGGCCCTGGACGCCGTGCTGGCGGGGGACGTCACCATCCCCTGCCTCATCACCTACCTCGGGCCCCTGCCCACCGCCGGCACGGCCGGGCGCCGGGCGGTGCTGGGCGCCCCCCGGGTCAAGTGGACCTTCATCTCCGAGGGCAGGGAGGTGGAGATCTTGGTAGCGCGGGGGGACAGGGTGAAGGTGAGCGAGGACTATCGGCTCCGCGCCTCCCTGCCCATCTTCCACCAGCGGTACACCAACGCCTCGCTGCTGCTCACCGAGCTGCGCCCCAACGACTCGGGGATTTACCGCTGCGACGTGCAGCACGGCATCGAGGACGGCCACGACATCCTCGACCTCAGAGTCAAAGGTACCTGGAGGAGAAGCGGCGGTTTTCGGGGGGCTGGGGGCCCAGATACCCACACCACGGCTCCCATTTCTCACCTCTCCATGGTGAGGCTCAGCAAACCCCTCCTGCACCCACACGCGGGTGCACCCACGCGGGTGGGGGGTGGCTGCGAAGCCCCTCGCCCACCCCGTGCCTCCCTCCCCCCCCCCCCCAGGGGGTGTGTTTCACTACCCCGAGGGCTCCATGCGCTACGCCTACACCTTCGCCGAGGCGCAGGAGGCTTGTGCCAGGATCGGCGCCCGCATCGCCACCCCCGAGCAGCTCTACGCCGCCTACCTGGGCGGCTACGAGCAGTGCGATGCCGGCTGGATCGCCGACCAGACCGTCAGGTGGGCAACCCCGGCACACGTTCGGCCCCCCCCCCCCCCCCCCCCCCCCCGCGCCCCTCCTTCCATCGCCAACCCCCACCCCTCTCCTCTCGTGCCCCAGGTACCCCATCCACACGCCCCGCGAGGCTTGTTACGGAGACATGAACGGCTTCCCCGGGGTGAGGAACTACGGGGTGGTGGACCCGGAGGACATGTACGACGTGTACTGCTACGCCGAGGACCTGCCAGGTGCCCACAGACCCCCTTCCTGTCCCTGCTTTGGTGGCCGTGCACTAACCCGGCCCCATAACCTCCCCCCCCCATCCCACAACCCGACGGGATCCAGCGCACGGGGCCAAGAACTCGCAGAAATTTCCCCAAGCTGTTGGCACCGCTCACGTCTCCAAAACCTCTCCGAGACTTCGGGCGCTCCGGTGTGCGCGGGAGCTGGCTGCTGCTGTGCTGCCCCCAACGCAGGAGCATTTCTGGGGTGGTTTTGCCTGGCTTAGCACCCGGCGGGGCACTTGAAAGTCCTCTTAGAGATGTGCCCCATGTGTATTGCTCCATGCAGGGCAAGGATTTGCTCCTCTGCGGTGCTTTTTAGAGGTGCCTCGATGACTGTAGCAAAGCGTTGATGCTTCGCACGGCCGGGGGACCACGGGGGGGCCTGGGGCCGCCCCCCTGTGCCATGTCCCCGCTGCGGAGCTGCTTGCGTGTGCACAGAAGCTGCTGCCAGGTGGAAGCAGCAGCCCCCCGCGTCGGTCACCTTTAGGTTTTGGGAAGCTTTGGGTCCGCAACAGGCTCCAGACAAAGCGCAGGCGGCTCGGGAAAGCAGAGCAGGACGCTCAGCAGGGACAGACCGTGCCCCCCCCCCGCCAGATCCAGCCCCTCGCAGCCCCAGTTGCGTTCCCGAGCCCTCTCCTGACGCCCGCCTCCTTCCTCTCTTGGCAGGGGAGATCTTTTTGGAGACGGCCCCAGACAAGTTCACGCTGGAGGAGGCGGAGGCGCGCTGCCGGGCGCGGGGCGCGGTGCTGGCGAGCCCGGGGCAGCTCTACGCCGCCTGGAGCGCGGGGCTGGACGCCTGCAGCCCCGGCTGGCTGGCCGACGGCAGCGTCCGCTACCCCATCGTCACCCCCCGGGAGCGCTGCGGCGGGGCGCTGCCCGGCGTCAAAACCATCTTCCTCTTCCGCAACCAGACGGGGTTCCCCGATGCCCAGAGCAGATACGATGCGTACTGCTTCCGAGGTAACCGGGGCACCCCCGGGGCGCAGGGCAGGGACTCGGCCGGGCTGCAGGGCGCAGCAGCCTCGCACGGGGACAGCGCAGGGACCCCCCCCCGTGCGCTCACCGTGCCGCCGTGTCGCGATGGAGCGGGGCCGTCGGCACCGCCTCAGTAGCGTGTGATGACCCAGAAACAGGGGTGCCCTGCCTGAGCTCGGTTTTGCACGCCGGTGCGTTGGGATAGGGAGGGATAACCGGCACGGTCTCGACGCTGCGTGCATCGTGACGGAGGATGGGCGCTCTGCGTGGTCCTAATTGCGCATCGGGACAGAGCGGGGCTGGCCTGAACGCTGCATGCTGCTATGTCGCGATAGAGCAGGGACGTCCCTGTGGTGCCGTCCTTCTGCGTGAGCTCAGGGCTGGCTCCGGGGAGCAGTGGCTCTACCACATCGGTGCCTCCAGCCCCGGCCTTGGGGCTGAGGGGGCTGCGTGGGCACGGTTTGGCTCCGTGCGGCTGCTGGGGGCATCCTGGGGCTCCCTGCGGGCTCTGGGGCGCAGCCTGCCCGGGCTGCAGGGCTCACACATGGTGGCCGTGGGTAGGCAATGAGACCGGTGGGTAGCAGCCGTGAGCTCAGTTGGGGTGCCGAGGGCACCCTGCGCTCTGGGGGACGTCTGCGGTGCCCCAGGAGGGGACGAGCGAGGACAGGGATAACAAGCAGAGGGACAAAGCCACCCTCCTGCTGAACCTTCCCCACCGCATCTCCCTGAGAGTCCCTTCAGGGCCATGAGGGCTCACGGGACGGGGACCCCAGCGGTCTCTCCTGGATCAAGTGGCCGCCACGTGCCTCTGTGCCTCAGTTTCCCCGTCAGCTTGGAATCCCGTTGCCTCTGAGGCCGGGGCTAGGCAGGATGGACCCATCCCACAGCGCCGCGACGCCGTCCCCGTAACCCACTAACTCCCGGGAGCTGCCTGCTCGGTCAGGGCAAGGGGGGGGCCTGATCCTGCCCTTTGCGGAGGGGTGAGGGGCTCGAGGTGCAGCGGGTCCCCCAGCGGGTGCCAGGTTGTCCCCAGCTGCCGCGGGGCCAGGACAAGGCAGTAATACCCCACTTTCTTTCTGCCCACAGAAGGGACAAACTCTATCCCTGAGGCCGCAGGAAAATACGGAGCCAGAGAGCCCGAGGGCCTCCAGGAGATTGTTACAGTGGCAGAAAAGCTGGAGGAGCTGCAGCTGCCCAAAGCGCAAGTGGAGATTGAGTCGCGAGGGGCTATTTACGCCGTCCCTTTCTTTAAGGACGCGGCTGACGCTGAGCTGGAAAAGCCGAGCCTGTCCCCCGAAGACGCCCCGGGGCCGGGGGCCCGGCACCCCCCGCTAGCTACCTCGGTGTCCTCGGCTCGAGGACGTCACCCAGCCTCTGCCGCCCCTTTCCCCACGGCCCCGGCCGTCCCCGAGGCAGGCGTCCCGCTTAGCTGTGGTGCAAAACCGGGGAGCCCGTCCCCCGCAGACGAGGAAGGGGCCACAGGGACGGGTGGAAAGTGCGCAGAGGCCGGGCGAGAGCCGTCCCGCACGGGTAGGTGGAGCGGCCGCTGCGGCGCTCAGGGCTGGGGCGCCGAGAGGAGCCGCAGGGATGCAGGCGCGGAGCTCGCCCGAGGAGCTCGGGGGTGGCCGAGCCGCCTCTGCCCCTTCTGCACCCCACGCAGGGCGCACCCACGGCCGGGATGGCTCGGCGCAGCGGTGCCAGGCGATGTCTCCGGCGCGCACGTCGCCGGCTCGGGGATGTCGGTCCGTCCCTCCTGTGGCCGGGGCAGCGCGGTGCGTTGGGCAGGGTCGGCACCGGACGGTGCTTTAGCCGTGCCAAGAGCCCGAGGAGGGAAAGGAGGTGGCGAGGGGCTGAGCACGACCCTGTTGCGGTGCAGCACGAGGTGGCCGAGCCAGAGCACGGCACCGGTTCAGAAGGGGAAGCATCCCGCGGCCCCGGGGCTGTTTCTGCCTCCTTGAGCATCTTCGTGCTGGCGTCTCCCTCCCAGCCCTGCTCGTTGAAGCACCCGGTGTGGGCGCGGGCGTCTCACCCCAGTTCTGCCTTGCCCTTTGCAGGGGAGGAGGGAGCAGCGCTGGAGCGGCCGCTGGGCTCCGCACCGGGCAGGGACCCCGGGAACACGGCAGCAGAGAGCCCGGAGGGACGGCGAGACCCCGGCCAGCCCACGGAGCCGGACACGGAGGGAGCCGAGGGACCCTCCGACGCCCCATCCCCGGCGGTGGCCGCAGCAGGTGACACAGAGCCACCCGACGGGCGGCCCCGGCCCCCCGGCCCCACCGCCCCCTCGAGCCCCCCCAGCCGCCCGTGGGAAGCCGTGGGGCGGCCGGCCCAGACCAGGACCCCCGGGCCACCCGGGCACAGGGACATCGGGGTGACACCTCCGACCGGTGCCGCTTCTGCCGCCTCGACAGATAGCCAAGAGCCAGCCCCAGGGCCGCATGGCCGTGGGTCCGGTGGGACGAGCAGCCCTGTCCCTGCCACGGGGGCTGCCGAGGACGCCGAGCTGTCTGGAGACGTGGCCGAAAGCCCCCGGGGGGGCGTCCCCGCTGCCCCCCTCGCAGCTGCAGGAGGACGGCGAGGAGCAGTCTGGGTCCCTGTGGCTCCCCTCGCCCACGGCCCCAGGGGACGGGGGCACGGTCCCCGCGGCGGAGGCGACGGTGGTCACCCCGTGGCACGGCGAGGTGCCCGGCGGCAGCGACGCACCGGCCACGGGACACGAGGCTGTGCCGCAAACCCCGGGCACTGCCCACGGGACACCCGCTGCGTCTTCAGAAGAGGAGGAGGAGAAGGAAAAGGAAGAGAAAGAAGAGGAGGAGGAAGAGGAAGAGCGACCCGTGCCCTCCGTCGCAACCGTGGAGGGTTTCCTTGCAGCCGTTCCCGGAGAACCAGGTGGGACCCTCGGGGATGGCCTCACCTCTCCCCGTGCTGGTGTCCCCGGGGTGTCTCCGGCAGGGACCCCGCTGGGGGACCCGGCCCCCAGCACGGCCGCCCCCCTGCCCGCCCTCCCCACGGAGCGCGCCAGCCTCGGGGCGGGGGCGAGCTCGGCCGGGGACCCCCGGCACCGCGCCGCCCTCGCGCTGGGGGCAGCGCTGCTGGCTGCGTGCTGGCACTAGACAACAGCAAGGCCTTTCCTTCACGCTGTGCTTCCCTCTGTCCGTCCGTCTCTTTCCTCTCTCTTTCTCTCTCTCCTCCTCTCTTCGGCTGGGTAAGGGAAGGTTAAAGGTCCGGAGAAGCGCATATTTGTCAAACAAATTGGTCTGAGCCATGCATGCACTTAATTCTCTTCTACTTCTGTGAAGTGTTTTAATGACTGTTTCCATGAGAAAAAAAATATATATATATATCTATCAAAAGAAGGCCCCCAACCCTCCTCTGACTAACAGTGGTACTAATAAAGGGAATTAAAAGCTTTCTAGAACACGCACCTCGGCTAGCTCTTCCCTTCGTCCTCGCGCCCGCTGCCTCGCTCGCGTTCCCCACTGACGAACTAATCCCCCCGGCCCTGCACCCCCGGCCCTGGACGAGGGCTTTTGGGGGGCTGAGCATGACGTGAGCCGGGGGCTTCCCGTACCCCTATGCCCTGGGGACACACACACACCCACGTCCTCGTGCCAGGGAGCACCCCCAAAATGCACGCAGCCGAGCGCCCCAAAGCGCTGCAGGGCTTTAGGGGGTTGTGGGGTGCACGGGGGCAGTCCCAAGCCCGCTGGGGGCTGAGGTGGGACCCCCACGCTGTGGGAGGCCGGGGGATGCATGAGCTGTGACCTCAACCCAAATCCCCCCCCGGCCCCCAACTCCGGGATGCTCCCAGCTACGCGATCAGGCGCTGCCCTGCGTCCCAAGCGGGGTCCCCAGCTGTGCCCCCACCCCGACAATGCTCTGCAGTGGGTGCCCGGGTCCTGCAGGACCCCCGCACCTTGCAGGACGGCTGCATTTGTCCTGGCAAGGAGAGATGCACTCAGAGACAGCCGGACGTGCCCGAGCCTTAAATAGCTCGTCCCTCGCCCCGCTGCGCTCCGCTGGAGCTGATCCGCGTGTCCCCAGCACCACCGGGCTGGCACGGAGGGGACGGTAGCGGCCGCCGAGGCGTTGGGGGGGTGTCAAGGACTTTAGTTCCCCGCTCCGCTGGAGCCCTTAATCATGCTCTTGAACCTGGGATGGGTTAATGACCGCGTGCCTTAATGACCGGAACGAGCTGGTGCCAGCCAGGGAAGGGCTTTGCGGGCTGGGGTTGGCGCCGGGCGAGTTCTCAGCCCCGGCCAGGCTGAAGGTGAGAGCGGCGGGGCTGGGGGGCAGGCACGAGGCTCGCCTCACCCCCAGGCTGAGGACGTGCCCAAGGGCTTGTCCTTTTCATGTCCCCTTGAAAAGAGCCATCACGGCGCCGCTCCGACAGCACGAGCCGTCCCCATCCGAGGGCTTGGCACGGCGGCGAGCCCGCCGGTGCGACGGATGCGCCCAGCTTTGTGCTCCCAGAGGGACATCAAAGCCCCAAACCCAAAGGCTCCGGGCACGCCACCGTGCCCCAAACCTTGTGCACGCGGTGGCCAAATCCTGCACCCCGTCGCTGTGGGGTCTGCCCTCCTGCAGCGAGGAGGGGGCCGCGGTGATGCCGGGCGTTACCCAAGCGCCGGCGCTGAGCGGGGCCGCCCGTGCCTTGCAGGTGGCTGCGTCCCCAACCCCTGCCTCAACGGAGGGACCTGCACCGAGGACGGCGCCCGCCTCGCCTGCCTCTGCCTGCCCGGCTACGGAGGGAGCAGCTGCGAGAGACGTGAGTCCCGCGGGGCCAGCACCACGCCGAGCCCACGCGGCAGCCCCGGAGACACAAGTGTGGGGGTTTTTGGGGTGTTTTTTTGGGGGGTCTCCGGCTGGGCTGCGTGGTGCTGATCCTGTCCTCTCTCTCCCCGCTCGGTCCCCGCCGTGGTTCAGCGCTGAAGAGGTGCAGCCCCGGCTGGGACAGCTTCCAGGGAGGCTGCTACAAGCACTTCTCCACCCGGAGGAGCTGGGAGGACGCGGAGACGCAGTGCAGGCACTACGGGGGGCACCTGGCCACCATCCTGACCCCCGAGGAGCAGGACTTCATCAACGGTGCGTGAGCCTGCGGAGCGTGGGGGCCACGGGGACACGCCGTCACCCTCACCCCGCTGGGTTTGAGGTCCGGGAGCTAAGCCAAAAAGGGGCCGAGCTCCGATCCCTGTGCTGTGCAGGGACAGGGGACAGAGGGACAGAGGGACAGAGGGACAGCAGGGACAGAGGGACAGAGGGACAGGAGGGACAGAGGAACAGAGGGACAGGGGGACAGAGGGACA
>CM021755.1:1432548-1471601 GCA_011075105.1 Heteronetta atricapilla | reverse complement strand
GGAACAGAGGGACAGGGGGACAGAGGGACAGAGGGACAGGGGGACAGACGGACAGCAGGGACAGAGGGACAGCAGGGAAAGAGGGACAGGGGACAGAAGGACAGGGTGGACAGGAGGGACAGAAGGACAGGGGACAGAAGGACAGGGTGGACAGGAGGGACAGAAGGACAGGGGACAGAAGGACAGGAGGGACAGGAGGGACAGGAGGGACAGAAGGACAGCGGACAGAAGGACAGGAGGGACAGAGGGACAGGGGACAGAGGGACAGGGGACAGAGTGACAGGATGGACAGAGGGACAGGAGGGAGAGAGGGACATAGGGACAGAGGGAACCAGGGCTCACTGCCCAGGAGGAGCAGCCGGGGACACCAAAGCCACCAGGGACACGAGGGGACACCGAGGCTCTGCTGCCCTCTCCCGGCGACCCCCCCCCCACCCTCCCGGCCTCGCCCAAGCCCCCCCCCAAACGCAGCCTCCAGCCCTTGAGCCCTGTTCGGGGCTGCTGGGGGCCGGCTGTGCCCCCCAATTCCCCCCCGTGCCCCCAGACCAGTACCGGGAGTACCAGTGGATCGGCCTGAACGACCGGACCATCGAGGGGGATTTCCAGTGGTCCGACGGGAGCCCCTTGGTAAGTCGGGCTGCCAGCCCCTCGCTCCCGCCCCCCCCCCCCCGGGGGGTGAGAACCCCCCCCCCCCGCCCCCCCCCCCCGGGCACCTCCTTGTCCTTCTCCATCCCTTGGGACCGATCCGGGGTGAGTCAGAGCCGGGCTTTGGAGCCAAAACCGCGGTGGCACCGAGCATCGCGCGACGCCTCGGGCACAGCAACCCCCGGGTGTCGGGGTCCTGGGGTCGGAAGCACGGGGACAGGGACCCCGTGTCACCCCCCCCCCATAAAAAAAAACAGTCCCCAGCCCCTGTCCCTTCCTGTCCCCCCCCCAAAACAGCTCTACGAGAACTGGCACCCCGGGCAGCCCGACAGCTACTTTCTCTCCGGGGAGAACTGTGTGGTCATCGTGTGGCACGACGGGGGGCAGTGGAGCGACGTCCCCTGCAACTACCACCTCTCCTACACCTGCAAAATGGGGCTGGGTAAGCTGTGCCCCCCCCCCGGACCCCTCTCTCCAGCCCCAAAACGGGCAGAGGAAAGGGTCTGGGGGTTGCTCGGGGTTTACGCTGGAACCCTGGAGAGGAGTGGCTTGGGTGGGTGCGAGGGGGGGGTCCGTCCGGCACAGGGGTGCCCACCTTCGCCCCCTCCCCTGTCCGCAGTGCAGTGCGGGCCCCCCCCCCGCCGTCGGCAATGCCCACGCCTTCGGCAAAGCCAAACCACGCTACGAGGTCGGCTCCACCGCCCGCTACCAGTGCCGCCGCGGCTTCGCCCCGCGCCGCTCGCCCGTCATCCGGTGCCGCGAGGATGGGACGTGGGAGCAGCCCCAGCTCTCCTGCCGCCCTGGTGAGCTTTGGGGGGGGGGGGAAGCCACGACCCCCTCCCTTGCATCGCACCCCAGCCTCTCGCCCTTCACCTGGGGATTTTTCTTCTCCTTTTTCCCCCCAAACCCTGCAGGGTTGGCTCAGCACCCCGGCGACTGAGGGGGTCCCCGAGGCAGGAGGTTCCCCGGTGGATGGGGACGGCACCGAGACGCCGGCGTGGGCACCGGTGGGGCGAGGAGCCTGCCCCGTGGGTGCCCGCCCTCTGCTTGTTTTATATCTGTACAAAGAAACCCCCATAACTAAAGGTCCCCTGGAAAGGAGTCAGCAGCGACCCGCGTGGCGTCTCACCTCGCACGAGGGCTGTTGGGGTCCTGCAGTGACCCCAGAGCCAAAACAGGGGGTGGGGGGGATCCTGCGGGGGACACGGCTTGGAGGTGGCAGCATCATCTCCAGCTGCTTGTTCCCAACTTTGCCCTGTGGGTCCACAACGGTGTCCCCACGGCCACGGAAACGGGGGGGAGGGCACAGCCCAAAGTGTCCCCAGGTCCTGGTGGCCGTGGAGACCCGGCAGGGTTTGGGTTGGGAAGCTGCTGCTGGCAGACGTGCAGGAGGCTGGGGGCACCTCGCAGGGCTGGGGCCACCCGTGTGTCCCCACGCTGCTATCTCCAGCGCCGGTGCTTTTTATAGCTGTCCCTGGCCGTGTCACCAACCCAGAAACCCCCTCAGTGTGGTGCCAGGGACACCGATAACGCCAGGACACCCCCGAGGGGGGGTCCCCATAAGCTGTCCCCTGCTCAAAACAAGAAGTCCTTGGCAGATCCCCATCGCCGAGAGCCCAGGAGGTCCCAGGGGCAGAGGGCAGGTGAGGGCACAGCTTCGCCGTGCAGCTTTGCCGTCGCTTTATTAATTAAGAAAGCGAAACTCCATTAGTCACGCTCGTTAATGCCCAGCTCTCCAGCGCGCCTGCACCGGCCAGTCCTCGCGGCTGCGGGGAGCGAGAATGGGGCGAGGGAAACACCGGGGGCGGGGGGATCGGGAGGTATTGGAGCCCCCCTTCCTGGGCTGGTAACGGGACCGGCTTCTCCAGCGAGCCCCCAGCGCCCAGCGAGCCCTGGAGCAGCTGGGATGGGGGGAGCAGCCCCACCAGAGGGTGCAGGAGCCACCCCAATTCAGCCCCATCGCTCCATCAGGGGACGCACAAACCACCAGAGGATGCAGGAGCCACCCCAATTCAACCCCACCGCTCCCCCAGAGGATGCAGGAGCCACCCCCCCCCCCCCCCCCCCGGCCCCCCAGCCCCACCTCGAGCTCCCCACCTGGGTTCCCCGGGCTCAGCCCACCTCTCCTACGCCCCCGCGAAGCAGTAGGTGCCGTAGGTCCGCTGCTCCTTGCTGGGGAAGCCGAAGCTCCGCACGCCGGGCTCGGGCAGCCCCCCGCAGCGCTGCCGGGGGGGCGGTGATGGGGTACCGCACGCTGCCGTCCGCCAGCCACCCCCCGTCGCAGCGATCCAGCCCGGAAAACTTCCAGGCGGCGTAGAGCTGCCCCACTTTGGCCACGGCGGCCCCGTGGTTGCGGCACGCTTGCCCGGCTTCCTTGAAGCTCAAGTGGCCCCGGATGAAGTAGACCTGGCCTGGGGACACGTGGGGACACGGAGGGTGAGAAGGCACCAGTCTCAGGAGGGACCCCCATGTTGGGCTCCGTGCCCGGGGATGGGGGAGGCCGGCGGCACCTTGGAGCGCTGAGGTGAAGCAGAAGGCGTCGAAGCGGTCCCGCTGCTTGTCCTTGGCCCCGTAGGTGCGGACGCCGGGCAGGAGGAGGCGGCCGCCGCACGGCTCGCGGGAGTTGATGATGGGGTAGTGCACGGTGCCGTCGAGGACCCAGCCCGCGTTGCACCAGTCCAAGCCCTCCGTCCAGGCTGCGGGGCGAGCGGAGAGGGGACAAAATGAGGGACGGGGCTGCGCTGCCCCCGGGGACTTCAGCATCGCCACTGCCATGCAGCTCTTCCCTCCTCCAGGGCGCGTTTTGGGGGCAGGAAGGGGTTTTTTTTTGGGGGGTGCCCCCGCGGCAGCAGGGCAGTACCTTTGTAGAGCTGCTGGTAGGTGGCCAGCCGGGCGTCCTGCTGCTCGCACGCACGCTTGGCCTCATGGT
This sequence comes from Heteronetta atricapilla, assembly GCA_011075105.1. Lineage (NCBI taxonomy): Eukaryota > Metazoa > Chordata > Aves > Anseriformes > Anatidae > Heteronetta > Heteronetta atricapilla. Next base: position 1,468,027 of record CM021755.1, on the reverse strand, counting down.
AGTTGAACTTGTAGCGCCCGTTGCTGGGCTGGTAGGGGAAGACGACGCCTGGGGAGGGACACAGGGACAGGGACAGGGATGGAGAGGGACGGAGATGCTCTCCCCGAGGGGGGTTCAGCTCATTGTCCCCCAAGAACCTGGTGCTGAGGTGCAAGGGGCATTGCAAAGCGGGGGCGCAGCGGGGACCCGCAGCCCCTTCTCCCCCCTCCCCGGGGGAGGCAGCCGAGGCTCACCCTCGAGGTGCAGCGTGAGCAAGACGCTCTCGTCCTCCAGCCCGTTGACCAGCTGGCAGCGGTAGCGCCCCTCGTCCTCCAGGGCCACGTCCGTGATGGTGAGCGAGGCATCGTAGCGGTGGCTGTGCCGCAGGCGCACCCGGGGGCTGAGGGGCCCGTAGTTCTTGTGGTACAGCCCGTTGGTGATGATGATGACGCTCTCCCCGTAGTTGGCCGGCTCCACCTTGCTCCACTTCACCCGGTAGTTGCGGGGCAGGGCGCGCAGGACGCAGGGCAGCGTGGCGGTGGCACCGCGCTGCGTGTGCACCGAGCCGTGCAGGGGCTCCAGCAGGTACTGCAGGCGTGGGGTGGCTGCGGGGCGCCGGGCACCGGCTCAGAGCACCTCCGAGACCCCCAAACGTCTCCCCACCGCCCTCATCAGCACCTCCAGCTGGTTTCCAGCACCCATCCTGGCTCAGTGCAGCTCGGCCCCCAGCGCCGTCCCCAAGCAGCAGCGCCCTGCGCCCCCCGTCCCCGTCCCCGTCCCCGCTCCGTACCCGGGCTCCCCGTGGGCCGCTGGAAGATGCTGGAGGCTGGGGACACTGCCAGGAGCCAGAGGGAGCCGAGCAGGAGAAGCCGGAGCATCTTTGGAGCCGGGGGCAGGAGGGTGCCCGGGGGGAGCGATGGGTTCAGGGAGGTGCAGCGGGACGGCCCCCGGCCTTGCTGGGGACCAGAGGACGCGGTGGGGACATCCGCAGTCATCGGCTCAACGCCTGCCCTGCGAAGGGGACATCTCCACCTGGGATGCGCCCAGCGCTGAGCCAGGCAGGATCAGACCCCCCCCCCCAATGCCACCCCGCCCTCGGTCCCTGCCACCTCTTACCGTCCCCAGGGGAGCCGCCGTGCCCATCCACCCCCTCCGGCGCCCAGCGCCCGCGTCCCGGCTCCGTCACAGCCGCCCCACCATGGCACCGAGGGCTCCGAGAAGCTCAAACCTGCCGGGAAGAGGGGACACGGGGGTGCAGGGGTGGCCTTGGGTGCTCCCAGCTGGCCCCTGCCCTCCCCGTGGGCCAGTGCTGCTGTCACCGTCACTGTCACCGTCCGTGTGCTGGCAGCGTCCCGGCAGCCCCACGGCCCCGCGGCCCCTTCGTGCCTGCTCCCATGGCTGTGCCCTCGCTCCCGTCCCCGTCTCTTCCCGCTTTCTTCTCTCTTTTTTTTTTTTCTATTTTTTTTTTCTTTTTTTTTCCCCCCAAACACCTCCCCGAGGAACGCACGGGGAGGAGGAAGCACAATTTCCCATTGTGAGCATCTTTCTCTTTATTGTTCTGCTGGGCAAAAACACAGCGCTCCCGGCTAACAAGCGTGCTTTTATTCGCAGGCCACAGAGCCCGGGGAGTTCAGGGGAAAATGTCAGCACCACGCAGGACTCCGCAGCCCCTGCTGCGGGCAGAGACCCCCTGGGCACCAGTCGTGTGTGTCCCACCCCCCCCAGGGACGCTGCTCCCTGCCACACGGATTAAATTCCTGCCCCCCGCATCCAGTTCCCAGCTCACCGATGCCATCCTGAGGGGCTCCTGTGTGTGGGGGGGTCCCTACTGCCACCCCAAAAGCCACCCGAGAGGCTCCCCTGCGGTCACCTTGGGGCCGGGGACAAAGCAGGGGTGCACAATGGGGCTGTGTGCTGGGCCCCCCCCTTATCAGCTCCCCCCGGGTCCATCTCCAGGGGGGGACGAAGCTTGTGGCAAACGAAGCTCGAGACAAGCGGCCGTCTGTCCCCGGAGGACACAGAGCTCCTGGCCTCGCACGGCACAGAAAACAACCCTCCTGGGGGGGGCTCAGCACCGTGTGCCCCCTCCCTGGCTCGCCGTAACCCCCTCGAGAAGCCCCCCACGTCCCCCCCCTGCAGCTCAAACCGTTCCGTGACTTTTACGAGCCGAAGGGGGGGACCAGAAAAGCGCAAAGAAAGGCAAAACCAACAGGGGACGGCCCGGCACGCTCCTCTCCGGGCTGCTGTGGGCTCTGTGCCATGTGCCTGGCTGCCAAAACAGACCCTAAAACACCCCCCCGGCAGCACCTGGCCGAGGTTTGGGGTCGGCTGCTGCTTCCCAGAGCCGCGGCACCACGAAGGGGCCGTGTCAGTGCTCGCATCTTCCCAGCAGCTGCGCCCGGCGGCCCCGCCAGCCCCGGCCCCGAGTTGTTCCCCGTGCGGGGACCCCGGCCCGGCTCCGGGTCCCTGAAGTCCCAGCTCGGCACGGCAAGAGGTCACCACAGCCGCTGCCCCAACGCGCTTGTTTGGATCCTTTCTCTTCCTCTTCCTTTTTGGGGTTTGCACTCCGGGCGCACAACAAACACGTCCCGGCAGCGGCAGCCAACGGAAAGCCGAGCGGAGGAGAGCAAAGCAAACAAAAACCCTCGCCTTCCAGCTGTCGGAGGGGATCCCCCCCCCCTTCCCTGCCTTTTCCAGCCCCTCTCCTCGCCCTTGTTTTTGCCTCGTTCCTTCCGGGGCGCGGGCAGGAGCCGGCGGCCCCGCCGGCGGGATTTGCAGGCGGCTTCCCGCACGCCGCCGGCCCGATCCGGGGTTCGTGTCCCCCCCCCCCGGCATGGCCGAGGGTGCCACTGCCGCAAGGCTCCGTCTGGCCGGGCTGTGCTTCTTCTTCCAGCTCCTCACCATCATCCTCTTCGCCACCTTTGTCCGGTACGGCCCCGAGAACGGCCCCGGCCTCTGCTCCCCGCAGTCCAACTGCAGCCGGAGAGACCCCGAGCCCGGGTCGGGGTACCCCCGTGAGTACGCCGTCCCCGAGGGGCGCAGGGCCCGGCTCTGCCCGTCCCCTTGGGTGCTGCTGGAGGTCGCCGTGCTCGGCGCAGGCTCAGCTCCGAACCGGACCCTAAAGGGGAGCAGGGGGCACGTGGGGCTCACCGGGGTGCTGTGTGCTCCCCGGGGAGTGCCGCTGGCTGGGAGGCGCGCGTGCTGCCCGGCACATGTCCCCAGGTGAGCTGGGGATGGGCAAGCCCTCAGCAGGGGTGGCTGGTGTGGGACACGCACGTGTTGGTGGCCCCACTTGTGCCCCCATCCCCTGACGGGAAGCCCGGGAGCTGCTCCCAGCGCTCAGGGGGGGCCACAAAACCACCCGCGGGGTTCGTAGCACCGAGGGAACTGTGCCAAGCCCCTGCTACGGGGTGTTTTGTCTTTGCAGGGGCTGATCCTGACCGTACCCCTCGGCCATCGCGGGGGGCTCAGCACCCTGCACAGCCCCTCCGGGGCAGCACCGGGGCAGGGCGGGTGATTCAAACTCACCCGGGACCAGCCCTTTGCCCCGGCGGGGGTGGCAGCCGGCCGGTTCACCCGGTTTTGCCGTGTAACCGCACCCGGCGCTGAGTCACGGGTCCCTGCAGGGCGGGCACGGCACCGGGCCCCGAAGGACGCATCCCCCAAGGGAGACACGGGTCCCCCCTCCTGGGTTTTGCTGCCAGCTGTGGGGCGACGTCCCTTGATGTTTGCGCTTCGGGTCCCCTTGTCCCCCCCGATGTCTCCGGGGGGCGGCGGGGGGGTCCCCAGCCGTGGCTGGCACCTCTGATCACCTTCGTGCCCATGTCACCCGCCCCGGGATGCTTCCAGGCTGTGGGGCACCCCACATGGGGTTTGTGGAGGCCGCTCTCTGCGTGGGGCTGACGCACGTGGGGTGGCTTGGAGCTGCAGGAAGGGCACGTCGGGCAGGGACAGCCTGATCCTCTCCGGAAAACCTCCAAGGGCGGTGACACATCCACCGTGGGCGCCGGGACACGTAGGCGGGGAAAGCTGAAGGCTCCAGCACCCCAAAACCTGTTTGAACCCCCAAAAGGTGGCCGAGCAGGCTGGGCGAGCATCGATACCACCCACAGAGAGGACCCCGCACCCTCTCTCCGTACCCCAAACCCCCTCTCGTGCCTTTCCCCTGCCAGGTTTCCGCGATGCCCACCTCCAGGCTCTCCTCGGCTTCGGGTTCCTGCTGGCCTTCCTCGGCCGCTACGGGCCGGGCAGCGTGGCCACCAGCCTCCTCGTCGTGGCCTTCGCCTTGCAGTGGGCCCTCCTGGCCCAGGGGCTTTTCTACTTCTCCCTGAAGGGCAAGATCTACGTGGGCGCTCAGAGGTAAGGCAGGGAAGGGATGATCCCAGCTCCATCCCTTGCCCGCTGGCTCCCTCCTCTGTAAAACTCACTGCTGTGCTCTGGAGGACGGGGAGGCCAAGCAGGACCAGGCTTGCGAGCCATCAGCCGGGTTTTAGGGGGTTTTAGGGGGCTTCAGGGGGTTTTAGGGGGCACGGTGGCCCTGCCCGCCTCAAGCCACCTTTTCCCCTTGGCACCAACGCTCCAAGACGCCGGCCGCCCACTCGGCCTGCAGGAGCAGCGGGGTGCAGAAGTTGGGATGCAGGGGTTGAGATGCAGGGTTTGGGATGTAGGGGTTGGAACGCAGGGTTTGAGATGTAGGGGTCAGGATGCAGGATTTGGGATGCAGGGGTCAGGATGCAGTATTTGGGATGTAGGGGTTGGGACGCAGAGTTTGGGATGTAGGGGTCGGGACTCAAGATTTGGGATGCAGGGGTTGAGATGCAGTATTTGGGATGTAGGGGTTAGGACACAGGATTTGGGATGTAGAGGTCGGGATGATGCAGGATTTGGGATGTAGGGGTTAGGACACAGGATTTGGGATGCAAGGGTCAGGATGATGCAGTATTTGTGATGTAGAGGTCGGGATGGTGCAGTATTTGGGATGTAGAGGTCGGGATGATGCAGTATTTGGGATGTAGAGGTTGGGACGCAGGATTCAGGCTCAGCTCCAGCCCGAATCGGGCACAACTTCAGCGCCGGATCCGGCCCCACGCCTTTCCCTCTCCTTCCCAGCATGGTCAGTGCCGATTTCTGCACCGCCGCCGTCCTCATCTCGTCCGGAGCCGTTCTGGGCAGGGTAAACCCCATCCAGATGCTGCTGATGACCCTGCTGGAGGTCCCCCTCTTCGCCTGCAACGAGTTCATCCTGCTCAGCCTCCTGGGGGTGAGTCCCCCCTCCAAAACCAGGGTGGCCGCGGGCCTCCTGCCATCGAGACCCGCCTTACCCACGGGGACCGACCCTGTGCCCTGCTTTCTGCGCCCACCAGATAAGTGACAGCGGGGGCTCCCTGACCGTCCACACCTTCGGAGCTTATTTCGGCTTGATGGTGTCACGAGCCCTGCGCCAGCCCCGTGCGGATGAGCGGGAGGAGCAGCGGGGCGCGGGGCGCGATGTCTTCGCTGTGCTCGGTACGGAGCTCGAGCCCGACAGCACCGGCGTCACGGATGGGGCTAGGATGGGGCAACCTGAGGCCGCCAAACCTCCGAGGACAGAGGGCCTCCACCTCCCTGGGGACGGGGGAAAAAGCTTTTCCTCCTGCCCAAAAGCTTTTCCTCCTACGCTGCCAAACGGGGCCTCAGTCCCTTTCTGCGTCCCCTGGCACTTGGAGGGAGCGAGCTCGGTGCCAAAACCTGCCTGCCCCCCTTCCCCGCAGGGACCCTCTACCTGTGGATCTTCTGGCCCAGCTTCGCCTCGGCCACCACGGTGCAGGATGGCGCTGAGCCCTGGGCAGTGCTGAACGTCTACTTCTCGCTGGCAGCGAGCACCCTGGCCGCCTTCGTCCTCTCGCCCATCCTCTACGAGGAGGGCACGCTGCAGGCGGTAGGTCCGCTCCCGAGCCGAACCCAAACCCGTATCCCATCCCGTGGGGCACGTAAAGGGGCAAGGGGATGCTGTTAGGCACCCCCGGCTTTGTTAAGACCCAGCTGGAGCCCTGAAGCAGCCCAAATCCTGGCCCGAAGGTGACATTCTCCACGGGAACAGTGCCCTGACCGTGTCCTCCACCAGGCTCAGATCCAGGACGCCGCCCTGGTCGGCGTGGCGGTGATGGGGATGGCCGGGGAGATGCTGCTCACCCCCTTCGGGGCCCTCGTGGCAGGGTTTCTGGCCAGCCACCTCTCTCTGCTGGGCTCCAGGTTCCTCTCGGTGAGTCCCCCCGTGACACCAAGGAGGTGGGGATGTGGGGGACCCCCTCTGGGTGTGCTGGGGGGGGCCACATCAGCTCCAAAACGAGCAGCAGCGCAGCCTCCCTGGGCGAGCAGCTCCCACTCATCTCCTCTCCGTGCTCCCCCCCCCCAGCCCATCCTGCGCTCCAGGCTGAAAATCCAGGACACGTGCGGGGTCCACAACGTCCACGGGCTGCCGGGGGTCCTGGGCACCTTGCTGGGGACGCTGCTGGCGGGGCTGGCCACCGCCGACGCTTACGGCGGCAGGTGAGAAGAGCCAGAATTTTGGGTGGGGGGATAAGGGGGGTGCCCCACGACCCCCGAGCCGGGGGCTACTCCAGCCACAAGCAGAGCCCCCAACCTCTTTCTCCACCCTCAGGCTGGAGCGCGTGTTCCCGCTGGTGGCCCAGGGCAGCCGCACGGCCAGCGGCCAGGCGTGGTGGCAGCTCTGCGCCCTGCCCGTCACCCTAATCCTCGCCGCCCTCGGGGGCAGCCTCACGGGTGAGTTTCCCCTCCGGGAACCCCTTCCTTAGGTCCTCCCCCCACCCCCCCCACGCGTGTCCGAGGCCGTGAGGACCCCCGGCAGCCGCTAGGTGGCAGGGGAAGCCCGGGGAGCGCGGCGAGACCCCCGAGCTCAGCGCGCCCCTGCCCGGCTCCGGCCGCCCCCAGGAGCCCTCCTGGGAACCAGGGCGCTGAGATCGGCCCCGAAGAGCCCCGAGACGGAAAGCAAGGTCCTGAGGGAGGTAAAGAGGGGGGTAGGGGTGGTAAAAGGGGGGTTCTTGGGGGGTGGGGGGGGACACATGACCCTCCCTGGGGGTTTATTGGCATGGGGACCCTGTGGGTTTACTGGGGGGGGACACACTCCCTGGGGGTTTATTGCAGGGATGACCCTGTGGGATTATTGGGGGGGACCCTGGGGGTTTATTGGGGTGGGGACCCTCCCTGGGGGTTTATTGGGGTGGTAACCCTCCCTGGAGGTTTACTGGGGGGGACCCTGTGCTTTTTTTTGGGGGTGGGGACCCTCCCTGGGGGTTTATTTATGGGGACCCTGTGGGTTTATTGGGGTGGGGACCCCCAGTGTGGGTTTATTGGGGGGGACCCTGTGGGTTTATTGGAGTGGGGAGCCCCCCTGAGGGTTTATTGGGGGGGGGAGCCTATGGGTTTATTGGGGTTTGGACCCTCCCTGGGGTTTTACTGGGGGGAATTCTGGGGGTTTATTGGTGTGGGGACCCCCTCTGTTGGTTTACTTGGGGGCACCCTGGGAGCTTATTGACGTGGGGACCCTCCATGTGGGTTTATTAGGCTGGGGACCCTGTGGTTTTATTGGGCTGGGGACCCTCCCTCTTCCCATGGTGGAAGACAGCTCCATTAAAGCCCCCCCCAAAAAAAATCCACATCCCTCCCCACACCTCCACATCACTGCAGGTGCCCGAGGACGGACGCGACCCCGTGGCGAGCGACGAGGAGCTGGGTGGCAGCACCCACGCCTGACGGCCCCGACGCCACAGTGAGGTCCTGCAGCACCGGGCTCGACGCCTCCAGCAGCATCACCAGCACCGGGCAGCACGGGGAGCCCCAAATCCCCGGCCTGGGCACCTGGGCTTGTCCCCCCGTGGGACCAGCACCGGTCCCTAAGGCTGGGGAGCGGCGGGGAGCGTGGCGAGGAGATGCTGCAGCGGTTCTGGGGGAGGAAGGCACGGCTCCGGGGACGCGGCACGGACCCAGACCTTGCTCAGCTGTCGCTCCTGTGCCTCAGTTTCCCCACCCGCTGCTCTCAGAGACGTGGGGAAGAGAGGAGAGCTACGGGGGGGGGCTCTTCTCTTTCGGGGAGGGGGCGTACCGAGGTAGAAGGCAGGTGGCAGAGACTTTTTCTATGGACACTTCGGACCACCGCAATTAAGATACCTTTCCTTTCGTAATTTCAGGGTTTCCCCGTGAATTCACACCTCCAGGTTTCTTTCCAGGGAGGAAAGCAAGGCCCCCAGGTTCCCCCCCCCCAAAAAAAAAAAAGGCGATGCTGTGGGGCCCCAGTCAGGCCCTGTGGGTTTTGTACCTTGCTGTCTGATCCTCGCCCACAGCGGGGGAAATCCTCCAGAGCTTCGCCACCAGAGGGTGCGACGGTCCCAGGGTGACACCAGGGTCCCCAGCACGGAGGTGACCCCTGTCCCCCCCCCCCCTCCCCCCCCCCATCTCCCCCGGGGGGGTGGGGCCGAGCCGAAGCCCCCCCCCCCCAAACCAGGAAAAGGGGCTCCCCCTTTGAGAGAGGGACGCACCCGTGGCCAAATCCTCATCCGATCCGGGGGCTCATGGGGGGGACGTGGTGGCTGTGCCGGGGTCCCCCCCCACAGGAGGGTGCCTGGGGGGGGGGGTCCTCATCCTGCCGGCAGCTGCCAGACGCTTTCACACCTCTGGTGCCAGGCTCTGGCGCTTGCCAGGTGGGACCCCGGGGGCTCAGGTGCCCCCAGGGTGCCGGCACTGTCCCCTGAGGGGGGGGGACACACATCTCCATCCCCCCCCGGGATGGCCCCCGGCGGGGGGGGGGGGGCAGCAGGAGGTGGGGGTGACACCGGTGGGAGACGGGGCTGTCTGCCCACTGCCACGGCCACGTGAGGCACCGCCGGCTGTTAACTCCTGCGGCTCTTGGAGCACCCGAAAGGACTGCAGCAAAGGTGGAAGGAAAGCAACGGGACGCGCGGCCCTGTCCCCGCTGCCACCACGGCCACTGGGGGGGCTTCTGCTGCCCCCCCCCCCTCCACACAGGGACCCCAGCCCCGCTCTGCTCACCATGGGGGATGCATCCCACGGCCAGGACCCCCCAGCATCCATGGGAACGTGGGGTGGAGAAGCAGCAGCGGGGCAGTACTCCGGCCAGCAGCCCCCAGCCCCTTCCCACCCCTCCTCTCTTTCCCAGCCAGCCCCTTGCCCCTTTTTCCTCCCCTTCCCTGCACGTTTCAAAAGCAACCCACCGCGCGGGGAAGAAAAGCCCCTCCAGTGAGATCATTGCGAGACCCCCCGACGCAGGGGTCGGGCGCGAAGCCCACCTCCTTCCTCCTCCTCCTCCTCCTCCCCTCGCCCACCCCGGCCCCTCCGAGGGCTGTTACGTTTGGTAATCGGATTAGGGAGCCCCGCGCCCTCCCCACGGCCGGCTCGCGCGCTCCCCGCAGGATTGTTTAAGCCCGGCGAGCGCGCGCCGAGAGCTCGCCCGCGTGGCGGCGAGGGTCGGGTGGGACGGCGAGAGCCTGAAAGGTTTCGTCAGCGAACAAATTGCTTCTCTGTAGGGGCCGTTTTCTTCCCAAGTTGAACATAATGATGGCAGTTTGGCGAACAGATGGCGCGGCTGAGCGGATAATCCCGGAGCCCCGCTTCTGCGGGGAGAGGCAGCACCGGCTCTTCCCGCGGCACCGGGGGCCCGGGACGGGCGGTGATGTTGGGGTGACGCTCACGTCCCCGTGGGGCGCAGCCTCGGCTCCTCACCCTGATGCCTCTCCAGCCCCGAGACCCCTCGTGCCTCAGTTTCCCCGCCTGGCAGGGCACGCTGTGCTCCGTGACCCCTCGCAACCCGCAGCCCAGCCCGGGGGGATGCCCCATGGCCCAGGCGCAAAGGATGGGGCCAAAAAAGCTGATTTTGCTATTTGCCATAGCCACGGGCTCATCCAACTCACGTCACCCCCCCCCTCTCCCAGCCCTGTCCCCCGGGAGCCTCGACTCCGCCAGCTCTCTCACCCTCTCCTGCGGCAGCCCAGCTGCCGAGCGCCCTGCCTGAATCACCTCTTTTTTTTTTTTTCTTTTTTTCTTTCTTTTTTTTTTTTTTTGAGCTCAATCAGCTGCTCCGAGGGTGTTTCACACGGCGAGGCAATAACAACATCTCTCTGCTACAGCTGGGGAAACTAAGGCACACAAAGGGGTGCCCGCGAGTGCATTGGAATTAGGGGCAGGACAAAGCCTGGGCTCCCGACGTGTCCTTGCACATCGGCGGCCCCCGCCGCCTTCCCCCTCCCCGGCCCAGCTGATGCCGTGTGCGGGTTGATAGAAAGCCAGCTAATCATCTTTCCCACCTTCCTTGGAGTGTGAATCGTTATCCGAGCGACACCTGTAAAGCTCCGTGTCAGACGGGGCTGGGGCACGCGCCCGATAATGGGCGCCATATGGGAGAGGGGAGGCTGGGGACAGGAGCAGGGGCCCGAGCGTCCCCGCTCCGAACAAAGAGCGGCGCCCGAGGGCTCCCCACGGCCACGCGGCATCCTCGGTGCTGGCATCGGGGCCTCGGGAACACCGGCGGCGCCGTGCCCGAGGAGGAGCCCCGGCGGCACCCCCAGGGCTTGACACCAGCACCCCAAAGCGCCCCATGGCACCCTGGCACAACCCATGGGTGCAAATCCCCCTAGACCCCTGCGTTATCTGGCGACAGGAGGACACGGCGTGAACGGATCCCGACCCAGAGCCCCCCCCGGGTTCCGTCCCTGACCCCAACCCCAAGGGGGGGCAAAGCCCGGACCCGCTGCCAAGCCGCCCCCCAGCAGGAGCACCCCGTTGACCCCTTGCAATTACGAAGCTCCGTTTGCTCGTTGCCAGCAGCGTAACGAGCCCCTGGGTGCCAGCACCGGGGGGCACAGCAATTAAAATCGCTGGTGCCACCGGGCGAACAATCGGCTCCTTCTTCCGCCAGGGTCCCGAGGACGATAAAATAAAATCAAGAGGGAATAAAAGCGGGAGTCAAGTCTATTTACGAGGCGAATATGAAGCGAAGGGCCGGGAACAAAGGTGTTATGTAAGGGACAGTCACTAAGGGGCTCTTTCCCCACGCTAATTGCCACTTGCTCTGCGATACCCGTTCGTCGAAGCGGCTGCAGGTTCAAGCACCAGTTCGCCGTGCTGCCTGGTGCAATCGTGGCCCAAACCCACGGGGAGCCCCGCAGAACCCCAAAAAGCCGGAGGGGAGCAGGGTAGGAACAGTGAGATGCTGCTGGGGGTGAAACAGGACCTGGATCTGCTGGAGGAAGAAGAAAAAACTGGGAGCCTGCGTCAACGGGTGGAGAGGAGTGGGAAACCATCACGGGATGCTCATGGGGAAGGGACGCAGGAATGGCTGTGAAAGGAGAAAGGGGAGGGTGAACGGTGCCGGTGCCGGGGACGGACGGTGCCGGTGCTTAAGATGAATTTGCCAGTCGCTGTGTCTGGAAATTGCCAAATGGCTTTGGTCAAATACAAGAGAGCAGAGGGCAGAGCCCGGCACAAAACTGGGGTCCTTGCCGTGCCCCTCAGCTCGCCCCTCTCTGCTCCCCGGGCACGGGGACGGCCGAGGCACCGCCAGCTCCACGCCGGAGAGGGAGGAAGAGGAGGAGGCTGCATCCCTGGGAGCCCAGAGGTCAATTTTATTGACAAACGGCCTCTTGAATGGCGCGCGGGGAACAATGCCGGCCCTCAGCCCGGGTCAATTGGGGCTGTGTAAAGCGAGGGGCCGGCAGCAGCGGCCCCGGGGAAGCCCTCCAGGCGAGTGGCCTTTGCCACCGTGTTTGCGTAACCCCTGACCCCTCCTTTGGGGGTTTAATTGAAATCCCAGCTTGGTGACAAATTGGCATGACCAGTGGGCCGGAGGGTGGAAGCGATGCCGGGGAGCCCTCTCCCTGCTCCGGCGGAGCCCGGTGCGCCGCAGCGGGCTGCCCCTTCCCCTGCTGGCACGGCCACGTGTGAAGCAGCTTCCCCTGCACCCAAGCCGAGTGTTTTATTCCTACCCGGCTCCTTTCCCCCCGTATCACTGCCCGGGATGTGATCGGGCAACCTCCCTGCTCCACAAGGAGCTCCCGAGGGCACTCAGTGCGGGCAGGAGCAGGCAGTGCTCATAAAAGCAGGGATCCTTTGGGATGAGATCCCAAGGATCCTCCTTGGGCCGGGGCGCTCCGCCGCTTCCCCTGCTCTCCTCGCCCTGATAGAAGGGAATGGCCACGGCCCTTCACCGGTGTTGTGTGTGCAAGCAAAAGGTGCTTTTCAGGGCTAATGCTAGACACGAGCTTCTGAAAAATAAACCCAACCGCAGCCCCAAAGCAGTCCCTGCAGGCTGGGGATCGGGAGACGGCACCGAGCCGAACGGGGCTGAAGTCGCCCCATTTCAGAAGCTCCTGGGAGAGAGGTGAGAAACGACAGCTGCGCCCTTGCGATGGCAGAAATCTCACTTTCTGCAGGAATCAGACTGAAAACAGAGCGCAAAAGCCCCCCGACCAGCCTCCTCGAGATCCCCATCCCTTTTACAGCGCATTAGCAGCATCGCAGCCGCGCCGGCCACGCAGGGCTGCGCTAACGAAGGCGCTGCCCAGCTGAGCTTTGATGTTTTACATCAGGAGGGTCGCTTGTGATGGATCCCAGCTGCTCTCTGTAGGGGATGGGGGAGCACCGGGTCCCCACTCGCTTGTGCAACCAAACCCCAAAGCGCAAACGGCCCGAGTGGGGCTGGATCCAATGCTGGGTCTAACCCGTGCGGTGCCCATGTGCTGCCGAGGCTCCTGCCGGCAGCTTTGCTGGCTCTAGGGACACGTCCCACGCCTGTCCTCGGAGCATCAACCCTGTTTTTACCATGCCAGGACTTCCACCTGATCTCCATCCAACTCGCACCAAATCACCTTGAAAACGGAGCGGCCCCACTTTGAGGCCAAACCCCCGAATATCCCCCCCCCGATGCCTGCTTGAGCTCCCGTACCCCATTTCAGAATCATTCCCGGGGATTTTTACGCGTCTCAAAACACTTCTAACTGCAGGTTCCATGTCTGTCATGTGTCGCTGATGAATGCATTTCACTGCGATTATTGTTGGCATTATTACCGTGAGACACGCACCCATCCCACCCATAAATCAGACTCCCTGATGGCCGGGACGGAGCCTGGGCTCGTTTCCAGGGGACGCAGCTATCGGGGACAAGGAGAGTGGTCAGAGCAACCCCCTGCCCCCCAATTTGACCTCAGACCAACTTGCAGGAGGCCTGGATTGCTGCTTTGTGGAGGGAGAGGAGCACGGCAGGACACAACCTGCTCCCAGTGTCCCCAGAACAACAGGGACACTGCTGGGAAGTGGACTGGGGCCGGATCCTTGCCTCCTCCACCGCGTTTCACGTGGGGCTCGACAAGGCTCCCGCTCCCTCTGGGGGGTTCTCAAGGCCAGGGGCTTTCATCCAGCGCACACCCCGCTCCCCGCTGCCTCCCCGGCACCCCAAGGACCCCGAAACCTTCAGCCACCACCGCGAGGCCAAAGGAGCACCCAGGGGGGCCCCGGCCCAGCCCCATCACCCGGTTCCCATCCTCATATTTATTCCCTTCCAGTCTCCCCCTTCGCCTTTCTCCTTTGGCGAGCGCTGCCCTCCTCTTCCCCGCTCCCCCAAGGCCCCCCTCCGGCCCCGGCACCCCCCTTTCCCTGGGCTCTCTATAAACAAAAGCGCCTCAGTGTCTGCAGGAAGAAAAGTTGCATTATGCAAATGGGAAAAAGCGACCGGGAGATTTCTCACTCCGAGAACCCCCATTCCGGGCCTGCACCTCGGTTTCCATGGCATGGCCAAAGCCTGCTGGAGCCTGGTTTGCATACGGATGAGAGAGGAGATGAAATCAGCACGAAAGCCCATCGCTGACAGAACGCCATTGTTTAGCCTGTCTGATTTGGAGGCTAATGAAACGCCATTAAAAAAAAAAAAAGAAAGAAAGAAAGAAAGAGGGGAGAAAAAAAAAAAAGAAAAAAAAAAAAAAAAAAGAAAAAGAAAAAGAAAAAAAAAAGAAAAAGAAAAAGAAAAAAAAAAGCTGCTTTCATCCTGGCTTCGGTCAGCAGCGGGAGGGGGAGTTAAATATGACGACGGAAGGTTGTCTGCCCAACCGGGCTGGGGGTGAAGGTATTTGGGGAAGGATATTCCCAGGATGCATTTCCCTGCGGGCCGGGGGATGCTGACGGGCGGTGGTGCTGCGATGGTGCTGGGGGCAGCGCTGGGAACGCGCCGCTGGGACCAGCCCTGAGCGTCCCCAGGGTGCAGCAGTGCCCGGTGTGAAAATCCCCAAACCCACCGCCGCTCAGCCACGAAGCCTCCCGTCCCGCTGCACGGGGCTGGGCAGGGCATGGAGGCACTCAGAAACACCCCACGCCCGGGCTGGGCTCTCCTGGTCGGGGGATTTTGGGGTACGGTGCCTAAAAAGCTGCAAATCCAAGGGCTGCAGCAGGAGAGGGTCAGCGAGCCAGCGTGGTGCGGCCGTGCCCATCCACGCTCCATGCGCCAGAGGTGTTTTGTGCACCTTGAAGGACGGCACAACGAAGACGTAGGGACGGAAACACCCACGGGTGCTGCAAAACCACTCCTGGGGCTGCTCCCCGTGCCCAGCCACGGGGGTCTGGGTGCCTCCGGGAGCATCCCGAGGTGGGACCGTGCCCGCTCCCCGGTACCCCTTTGTCCCTTGCACCCCGTCCTGCTGCCAGCAGCACGTTGTCCCCGTAGGGACAGGGAACAACGCCGTCGGCCCTGAAAGGGCTGATTTGCTTCCCCCGGCCCATTGAAATGCCGGAGACCAAAGCCTGCTCCCTCACGGCACTCGGAAACCTGGCACCCTTTCCGCTTCGCCGCCCCGTGCCCCTCAGCCCAGGGCTCCTGCTGGGACTTTGCTGTCAACAGAGTTTTGTTCCCTTTCTGGGGCGGCACGGGGGGGACACAAGGACCTTGGAAGTGGCAGCTCCTTTGACACTGCTATTCTGCCGCGACCCCCCTGGCTGAATAAACAGCTCGCAAAAAAAAATGGAGTTTACTGTATTTCCTCCTCAGGGGGAAAACACTGCATCTCGGTTCTAATTAATTTACCCAATTAACATTATCTTCATTGGGGCTGTATGCAAAGACCTCTCTGTGCTGGCCGGGACGGAGGAAAAAAAAAAACAGGAATCAAAACATATTCAGGCATCTCTCACCCCGACTGTAAAAGGGACAGCGCGAAAGCACGCGCGCTGCTCCGACCATCTCAGCCGAGGCAGCGACCACGGAAGCATCGCCTCCGCTTCCTCCTCCTCCTCCTCCTCCTCTGCTTCGCCACGGGTGCAGGATGAGGCCACCTGCAGACCGGCCCCGTGGTGCTGGGAGCACCCAGAAATGAGCTGCACCCAGAAATGTGCTGGGCTGGGTGAGGCGTGCAGCAGGGGGGGACCAAGGGATGAATAAATGCAGGGGGGCACCCAGAGAGATGTCCACACAGCCCCTAAATTCAAGGGTTGGCTTTCTGCCGACGTCACCTATCGAGCTCTCGAGCCCGTGCTGCTCTGCACCTCCCCGGGAGCCTGTCCCGTGTTCAGACCCTGATTTTTCCTGGGGCTCGCCCAGGTCCTGGGTAGCCGCTGCTTGGCAAGGTCCGGGGCCCTTTGCACCTCCGCCCAGAGCCCTGCTCCGCTATTTTGTTCTTTTCCCTGCCAGATGCCAGCTCTCTTCAGCCTCTTTCTTCTCCCCACGCTTTGCTTTGCCGCATAGTTCCGGAAACCAGAAACAAAAGGAGAGGAAAGAAAATAGGCTGGATCTAGTGGGGGGGGTAGAGAGAGGAGGAGGAGGAGGAGGAGGAGGAGGAGGAGGAGGGGGAGTTTCCCTTCCGTTAAGCTTTTTGCAGCTCTCCCTGCCTCCCCGTACGAGACACGATGTGGCACCTCACATGACAAGCGCTCGTGCCCACGTGTGCATCCACGTGATGGGGCGCCCGGCTGTGCCAGGCCGTGGGACGCAGCCTCTCCGTGCCAGACCCCTGCTCCCAGCGCTGTGTGCGCTGACGAAACGCAGAGAAACGGGGAGAAGCAACCTCGGCTCGGGTGCTGGCAGGCCTCCGTGCCTTAGTTTGAGCAGAGGGATCTGTGCTTCCCGGGCAGAGGACGTGGACTTGGGGCCCTGCAGCCTGAACGTCCCAAAGCACCGTGAATCGCAGCTGCACGGCTCTGCCTCGCGTCTTCCCATCGTCTCCCCTTCAAACAGGGCGGCCAGCACGGGTTTAGGTGCCCTCATCCTCAGAATCATTTGATTTGTAGTCATTTTTGGATTTATAAAGGGAAATCCCCCACCCCAAGCTTCATAACCATTAGGCCAAATGGCTAGCAATCAGCCTATAATTCGTTTTCCTTGCCGAAATAAAGTCCCAGCACGGGGAAACACCAGGTTCCCGGCAGCCTGCCCGAGGTTCCCCACCACCCCTGATTTACGACAGCCCTGAGCCAACACACCATGAGCAGCTCCTGCTCTCAGGAGCACCGTCAGGAGGAGGAAGGGGCAGGAACCCCATGGGCGAGGAGGAGAGGGAAGGTCTGGGAAGGTCTCGTCGCCCTCTGCTCTGCTTTTTTTCAGGGGTCGGAACCGTGCCGTGGCCGGCACGAAGCCCACCCGAGCAAGGCAGGGTCTGGCTGGCTCCAGCCACTAGTAGGAGCTGCAAAGTGCGAGCTCGGGGAGCCAGAGCAGAGAAAAACGTGCCAGGCAGCGATGGCAGGAGGGAACGCACCCAGGCAGAAACGAGGGCTGCACGGCCCCGGCCGCATTTTACGCGCTCACATCTCCAGGGCCATGCTCCCTGCTGCAAGGCTGCAGCTGCCCTGGGCTGGTGGAGGAAGAGCACCACGAGCGCAGGGTCCCACAGCCAAGCCCCGTGTCCCCTTCCTGGGGACGAGACATCGTGGAGCAGAGGGCGGACAAACACGATGCAGCCCCGCAAGGCGATTCTGCAGCCCAGCTCCTGGGGGAGACCCCTCGCAGACCTCCCCCTGCCCGCTGGGCCAGGCAGAGGGGAGATGCTCCCACCGCCAGGAACCCGCTATTAGCAGCAGGTGCTTTGTCCACCCCATTTCCAGCTGCTGCCAGGACTTTCCATAATTCTCAGTGACCTCAATTTCACTTTAATTTTGCAGATCATTTTTTTGGGGGTTGTTGTTTTTCATTTTACTCTCTTTTTAATTTGTTGTTATTTCCCTCTGAGCTGGAGTTTGTCATTTAATCAACTTAGACCCAGATAGCCCGGAGGGTGTTTGGGGAAGGGGGGTGGGGGGGAAGAATGAAAACGCTAATGTCACATCACCTCCCTAAAATGAGTTTTAATTGTAATCCTTTAATCCCTCTCAGATGGCCCTCTCTCCACTGATGTTTTTCATAATTATTCCTTGCCATTTTCCCATCGGTCTAAGGAGTGTCTTCAAGAGGGAGGGGGTGGAGAAAGGGCCCTTTTATAAAATAATAATAATGGGCCAAATTAAGACACAAAGAGGGAAATAACAAGGGGGCAAGGGCTGCAGAGACAGAATGGGGATTATTAATGCCTCCCCCCTCAGAAATTTCAGCGATGGTGCTCTCAGCCACCCCAATCAGTGGGCAATTGAGGCTTGTTTGCTCGAGTGGCTGCACCCTCCTACAATGACCCACATTTAGCCAAGTGGCTGCATTGACGGAGTACCAGGTGCGCGGGATTGGGAAACCGCCTCGAGGCAGCGTCTCGCCAGCCCTTGCTGCTCCGGGGCCATTCCCACCTGCCTGAGCCATGGCTCGGGCCGAGGAGATGCTCACAAGGGCCGAGAAAATGCTCACAAGGGCCTCATCCCCACTGCCACTGCCAGTCACGATCCAATGCGCCCTCCGAAATGAGCCTGACCCTTCTCTGGAGCTCGCTCAGGTGGAGCCCAGCGTCTGTCAATGAGGTTTCCCTCCCCAGCAGCAGCAGAGAAGGACCTGGCTGGGTGGAGAAGGTCAGGAAGGGTCCCCATGGAGGGCTCTGCTGGCCCAGGGGCACCAAGAGCTCAGGGCTGGTGCCTCCAGCCCTCCACCAGTATCGGTGCTGGTTGCATTGGTACCTCCCAGCAGCGACCGCCAGGCACCCCAACCCCAAGGGATGGCAGGAGAGCAAAGCGTCACATCCCTCACCAGCTTTTTTTGGCTCTGAGCAGCACCAAGTGCCACCCAGGAGCCCCGGCCCTGGCTGCCATGGCTTGCCAGGTGCTTTACAGTGATGGTCCCCATGGTGTTAGCACCGTACTGATGAGAACACAACGCAGAGCCTGTTGGAGGAAACACACAAGACCAATAAGAGGTCACTGGATGCTTCCAACCAGCTTGAAAAGCCCCCAGGAAAGCCACGTGGGGACACAGGTCCCTAAAGACACAGGGGTGTTAGTTAAGGGGAATTGAACCTGGTGAGCAGGAACTGAGATGCTACAACAGCCTGGTCCACAACCATGGGCTGCAGAGCAATCCCCAGCCCCACAGCTGCTCCGGCAAAGCACCCCGGTAAAAGGGGAGCCTTCACAGACCACTGAACTTCAACTTAATCTGGGAGACCTCTTGTACAGGTCTGACGGGGGTTAATCCACCCCGAACTTCTTTGTCACCCTCTCTCCCCAGCCATAAAGCTCGATGGTCGTGGCTAATCATTGCATTAGCTCAATGAACATGACCCCAAAGGCTCCGATGCCCGCTCCTGGCTGTCCCTCTCCCTGTTTTGGGTTTCTCACCGCAGCAACCTGCACCATCCCACCCTCCGCCACGGTGCCCGATTGAATCGACAGTGCACGTCGGTGGAGTGACCCTTGGGGATGGCAGGTCGCGGCCACCACGACCCTGCAGGGCAGGCGATTCTTGCAGGAACAAAGAGCCCCTGTGTGCCGACGGCCAGGGCTTGTGTGCAATTAACTCTGGTCAAACCAAACACGCCGAGTTGATAAGCGCCGAGTTTAAGAGCTGAACTGGGGTTGATAGACTGCAGGCTCCCAGGGAAGGGACCGGCCAGAGAGGGAATGGCTGAGCAGCAGGAGCTGCAAGACGAGAGGGGAAGAGAGCCCTGGACACAAAGCAGGGCAGGGAGGGGGTGGCAAAAATAGGATTACAGCAGGGGTAGAGCTGACAAATCGTGTCAGGCACCAGAAGCGCTTGGGGAGGCAAGCTGCAAGGAAAAGGATCCCTTTAATTATCTACGGTGGGGCAGCAGAGGAAGATGTGGCTGGAGGAGACCGGGGGGGAAGGTGGGCACAGGGCTCCCACCCGCAGCCAGCAGCGGGGAGGGCACAGACCCTGTCCAGCAGCGGGGAAAGGGGAGCCCCCTGCACCCCAGTGCACTCCCACAAAATGCTATCTCTTCCTCCCAAATGACAGGGAGAAGAAAATGAAATTTGGCATGTGGGATTTCTCAAGAATTCCCGTGTAGAAGCAGCAGGGCATTTTGGTTTGAATTGCATCAGAAGACGACATACAGAATTCCCAATGATTTAGCTAGAACAGTCTGATTAGAGATACAACACACAGCAAAAGTTTATCAGAATGAAACAATCGAAATAAAGGTACTTCGTGGCATTTCATGTTACCAGTCCTCGGTAAAAGAATTAGAACAATATATTAGCAGGTTTGTTTTGTTGCTGACAGGAAAAACACTCCTGTAAAATGTGTCGATTCCAGCAAAACTGCATTTTCCATTGAAATATCACCAGCAAACTGGAGCATGTCTCTCCCTGCAGCCCTAAGCAGATGCTGCTCCCAGGCTCAGGCACGAGACAGCGCCAAGAGGAGTCATTGCACTGTGGACCATGGAAACGACCACAAAAACCGCTTTTCTCCCTGTATCCCCTACTAACCACAGCTTCCAGCAGCAGCATCGCCCGTGCCCTGCAGCACTCCTGGCCCAGGTGAGGCTTTAGGACAAAGCCCCACCAGCCGCTGGTTCCAAGGAACCAGAGCATCTCTGTGCTCCTTGAGGATCAGCACCTCCCGACATGCAAAAAGAGATGTATGCCCCCCAAATAAAGACAGGAGAAGAGGGAAGAGCTGGGGAAAAAAAATACTCCCCCTCCTCCCACATCTTCCTCCCAAACTGATCCAATTCTTTATATTTTCTAACGCCCCTTCCCCATTTATTTGGGAAGTTGGGAAGCATGTGCTGCTCTACAGCCACATCCAAAGCGGCGCCTCGTCCACTGCAGCCCCACCGCTCGTCTCCCAGCTCGTTTGCAGCCCCCCCAAAGCCCCAAGCCCCCCTCTCCGGCCCCCCGCTCATTGTCCTTGGCGGGCAGACGCGGGGCTGGCACCGAGTCGTGGGAAGCGAACCAGCAGCTGTGGGTGCTGGTGCGGCCGCCCCACAGGGCCCCATCGCCCCCCGAACCCCCTGCCATCCCCACCCCACGGCGGGGGGCAGCTGGGGAAGAAGCGGGGCGGAGGGGGGGGGGAAAAATCGTTAGCACTAATTATCAGGCACAGGGACAAACGATTAATTTGCAAGTCAATTAGTCTCAGATAGGTTCACGTTTCCTGTTCTCAGCCACTGAGGGGGAAAGAAAGAGGGAGACACAACTGCGGCCTTAATCCTCCTCAGAGGCGGCCATGGCGGGGCCGCCTGCCCGTGCCAAGGCGGAGGGAGGGGGGCTACAGCTGGCACCGCCGCGGCTGAGGGGCGGCCGCGGCGAGGGGCCGTTATGTGCCAGTCATTGTGCCCTCCGGAGCGGCCCTGGCACAGCGCCGGCATCTTCCCCGCCGGGGCCCCGCCGCCATTTGGGAGCCCCTGCCGCCATTTTGTGGATGCCCCGGGAGGGCGGCGGCTGCTGCGGGTTTCGGAGCCCGCTGCCATGCCATCCTCCTGCCTCCTCCTCCTCGTCCCTCGTGCCCTATGCCAGGCCCCGGAGGCCATGGGGGCCTGCGGGTGCCATCAGGGCCTACGGCACCGTCAAGGCATGGGTGGATGCTCGGTGGTTGTTATGGCCGCCCCAGTCCTAGGCTGGCATGGGGTTATGGCTGCACCATGGGGATTGGGGCAAAAGGCTCAACTCCAGCTGGTTGGGATGGCGCTACAAGGGGCCAGCTGCAAACCTGATCCATTTTAGAAGCTGGGGAATGGAGCTGGCACCCCCAGGAAGGTCCCCAGCCTTGCCCCACACCACAGAGCATCCAAAAGCGATGGGATTTAGCCCCAAATTTCCCTGAGTTTCAGCAAGCTAATGTCCCAAAAGTGCCTGTGAAACTGGGGGTTTGGGGCAGCTGAGGGAGTGGAGCCCAGTGGTCTGGGTAGGAAGAGATGTGGGATGGTGCCCTGAACACAAACTCTTTTCTCTGAGCTTGCTGCCGTCACCTGGAGCCACTAATTACACACAAACTGGCAAAAACAGCACTGTGTATTTTCTAGGAACACCTTGACTCACCCACCCTGACTTGATTGAACATCACCCCGTGCTCAAGAAACATGGGGAAAAAAGAAAAAAAATGCAACAGAAAAAACAACGAGGGGGGAAACTCAAGTGAGGGAGGGAGGTGCCAGCAGCCCCTGGCTCAGGGGGACAGACAGCCCCCGAGGATGCACGGACACCTGCCACATCGCCTCGAGCAGCACCCTCACTGCTTCCCATTGTCCCCAAACCCCAAATCCCCCCAAGAACAGGGAGGGAGCGATGGTGGCAGCTCTTTAGCATGCGTGTGCGCCCGCGTGTGTGTGTGTTCGTGCACGGGAGGGTGCAGTGCATGATCTGAATGTGCACCATGCTCCCCACGCTCTGCGCGGGGATATTTGTGTGCGTGTGGACACAACATGTCTGGGACCTGACAAAAGCCATCTGATTGACACAGAAAAGGGGGCTGACAAAAGGCCGAGCAGAGCTGGAGAGCGGTACACAATGCTGGTCGCTGGTACCACGCGCAAGGGTGGGGGACTGAGGTAGCAGGGTGGCTTTTAAGGACACCTCTGCCTTCCAGATTTAATAATAATAAATAATAATAATTATAATGATACAGTGACGATCCTTCAGCCTCGCTTTTGTGCAAAGTGGGGGCTCTTGCACCTAGCCAGGGAGATTTCAGCGAGCAGTGGCAATAGCAGGGTTGTTGTGGTCCCCTGGCCGCAGCTGGCACTGGGGCCCCTTTGTGCCACACAAAACACGTTTTCAGCCACAAACCTGCCCAAAGCCTGTAGGAGCTTTTATTTTATACCCATTGCAATGGTGAAAACCAACTCTCTGCAGAAGACCCTCAGCGTGGCCTGAAATTAGGTTAAAATGCCTGCAGAGGAGAGGGCAGAGAGCTCCACCTGCAGCAGAGGAGACCTTCACTTGCCCTGCCTACAAAAGCAGGGTGCTTGCACCCCAGAATCAACCACGGTGATGTGGGGGCTGCACTAAAACATGCCTTTCCTTGTTGTAGGCAGCTATTTCCACCTGGAAGGTCCTGAAACCACAGGCAAGGACCCAGCCGAATCCCAAGATTACATTTTTTTTTTTCTAAGGATCTTTTTCAAAACCCATTTATTTCGCCCCCACTCCTCCTCCTTCCCATAACGAGAAACAAAAATGATTGCAATGTAAACGGCTTCGCTACGCCAGGGAACTCCTGGAGCAGCAATGGCTTTGCTGCACGGGCTCTGAATGCCTCCGAGCTGGGGGGATGAAAAGAAACTGTTTTATCTTTAAAAAGTGAAACCTCACCGTGCTCGCTGTCCTTTCGCTTTAATCACATCCTGAAAATTTCCACCAGCTTCGGAACTGATTAAGCTTTTGTACCTGACAGGCTTAAGGATTGTTTTTTCAATCAAAACTAGTTTTGAGTGTGATTGACCCAAGTTTAGAAACTCTCCATCAGCCGCACACCTGGGATTTTATCTTCCTGTCTATGCACTGAAAGTGTCTGAAAACACTCTCTAATTTTGACACTTTTTTTTTTTAAAGAGAAAAACAAGAACACTAGGAAAATATTTAGTTCACAATAAAGAGTCTATCCAAATTCCTAAGAATAATAGGAAATACCCTAGGATGATGCTACACAATGGGGCTAAATTGGTTCCCACCAGCTTAGGACCCTGTAAAAGCCTTATTAAGATTTTTTTTTTTTTCTTGTGGGCATTTTAAATTATAATTAAAAATACACTCTTTTATCACAATAATTTATAATAAAATGTTGACATTTTCGCAGGCTCAAACATTGCTTGAATATTGCTCGCTCTACAAATTAACAGCCGGTTCTTCTCGTGGCAGTAATAATAACGTAGCTAAAAATCCCCTTTTTAAACTTCTGAGGGCAAATGCTCGCTGCGATTTCTGCCCCGAGAAATAAAAAAAGAAGAAAAAAAAAAAGAGTATATTTTCGTTTGCTAATTTGAGAGACAAGTTGGGAGAATTACATTTAGGAACGGGCTTACACGGGGATCTTGCTCGACCCGACAAATCCCGGGGAACAAGACGGCTTTGTCTGAGCGTGCGGCAGGCGAAATTTCACACTTTCTCCCTCACAGAGCTGATACCAGACCCAGAAACGCGCGATATTGCCCCAAAATTTCCCCTGGCGGGTTTCAAGGAGACAATAATTCGACTCCAACGAGTTTGAGAGGAGAGAAAGATAAACTGAGTTCATGCGAAGAGTTTTTGCCGACTTGTTAGGCGGGAGAAATGAGGGGAGAAACGGCAGAAAACGAAGCTGAAGTTTGGCGGGGAGGGAATGGGGGAAATTCGGGGGATTTGGGGAACATTCCCACGCTCTCGATCGCCCGGCGGGGGAGGCTGGAGGGGGGCGCAAACCCCCGCGGGACCAAACGGGGACCTTTTTTTTTCCTAGGAAAATAAATAAATAAATAAATGGGCAGAGAAGAAATCTGATTATTATTTTTTTTTTTAATTCTTGTTATTTTTTAACAGCAAAAGCGAGGGACAGCAGACCCCAGCCGGGACGGAGCGGGAAGAGCCGGGCTCTGATTTTATTATTATTATTATTTTTTAACCCGAGGTGCTCGGGATGGGGGGAGGCATTTCGGGGCTCCCTCCGTGCACACGCACAAGTGCCCCTTTTCTGCTTTTTTTTTTTTTTTTTTTTTTAAATTTTTATTTTTTATATTTTTGCTTAAAGCCGGGTTAAAGCATTTCAGTGCCTGCGAGTTAAGCGCGGACCTTTCCGCTGCCGGCAGAGCGCTGTTTGCAAACGAATTTTTGCTCCGGGGTCGCCTGGTGCCAGCCGGGCCCCCTCCCCGCACCCCACAACGCCTCCCCGCCCCGGCTCTGCCCCCCAGCCGGGACCCCCCCAACCCCCGGCAGCCCCGGAGGCTGCACGGAAAAAAAAGGGGGGAAAAGAGTTAACTTCGTGTCCTTTGTCATTTCCAGTTGGTTGTTAGTTCTGTTTACTTCGCTCGTAATCTGGGGTTACTCTGATCGACTGCGCATCAACTAATTTAATTAAAAAAAGCTTATTTTATAATCTGATTTGGGAGGGGGAAATCTCCGTTTATGATTTTTTTTTTTTTTCCCCTGCCTGCTGGATGCGATCATTATTCTTGCATTTTCTAATGAAACGTAAGATTACAAATTAATTGAATTGCTTCCCCCCCCCCTTCAATCTGTCATCTTTGTTAAATTTGGGGCTAATCGTAAATAAATTGCAAATAGCCAAAGCGAGCGCGGGGTTTTTTGTTTGCTTTGCATTGTGCCGCGCCTGGGAAGGGGCTGGTTTGGGGCAGCCCCTGGCGAGGAGAGGGAAAAATCCCAGCGTGGAGGGTCCCGCGGGGTCCCCCCCCGGCCAGGGCTGGCTCACCCCAAAGCCCCCTCCCCAGCCCCTCCATCCTCCCCATCACCTGTGGGCAGAGAAAAGTGTGCGTGTGGAAGGGGGACAGCGAGAAAAAACACACCGCGGAACAAAAGGAAGGCTTGAATGGCCGGGGGAATGACAAACGAGAAAAAAAAAATGTATTTTTTTTAATTAAAAAAAGTCAAACGCACGGATTTTAGCCGATTACCCAGCCCCACGGCCGAGGGACACCAGCACAAGGAGCATCAGCTGCTCGGGGAGCACCCAAAGCACCCACGGCGCTGCTGAGGGGGTCCCGCAGCCCCCAGGAAAACCCGGAGCCGAAGAAAAGCACAAAACCTCCGAGCACGCCGCCGGGCTGCCGAGGAACAGCGGCACAGAAACCCTGAAAAACAGAAAACAGGGCAGGAGCTGGGCAGCTCGAAGCTTTCCACCTGATGCTCCATTATCACTCGCGTTACCGGGTTTAATTTTAGATATGCGGGTTTTTTTTTTCATACCTAAACACGATCCCTACATTTATAGCACATGAAATATGGTCTTTTTTTTTTTTTTCTTTTTCTTTATTTATTTCTTTCTTTTCTAATTTCCAGCACAGTTCTGCTAGAAAGCACTACAAGTGATTATTTTTTTTTTTTTCAACTTGAATTTTGCCTTCCCCCCCCCCCCCCAACTGGCATATTCAGTCACTGTTTGATTACATTTCATGTAAACAGCCCCCAGATTAACGCGTTTGATGTCACCCAAATATATTTTTGAGTCTGATGAGAAGTTATTCCTGCACAGCAGAAGTCCAGTGCAATTGTTTTGCCTCGTGGATGTGCTCCCAAAAGCTCACTCGTGGCCTGCCTGCCTTGAGCACCCCGTATCTGCCCCAGCCTCCTGCTTTTTGTCGCATACAGATACTTTAATTCAGGTTGAAGCAAAAAAATCAAGGTGTTCCAGTATGGGAAACATCCTCATAAATATATTAATTGCTGTTAATTATTACTGCTGTTTCCCCAGGTGCCACGGGCAGGAGCCAGGAGCCTCCTCTTTGCATTTTTCTGGTACAAATAGCAGAATGAGGTGATTTCTCCCCAGAAAGCTCACCCCAGGAGAAGCGAGAAGAGGTGGCCTCGTGCAGGCAGGCTCACTTATGCTGCCAGCGGGCTCATCCTCCAAAGGCAGAGGGCCGTTTGCCTAAATTCATGCAAAAAAACAGGGCAGGATCCTCTCCTTTCGGGTCCCGGCACCCCAAAAAGCTCCGTCACGTGCCAGGGCTGAGTTGCTTTGTGCCATCGATCCGCCTCACGGCTACTTGGGCAGGGACATCAGTGTCACACAAGGCCCCTCGGTCGCCGCCTGGGTGGACGTTGATCCCACGGAGCAGCCCCTTGAGGAAGGGGGGGGGCACAGACCCCAGGACCAGGTCCCCAGCCCTGGCAAAGGGACGAGGAGCTGGGCTGGGCCGTGGGACAATGACATCCAATTTTGGGGCCGCTCAGGCTTGGGAAGGAGCCAGCATGCCCGCAAAATCCCCAGTTCTTTCCCCTTAAATTCTCCTTGAACCCCAGTGGTGACGCAGAACCTCCCCAAACCGTCCCCCAAATCCCATCCTTCCACCCCAACATCAGAAAGGAGCATTGATATGTATAAGAGTGGTGTTTAACACAACGCTCCCGTGCCCAAAAAGGTGTTCTTCCCTGCTCCAGTCTTAAACCAGCTTCTATCATCACCACTACAGGCTTTAAGGGAAAAAAATAAAATAAAATTCAAGATTCCTGCAGTGCTGGGGGCTTCCCAGCACTGGGAAGGGGGTCGTGGCAGGGTAATTTTGCAGTGGAAAACTCTTCGATCCCATATAAACTGCGTGCAGTGCTTTGTGTTCTCAGAATAAGGTGGCACCAGAGCTGAGAAGCCTCTGTGGGTCCGGGGAGCACCAGAAAGGACATTTCTTCAACATCTCTAGCCATTTAAATATGCCTTTTAGTATTTTATCCAAGAGGTTGAAACTTTAACCTAATAAAGCACAATTGGCTTTCAAACGTTGCTCCGAGCTGAGGCTGGGGGTGAGTTTTGGGGGGAAACGATGTGCTTTGGGTGCCCCAAAACAGGAATGACATTTTTCCCTAGAAAAAATAAAATAAAATAAAACACCACCAAAAGCAGACTCAGCTCAGTCTGAACCTTTTTTCTTTGCCCCCTTAAAACTTGAGCAGCGAGCACGGTTCAGGGCTCGTGGCAAATGAGGGTCCCCTCCGCAGCCCCTGCTGGGATGCCTGGGCTAATGAAGGGAGTTTCAGGACATCCCTTACCTCTGGACCCCGTCCACGACGTGTTATTTTTCCCTCGTACAGCCTGTTTTATGCATGCCATACATCGTTCCTTCCTAATCCCCCATTGGGAAGGAAATAAAGCTCACATTATCGTTTGGAAGACGATAAAGTCGTACGTACGTATCCTTTAATGATACACAAACAATTTCTGATCGCATTCTCCAGGCTTTTTGTTCCTTCCTGATCACAGTAACTTTTATTCAACCTTTATCTGAGGCATCGCCTTTCCGGAGGCAGTTCCCACCAAACGCAGCTCCGAGCGGCGTGGTGCCTAACCTGAAATTTCGCTGCAATTGGGATCAGTTCAGCCTTCTCCGCGTGGGCTTTTCCTCCCCTTAGCGCTCCGGTTCCAGCGGTGGTTATGGGATTTAGCACACAAGGGCTTCTAAGATCGCTAATCCTATTAAACTTCTGCAAACAGGCCGGGTGGGAGCTGCTGGCTGCCCAGGGCCGAGGAGAGGGGGACAGGCACCACGGCCGTGACCCCAAATCCTCGAGAGAGGTGACGTGTGTGGGCACGGGCACGAACCTCACCTATTCCTGGGGATCTGCCCTGGATGGGACCCACCGAGCACCCCCTGCCCAAGGGGTTGAGATGGGGGGAAATGGGCACGAAGGTCCCTGTGCTCGCTCCGCAGGGTTTTGGAGACCCCAAAACCCAAGGTCAGCCCATATCCACCCTCCTCCTCCTCCTCCAGGCAGGAGTATGGGGTTGCCCCCAGAGAGAGGAGACCCCGTGCCCCCCCCAGGGTGCTCTGCCAACCCCCAAACCAACCTCAGAGCCAGGCACCACCGCCTGGGGACCAGCGGGATCCCCGGGGCATCCCCCTTCCCTCGATGTCACCAGCCTGGCTCTGCCACCCCTTCCCCACACCCCATCCCCGCAGCAGGGCAGCCTTTACTACAAGCCACAGGAAAACCCTAAAAAGGTGCAGCCACCCCCCCCGGGACCCCCGTTGAGCTGTTTTCTTCCCCTAAAACCCACCGGGGTGCTTCCCAGTGCCAGCAGAAAGCTGCCGCCCTGGCACGCGCCGCGGGGAAAGGAGGGCAGCAGCTGCCAGGCAGCGCCAGCAATGACATTTATTGGGGGGTGGGGGGGGGTTGGTGGGGGCAGCTGGCTGTGGCTGATGATGATGATTATTTTTTTTTTTTTTAATTCATCTTCCTTTAAATAAGATTGTTCCAATTAACAAAGCGCTCGCCCAGAACAGGTTTGGGAGAGGAGAAAAGGAGCGGGCGCGGGATGTGTGGCACAGCCACGTACACGCACAAAAAATAAAAATTAAAAAAAAAAAAAAAAAAGAGTAAAAATAGAGAAACCCCTGTGGGATTTGGGATGGGGCTTCTTCCCACTGCCTGCTCGCTGCGAGCAATCCCAGGGGCTGCAGCATCCTGAAAATCCCCCCCAAAACCCAGCGAGGAGCACCAGAACCAGCGGCCAGAGCGGCGGAGGTGCGCGGCCCCGGCTGCCCTTCCCACCCCAACTTGCCGTACCTGCTGCTGCACAATGGCCCTTTGTCTCCCTGCCCATTAGCGGGGGTGCCCCGCGTTTTATTGCCATTAACGTCCAGAAAATAAATGGAAAATAAACTGTCTCTTCACAGCTGAACCGCCACAACCCCCCCCCCCCAACTCCCTGCATTAATACAGCGCCGAGCCGCTCTGACAAATATTCCCTTTTAAAAATGCCAGCGCAGTGGAGAAGGGATTTGTTTTCATTTAGGGAGATGGGTCATTTTTGCCCTAATAAATGTTTTTCCTCATTTCCACGGCGGTGGTGTATTTACGAGGGGCTCGTTCGATGTGACAGCCGTGCAGGCAGCGGCAGCTCGCGCCGCAGCGCCGGGTGTCAGGATTATCACGACAAGGCATCGCTGCTCCGTGCCACGGTTTTAAACCTCGAGACGGGCTGAACTCCATGATGCTCAACTTCATTTATTAATGTTTCATCTCACGTGTTATCTAAAAATATGACATTTTTATTATCCTACCTATAGAGCACGGGGAACTGCAAAGCAATTGGCTAAATTCAGATGTGGTCAAAATATTTTTAGCATATTCTTGTGTGCCTTTTTTTTTTTTTGGTGTTTTTTGTTGAATGCTCACTGGCTGCATGGATATTTCATGAGAAGAAAATCTGGCTTACTGATAGGGGGTTATTTCTGTTCAAATACAAGAAGCTGCTGATTTTTATTCGACTGAAGTTTAAGAACTGTCCATGCTCCATTAAAAAATGAAGGGCAGGATCCTGCCCCTGCCTATTGCACACCCCTGGCTCTGCTCCGAGCCTCCCTGCCCCATGGCCCCGCATCCAAGCTGGGCTCACTCGTTCCCACCAGCCTGCCCCAGCACCCTGCAGAGCTGGCGTTCATTTTTCACCCATTTTCCAGCTTTTTGCAGCTCCCCCCGGCACGGGGCTGTGGCCACACTGTGGTTCCAGCGCTGACGGAGGCTCCTGGAGCTGCTTTCCTCCACGATGATCCCGGCTGCTCCATCACCTCCTGGTCCCCAAAACACGTCCAGAGCTGCCAGCACAGCTCCCCGGCTGGTTTCAGCTTCCAGGATGCCCCCACGGGGTCGGGGGACTTGCTGGTGTCTGGTGCAGGGTGAGTGCCCACCTCCCTCTGCCTCGGCAGGGCAAAGCCCCCGCCACTGCTCTTCTCTCCACTAAAACCCACGTTGAGGCGGCTAACCTCAGCCAAAGGGCTCCAATATTAGGGCAGGGGGAGATGGAGCTGCTCCCCACCTGATTTTTCTGGGGAAGAAAACAACAAAACCAAACCATTCTGCTTGTAAAGAAAAACCCTTTCCCTTCCCCGTGCTGAGCCAAGCGTTTGGCAACAACCCCACAAGCAGCACAAGGCCCCCGTTTACCCGCCAGGAATGGAGCAAAACCTCCAGGAACCGCCTTCCCTGAGCCTGGAGCTGCTTCCCCTTCCCAAAACCTCTCCGTGTGTGTGGAGGGGGAGGATGCACAAGTCCCAGTCCCTTCAAGACACCCGCACCCTGCACCCCTGGGCACGCCGAGCACCCCGGGCTGCTTTGGGCAGATGGGGAGGAGGTGTGGGGGGGACAGGAGTGGAAATAGGTGGGAATCCCAAACCTGGCCAAGCCCCAGAGCTACCCCAAGTGGTGTTTTGGTGTTCGCTGGTGTCTCTGGGGTTTGGCTGGGCTGGCCGAGGGGTGCAAGGAAAGATCTCGTCTCTGCGCACAAATCACGGCAGTCGGGGAAATCACCGACACCCGGCTTAGTGCGTGGAGCTGCCCGGACGATTTTCTGGAGGAAAACGACAATTCATCAAAAGCATCATTCAGCCACGCAGAAGCCCAGTCCGTTTCTACCAAGAGTTTGTTTTGAATGAGACTGGCGGGGGGGAAGAAGCACTGAAATGAGATCAACACTTTTCGCTCTGGGCTTTTCGAGGAACACTGAGCCTGTTTTAAAAAAAAAATAAATCATTTTTCATTTTAATATTCCACATTATAGAGTCTGGAGTAATTTACGTTGCAATTTCACTCTGAGAAAAACATTGAAGTTTCTGCTCTTATTCTTTCTTAGAAGTGGAAGAAAGCGGGGGGAAGGAGAAGGAAAGAAAAACCTCAGGTATTGCCCATGAATTTAAAACATGCAGTTCCCCTTCCGGCTGCCTTCGTGAGATCAGCCTCGGGTCTGCAGGAACACTGCTCAGGAAAAACCTCATTCATTTTTTTTTTTTTGATATTTTATTTTATTTTTCCTCAAGGAAAAAGATGAGGGATGGAAATGCCCATGGGGAAGGAATTGGAGAACAATTCTGGGGGAGATTTTGGAGACGCCACGCGCGAGAGGAGGTCCCGCGGGGAGGGGAAGGGGCCGTCTGGGACCACTTGTTGCAGCCAGCACCGGGGGCAGCACGGGGTGAGGGTGCCAAGGGGGAGCTGACCCTTCCCTGCCTGCAGCCCCTACCCAGGGGCACCCCAACATTGGGGTCTCTGGGGACAACGGCGAGACCCAGACCCATGGTGTAAGGCTGTGGTGGAGGGGGAAAGCAGATTTGAAGCCTCTCCATAAAAAAATGAAGGGGAAACGCTGCAAAGAGCTCATGGATGAGGCAGAGCAGTGCTGGAGGGAGGGGGTGCCACAAATTCTGCAGTAGGGGCGATAGGGACCCCCGCAGCCCCTCCTTGCCACCGAGGTCCCCCCGTGCACGGTGCCACCGTCCCCTTCCTGGGGAACGGTGGGCACGAGGGAGGAGACCCCACTACTCACACCATCGGTACCCAAAGCAGCACAACCAGGGCAAAAAAATCCCCAATCTTTTCTATTTTTTTTTTTTTTAATGCTTCCTTCCACAGGAAACAAAACGGGACAGGGACGGAGGGACCCCATCCCCTGCTCCTCCTCCGTCCACCTGCCCCCGGCAGAGCCGCATCCACCGCGATTGTGCGGGCATCGGGACGGGGGCGATGCCAGCCTCATCCCCCTTTGTCTGAGGGCATTAAACCCCAAAAAATACCTCGGGAGGGGGGACACCAGGAGGCTGTCGGTGCCTGATGAGCGGCTGCGCGGCGCTGCCCGTCTGGCACCGGTGCCCCTCGCCACGGATGCCATTGGCAAAGCGCTGCACAAACATCTTTTCAGGGCTCGCCTGGTTCTCCCGGCTGCCATAGAAACCCCCGTTTAGCTGAAAGTATATTAAAGGGTGGCGCTGGCCCTCGTACTGAATTCATCACATTGTATTCCCCCAGAAAAAAAAAAAAAAAAGAAAAAAAAAGAAGAAAAAAAAGAGAGAAAGCCCACCCCTTTGTGCCTCTGCCGCTGCTTTCTCTGTCCGGGGGAGATGGTCGCTGGGCTCATTTTGCACTCGCGGTCGCAGCCCCGAAGGAAACCCGCCTGCATCCCACCAGCCCTTCGCCACCTTCCCGATCACCAAAGAAAAGGTTTCTCAGAGCAAAGAAATGCGGATATGGGAAAAGTGGGGGGGTAAAAGCTTCCCTGCACCCACCCTGCTCCTGCAAACAGCTCCCACCCGAGCACATCGAGCACCCCGAGCTGGGCTTTTCCCATAGCAAAGGCACATCTGGTCACACACGTCCCTTTCCTCGCAGGGCCGAGTTGAATGGGAAATTCCCATCTTTTTACAGATTTTTTTTTTCCTGCTTATATTCCCAGAAATTTACAGCAGCAAAAATATCATAGAATACACCAAACCCAGATAAAAAAAAAACCCAAGGCACGGTTTGAAGAGGCACTAACCCGCTTCACCCCAAAACCGCAGAGCAGCCCGGGCGGGGATGCGGCCCCAAAAACCTCCCTGCGGTGTCACCCGCCCCGGGCAGCCCCGGAGGGCGCCGGGGGGCAAATCGGTGTCGGGGGGCACAGGGGAGGCGCGGGCTGGGAGGCGCCTTCAGGCAGATTTCATGCCCTGCCACCGGCCCTGCGTCTCTATCAGGAGCAGATCCCAGGCGCCCAGGGCCGAGCGATGCTCGGGGCACGCGCACCCCTCTCCAGGTCAAAAGCCCAGTTGGGTTTGACAAAAAACACCACCACCACCACCAACAAAAAAATCACAGGATTTGGGGATTAAACCTCTGTTTTCACCTTGTTTCTTTCAGAATTTGCTGACGGTCGGCAATACGTTTTTCTGAAGTTTTAATCCCCTGGAAGGTTTCATTTTGTTGGGAATTTCCTCCCCGTTTAAACAAAAAGGGATCGCTTTTGCCCGGAATTATTGACCATTATTTTTATCCAGTTCCCCCCACAGCAGAGTCCTCAAACCTAACCTGAACTTGTCCTTCTCTGACAGCCGGAGAGGTGACAGAGCACAGCTGCCTGAAAGCATTTCCTCGGTTTTAAGAACCCTTTCACCAACGTAATTTTTACACTTTTTATTTTACCTGTACCGACAGTAAAAGCAACAAAGCCAAGCCCTTCCGTGGTGTGCCGCCAGCTCACTTTGCTCAGAAATACCCTCTTGGAAACTCTCCCTTCGGTCAAAAGCCGGCGGTGCCAGGGGTTGCTCACCCCCAGCAGCTCGGTTGCTCCCCACAGACACCCCGGGGGCCTCGGGGGGGGGGGATTTGGGGTCCACCCATCCCCATGCAACCCCCCTGAGCCCTGCAGCAAGGCCGGGCTGAACTGGCACCGGGAATAGGGACCCGAAACCGTCCCATTCCCAACCCATGCATGGGAACGGGGGGCATGGGGCAGGATGCGTGCCAGCCCTGCACCAGAGCCGAGCACCCTGCACCCCACAGCCCGGGCAAACCACCTCCAGCACCTGGAGCCTCCAAAGCCGCCCCGCGAGCAGCCGGCGGTGCCCCCACCCGTGCCCCCCGTCCCACCGGTCCCACGCGATGCCACGGCGGTGGCGGGGACCCTGCCACGCTCATCTGGCCGCTCTGGGCCGATCTGCATGACAAAAGCCCCATTCTTGCGAACTTGGGCGACCTCCCGACCCCGCCGGCTCGGGGAGTGAATGGCTTTAGTCTGCCACGACCATCATGTCACTTTGATTAGTGCGTGAATAAACTCTCAATCCCGGGCTGGGGGAGGCAGCAGGGCTGGACGAGCCGCGCTGGGGAAGGCACCCACGGCCCCATGCCCAGGGAATGCCTCACGGGGACCCCCCCCCCAACCCTGGGCACCCTCGCCCCTTTTCCATCCAGGCACCTGGCTTGGTGCACGGGGTGCCCCCCGCTCCTTTCCCATCCCCGCACCTCGGTGGGGAGCGGAGCAGCCAAAATTAGGACCCGCGGGGAAATGCCACCCCCTCTCACTCCTTCAGTGCCAAAACCTCAGGAAACAGCCCCAAAAGGATCTGTGGAGACGAGCTGGGCGCTGCAAAGCAGGATGGATCCGGCTCTTGCTGCCAGTAAGGGGCTTCAGGAGACCCCAAAATGCCTGAGCTTTCCCAAAACGCGGGGTTTTGGAGCTCGCCCTCGTATCTGGATGCATGCAAGGCTCGGCCCCGTGTTTCTGTGACAGCCGGGACGTGTCCAAAGGGATGGGGCTGGGGGCCGGCGGGGCTGCCCGAGCCCCAGGGGTGCTCCTGGCTCCCTCAGGACCAGCGGCCGCATCCTGCTCTGCCAGACCTGCCATCGCCCCTTGCTCCACCTGAAAAACCCAGCGGCATCGGGGGGACGGAGGAAGTTTGCAAGGGCTTTGGGGTGGGCAGAGTGCTTCTAGGCACTGCTTTTGGGGGAAATCCTGGGGGATTTTGCATTCCAGGAGGCTCTAGTTCCTCGGCTGGGCTGGGGTCCGCTCCCCGTTCCCATCTGCCTTGGAGGAGCTCTGACTGCGCGTCCCACACCACCCAATACAGCCCAAGCTGCCCGAACCTGCCAAAATCTCCCCGTTCCGCGCCTCAAAATGCGAGGTCTGTAGGAAGGGGTGAGGAAGACAGTAAATTAGGCCCCGCACGAAGGGCTCTACATGGGAAGCTAATGACCTTTTGTCTCTCCTGTCTACAGATGGGCCTCATTTGCATGTATGCACTCGGAATAATCTCGCCCATATTTCAAGCGTGTGGCTGCATCCCCGCGTCCTCCTCCGAGAGGTTTCCTCCCGCTGTGCCTGCCGTTACCGCGCCCGGGGCGGCCTCCGAAGCCACCCAGACCCCCGCTGGAGGGGAGGAGAGGTCTGACACCCCGAGCTGGGGGATCCCCGGGGGCTGCAGGACCCCCGGTTATGTGGAACAGCTCTGGGCTTTGGGGGAATCGCTCCAACAACAGCCCCAGGCCTCCTCCAGAGGCAGGATTTTAGGTTGATTTACCGAGCGCCAGCCTCGCTTTGGGGTTTCATGGTTTTTGCCAAAGCGGTTCCCAATGGGCAGGCTGAAGGTGGTGGGAGGGTGAATTTCAGGTGCTGCTCCATGCCCCCAACACCACCTGCTCACCTCCCCCTGCTTCACCCCAAACCGGGAGATTTTGGGCCTCCAGCAGCCCGGGGAGGAGCTGTGAGCCCTGCGGGCACGCAGCGGGTACGGGGCCAGCGCTGCTCTCAACATCATCCACGAACAGATCAGGAGGTCCCTGCAGCACCCAGGTGGCTTCACCCATGGAGGCACCGAGAGCAGGATCAGTCCCGGCTCAGAGCAACCCGCATCGCAGGAGCCCTTGGGTAACCCTGGGTGCGCCTCTCCGCGCCAGGACCCCAAAACACAGAGCATCAGCCGCCCCCTAAACCCCTTCCAGCACTAAAGCCAAACAAATTCCCATTTACGCCCCTCTCCCCGAGCCCCCAGAGCCGGTCCCAGCCCCTCGCCCGGTGCCAGGATCAGGCCCGGCGGGGAGCGGCGCGGCGCGGCCAACAAAGCGGCTCCCGCTTGGGCGCTGGGAAGGCAGCGCCGCGGCGAGCACAAGACCTCAGCCAGGCAGAGCTGTCAATCCGGCCCCCCGATCCCTCAAAAGACGGATTGTTTAAGGACAAAAAAAAAAAAAAAAAAAA
>CM021755.1:1409414-1432448 GCA_011075105.1 Heteronetta atricapilla | reverse complement strand
AAAAAAAAAAAAAAAAAAAACAAAAAAAAAAAAAAAAAACAAACAAAGGAGAAAAGGGAACTTATGGACGTGAGCTGAGAGGCGGGGAAAGAGGGGAGGGGAAACGAGCCCGGCCAAGTTAAAATTCCGACGGAGAAGTTGCGGCTGAACTATAGAGTCTAGACAACCATTCACCGCCCGGCCCCGATTGTTATATAGCCTCTATTGTCTTAATTAACCATTTTAGCTGAAATGGGAGCAGACAAATCTTTTCTTCTGCGCTCCACCCCTCCTCTGCCGCACACTCAGGCAGACAAACACACGGCCGAGTCAAGTGCTTTGATTTCAAAACCCCTCCGCGTCCCCGCGCGCGCACACACGCACACGGAGAGCCCCCTTCTTTGGGTCCCTTGAGAAAACGCCTCGCCAAATGCACCCGGGGAGCCAAACGTGAACGGGGAAGGGGGTGTGGGGGGGTTCGTTGGAGGTTGGGGGGGGGGGGGAAGGTTGGGGAAGAAATGCAAATCCCGACGCAACGCGAATGGGAACAAATGGGTTGATTCTTTTAATCTCCTAATGTGCTTAATAAAGCATTATTGCGATGCAAATTTTATTTTAATGCTGTACATATTTTATTTGACGTGCCGGTAATTTTAGTTGGCTGAACAACCCAACCGCTTTGTTTTTTTTTTTGTTGTTGTTGTTGTTGTTGTTTCTGTTTTGGGGAGCTGGGGGTTGGGGGGGGCGATATTTTTGAGGCCATCACGGGACCTGTGCCAACTGATACCCCACTGGGAACCTCTGCGGCACGCTCTTTGGAGGCTTAAGCTACAAAATAAATAAATAGGAGGGCCAAAATTCTCCTCTCATGACCCCGGCGGCAGCGCAGCAGCCCTGGCGAGCCCCGCTGCCTCTCCCAGCCCTCCCACCGCTCCCCTTCCTGCCCCTTTTCCTGCTGCAGTGGGAAAGCCCCCAGCACAAACTGGGCATCGTCCCGGCTCCCCCCCAAGGAAATCTGGGCTCCGCCAGCACTTGGAGAGCCAGCCCTGCCTTGGGGGGGGGGAGGACCTGCCTCATTTTATGCCAGTGTGTCAAGGTGCAAACCTGATTGCAAAAGAAAGAAATTAGCGACAATTATAATCATCATGCCAGGCTGCGGCTCTCTAATAGAAAACTGTCATTTTGGCAGGATAAATGCAGCTCCAAGAGCTCTGGGAAGCAAACACGGGCGCGTGCAAACGTGCAAGCGGTGGAAACGCTCCCGAGACCTCTCGGGAAGGGCTCCTGGGCACGGGGCTGAGCCGTGAAAGGCTTGGGGTGGCGAGGGACGAGCCAAAGGGCAGGGAACGACCACGTTGCAGTGCCAACCAGACCAGGGCCACAGGTGGAGGAGCACCCAAAAGGGATGGAAAAGCCTCTGCTGGGTGCACCTGTGGGGTTCTCAAGGCAGAGACCCCCAGGCAGAGCCCGCAGCCCCTCCTGACACCGTTCCACGGAGCAGCGCCATGGGGATGGGTGCAGCCGGGGGTGATGGCTTTGCAAAGCCCTCGGGTGCAAGCAGGGCACGTGCCACGTTCAGGGCTGGAAATCCAGACCCCACAGCTGTGAGGAGCAGGTTTAGGAGCTGGCAGGAGGCTCTCCCCGTCTTCTGCTCGTCCCGACAGCTGGGCAAGCCTTTACTGCGGGAGGTGAGCAGAGCAGGGGCGTACAAAGCACCCATGGCCCCAAAAAGGATGGGGCACCTCCAGGGAAAAGCTGATCCCACCCCAAACAGGTCAGAGCTGGGGCCAGGAGGGCTCTCGGGGCTCCCCAGCAGCAGGGAACGGCCACAGAGGGGGATTCACGGGGGGTCCAGGAGCTGCTCCCGAGGCTTTGCCCCAGCCCCTCGCCTCCACCACCCTGCGCGCCCCTTCCCACCTTCAATCCGGGGGGCTCCAACCTCTAAAAAGCCAATTCCTGAGGGTCCTCCAGAGGAGCAGACCCCACAGAGGTGACCGGGCTCACCCACAGCCCCAGAAAAAGCCTTTAAGACCACCACCACTGAGAACCCAACCCTTCTCCAAAGCACACCCCCCCAAAAAAAAAACACCCCAGAGACCAACCCGAGCGTCATCCTGCAGGGCTCAGGGGGAGGCAGGGGGAAAGCAGAGACCCCCCCAGCCCAGCCTGATACTGAGGAGCCCCCCGGCTTCTCTTGGGTCCACGTGGGGTCCCCTCAGACCCATCACCCAGCTGGGGGCACCCTGG
Organism: Heteronetta atricapilla; assembly: GCA_011075105.1. NCBI lineage: Eukaryota > Metazoa > Chordata > Aves > Anseriformes > Anatidae > Heteronetta > Heteronetta atricapilla. Next base: position 1,430,222 of record CM021755.1, on the reverse strand, counting down.
GGTGCGGGGGTTCCCTGTGAGCGAGACACCCAGGGAGGGCCAGGAGGAGGCAGGGTGCCGAGGTCCTCACCTTCGTTAAGCCCCCCAGGCACGATCCTGCCTTTCTGCCCCCCCCCCCCCCCAATAATAATAATATTTCATCTGCCTTATCTGATTGGTTAGGCTCCTTTTTATATTTTTTCCCCAAAAAACACCTTTAATCACCTCGCAAATTCCCCGCCGTCGCCAACAGAGCCACCACAAACATTCGCTGCAATCCAAGTTTTATTTTCGGCAATTTTTTATGTATATATATTTAATGCAAGAAAGGCAGTTGTAAAAAAAAAAAAAAAAAATTTAAAAATATGAAAAAGACAGAGGCTGAGAAAACATTAACAAGGCCCTGTGCTTTCTGCTAAAGTGCCTTCATTTCATTATCATTAAATTTGCCTAGTAATTAGATTTCAGTGCATGAATATTTTAAAAAAAAATGTAACAGACAGGCTGTCAAAAAAAAGCACGACAACATCAATTCGGTAATTTTTTAGACAGAGACATTCATAAGCAATTAACACAGATTTCCCGGGTTTGGAGACTTTTTTTTTTTTCCCTTTCTTTTCTTCTTTTTTATTTTATTATTTTTTTTCCTTCCAGCCTTGTGTTCTTCACCTGAAATCAAAAGAAAAAGAAAACCACCGTAAACATCGGCGCTGCTGGTTAAGCTGATTTCATTATTTTTTGGCTCCCCCGGCTCCGTTTCCTCTCCAGCCCCGCTGAGCACCGTGGGGTCGGGCACCGGCCCTGCAGCACCCGCTTCACCCAAGGTGTCCCGGAGCTCCTGGCTCGATTTTCAGGCGTTTTGGCTGAAAACGGTGATTTTGAGCGTTATTTGTTTGATTGTACATTTTGCCGGCTCCCTAATTATGTGATCTGTGTCCGGCACCGCTGCAGGCGAGGGGAGGCTGGCGAGGGGCAAGGCAGCACCGGGGCCTGATCCTGCACCCAGCTGAGCATCGCAGACCCCGTCCCATCGAGCACACGGGGCTCGGACACCCCGCAGAGCCACGGGACCAAACCCCAAACCCACCAAGCGTCCCTTGGCCAAAACCCCCTTGACCCAAACCCATCCCTTGACCTAACCACGGGTGGACGGCGAAAACCCGTGCCTTGTTTTTTAGCAGCATCACCGGCAAACTTGGGAATACCCCAAAAACAGCCCCCCACAAAGAAAATCCGAGACCTCAGCTCGGGTCACGCCTTCCCGAAATCTCCTTTGCGAGGTTTTATCGGCAAGAGCAGGGAGTGGAAGCAGTTGGTACAAGCGGCTGAGCGACCAAATCAAAAGCATGTGAGCAGATTAAAGAATCAATCTCCCCGTTTGATGCGGAGGAAATCCTGCTAATTATAACGAAGGGGCTTATTTCCTGGAGTCACTCTGTTTGAAGTCATCAGGAACTAGCAATACTTAATTACTCGACTTTATGGACCGGGGAGCGGCGAGCCCCTTCGCCCGCTCGCCGGCCCGCTGGTGCCATCGCTGGGGCTTGCAGGGGGCGGTGGGGATGTTCCTCCCGTCCCCCTGCAATTATTTATTCCGACGAAGCCCTCAACAGCCCTCGCATGAGCCGGCGGGGAAGCATTTACACACGCGCTTCAAAAGGTGAATATCATGAAAATTAAAAATAATCATAAAAAATAATAATAATAAAGCAACCGACACAACAGAGAGCGTTAGCCATGCAAGCTACCTGGGTATTAGCGCAGGCACGTGGGCTTTGTGCTGGGATCACCTGTGGGATCAGGAATTTGGGATGAAACCCAAGGGAAGGCGTTCACCGAATCCGAATCCTCGGGCAGGGAAGGGTCCGGCCGCCACCAGCTCTCCCTGGGCGAGATTATGGCCCTGGACCCAAAATAATGCCCTCAGGTATTCTTGGGGAGAGCATGTGGGAAAAGAAAGAGGCAGGGAGGCACGGGGGGGCTTGGAAATGGGACAGGGCAAGGTAATGTAAAGGAGCTGGGGAGGTGCCACGTGCAGGGAAACGCGTTCAGCACGTGGCCGGGCTGGGCTTCGCCGAAACCGCCACGGGAAAGCTCCAGCTCCGGCCTCCAGGTCACCCACAAGGAGGAGGAGAAATTGTCAAATAAAACAGCGGCGCTCATATTGTAACGGATTGGGAGAAAAGCTCGAAAACTGCGACCCAAGAGATTCAAACGGGGAAATCCGAATAAGATCGTTTTTATTAAGTCTTGCCCTTGTCGGTGCAGTCTCAAGGGGAGCCGAACACTGAGCGCGCCTCGACCAACGCCCCAGGGGAACCCGTCCATGGTCAAGGAGCAAACCCCACGGAGCCAAACCCACTCCGAGGCTGACACTGGGGTCTCTGCGCCCCTCGACGCCTGCCCCTCATCCTCCCAAAGGTTTCGGGCAGCTTCCATGGTGGCGGTGCCTGGAGGACGCGGCGTTGCTTTTGCTCCGGTTGGTGTTGGCTTTCCAAATTCCTCACCACCTCCTCCAACTGAATTGGTAAAGTTGGGGACGGGCAGCAGCAACCTCTTCCTCCAGCCCCACCAGCGCTCACCCACCCGGCTCGAGGTCTCTGTTTTTTTTTGATTTTGGGGTTTTTGTGGCTCCGTCCTGGTGTCTGTTGAGCACCGGGGGACGTGGTGCCGCTGCGCTCTGAAATTCTGCACATATCAGCTGGCCTCGGGCATGTCCCAGGAGCGCTGCTGCGGAGTCATGAGGCTTCACAGCCAGAAATCGAGGGAGAAAAGGGTGGTTAATTTTTTTTCCTAAGAGAGAGGGAGGCGAGCTGCTAAATCCAGGCTTGGCCTAGGTGGGAAACTGTGCTGGTTGGAGCCATCCATCCCGAGGGGGATGAGTTTTAGTGCAAACCAGTCTGGGAGCCCTGAGATGCAAACTCTGGGGGGCTCTGGGTGCTGTGGGGGCTCACACTGGGGCAGGACACCCACCAGCATCACCCTTGGGTGCCCTCACCACCACGCATCTCTCCGCCGTGCTGCCGGTGGGAGCGCAGGGTCAGCATCTCACTGCTGCGCCTCGTGCCCGTTCCTGGCGCTTTTTGCAGAAAAACCCTGCCCGGATTCCCCAGCGCTGTGCAGAAGGCTGGATTCCCAGCCTGACGTTTGCTGGAGAGCTGCATTTCCCACCCAGAGGCATTTCCTCCAGTCCCCACCGGCACTTTCTGTGCTCCAGGTTCCCCCTTTGAGGCACGGCCTCCATCCGGAGAGCCAGCGGAGGCCGGCGAGGCAGGTGGCCATGGCAGGGAAGAGAATGGGCCAAGACGGCCCCCAGGTAAAACCCTCACCTCCTGCCCAAGCAGGACCCAGAAAGCCCCCAGGTGAGCGCACCACGGGCGGGTTTTCCTCCCCTCTTCAGCTCCAAGGGTACGCAAGGAGGCGAGGAAGGATGCGCCGCGAAGGGAACGTCCCTGCCGCTGTGGCTGGCGAGTGGGAGGGGAATTGGGTTTTATCCAAAGAGGCTTCCTGGGGCTGGAGGCCTCCTTCACCACAACCCATCACCGGCACAAGCAGGGCTCCCAAACCCAAACCCAAACCCCGGGCTGCTTCTCTGTGTGCCACCCCAAGGCCAAAGCCAATGGTCGTTCCCCTGCGCCACCCCAAAACGGGCTCAAGCAGCGGCCCCGTCCCTTGGTTCAGGGGATCCGCTGCGCTCAACACACCTGGAAAATAAACTCATCAGCAAGAAAAACCTGGCCACAAACGAAGCAAAGGCTTTAACGCCCTGTGAAGGCTGGGCACCCAAAGGTCCTGCTTCCCCTTCGCTCCCTTAGGGGCGATGGGGACAGCGAGGTGGGCGCGGAGCCCCCCCGCAGCCGGCGGCTCGCCACAGCCCGGCCGAGGTCCGTTTGTCACTTTTCCTTCATTATTTGCAGTTTGTACACAGGCGTCATTAGGGATTCATTCGGTTTCCCTAGCAGCAGGCATTAGTCTGGCTTCCCTTTCCCCCTCTCTCTCCCTCTCTCAGCAGCGCCCTTTATTTTTAGTGTCTTATTTACAGTTTGACAGAGTAACTGTAACCCTTGCAAGCTACTCCAGCGGCTTTAATCGGGGGAATAATGGGTCCTGTCTGGCGATGAATAGAATTTAGGGGACAGATTGTTCCACACTCGCCCGGTGGGGGTAATTTATTTATGTGCGCACTTGTCAGGAGGAGAAAGGGACGGGGGGATCTGTATGCGCCGAGGACACCGCCGCCCGCTGAAAGGCGGAGGGGAAGGGAGAATGGAGCCAAACGCCCCGGATCCCGCTGCCCCCCTGGCAGCTGAATGCCTCCGGTGGCCGTGAACTTGGAGGGGCCGAAAGCCCCATTCCCAGGCCCTCGGCACGTCAGCGGGGCCGCCCGCGGGTGCTGCCGGCAGCGGGGCTGCGGGGCTCCAGATGGGTCCGGCCGCGGGGCTCTGCCCTCCCCAGCGCTGCCCCGCATTGCCGCGGCGCGGGGAGCACGTCCCATGGCAACGGTACAGTAGCAGCAGCACAGCGGGGGGCTGGGAAGAGAGGCAAAGCCCTCGGAAAAATACAGGATGGGTCCAGACAATGGCCCCCCCTCTCATATCATAAATTACACGGCGGCGACAAAAGGGGGACGGATGCTGGCGCGCCCTCGCTCCCCGTTCCCAAAGTCCCCGCGCTCGCTGGGCACCCTGGGCAGGGCGGTGGAGGAGCGATGCTGCGGCACCCATGGGCGCTGTGCTTGGGGAGAAAGCCTCAGCCCTGTCCCCACCTGCAGCACAGATCCTTCGCCCTGCAGCAGCCCCGCTCCCTGCCCCAAAACGCCCCCTGAGAGCCCGCTGTCCCGGCCCCAGGCTCGCCCACAGCACCAGGACCAGCTCCTGTTGCAGAAGGCTCTCCCTTTGGAATAAAAAGGCCTTTTTTTCCTCTCCTATTTCCTCTCTGCAGCTCAAGGTCCAGAGCATTTTGCACTTATTGCCAATGGCTCAGTGCCTCTGCACGGCTTCTCCCACCAGCTTCTGCCTGGCGAGGGCTGGGGGTGGACGCACGGAGCTCCCCATGGGACGTGGGGTGCTCCCCAAGCCCCCCGAGCTGCCAGCAGCATCAGGCCGAAGGAGAAGGGGCTCAGGCTGCACCCACCAGCATCAGAGGACTCCCTGCTTGGTTCCTTTCCTCCCTGAAAGCGCAAAGAAGCCTCAAAGCCTGTGCACGGTGGCACTTCTGACCCTCTTTGTGTCGCCGACACGGCACGGAGGCACCTCGGTCCCGATGCCATGCTAGGGCCCAGTGCCATGCTAGGGCTGCCCTGGGTGCCCCAGTTTGCCTTACAGGATGGGGTCAGTAGGGCTGGGAACGAAGCACTTTCAGTTCCTGGGCTTCCAGAGGCAGGGGAGAGCTGCTCGGAGCTGGGAGGGCCACGGGGCTCAGCACCCCAAACCTCCTCGCCTCAGACCAGGACGCCACAAGCGCCGTGGTTCCCCCATGGGCACCTCGCAGAAGCTCAAACCTCGCTGCGGCGAGCTGGAGGATGGCAAAGGAGGACAGCAAAGGAGGCCTGAGCCACGTGGAAAGCACCGAGACGTCTTCTCCAGGCAGACACGCACGAGGTCTTCTGGTGGCACCAAGGGCCACGGCACAGCGCTGGGACGCCAGGGTTTGCAGCCGTGCTTGCTGATCTTCAAGGTCACATCCAGCCCCGGTGATTCTGGGATTCTTTGGCTGCCCACGAGCTGGAGGACAGCCCACACGATGCTCCTGGTGTCTCCTACCCCTCTCCCCGGGACTGAGGGCGATGCAGCACCCAGAGGTCTGGATGCTGCCCTCGTGGTCCCACGGCCAGGGCAGAGCGTGCTGAGACCTGAGCCAGCGTTGCACCAATTCTGGGGAACACCTTCCCTTGGCAGGGAGACCAAAAGCTCTCCTTGCTTGGCCAAACTCAAGCCAAGAGTGCTCAAATATGCTCAAAAAAAGGCAAAAAGGTGGCCTTCACCCCAGGAACCCAGCAGGCCGGCCCCTGCACCGCCGCATCCCACCGCCGTGGGACCTGGAGGGGGGACCCTCGCCCGGGCACAATGAGTGTCTATTCTACTGATCACAAGCCTAATCCTCTTTGGTTTTTAATTGGCATTTGGGCTAAGCTGATTTAAACCTCTTCACCTTGTTGGGTCCCCCCCCTCCCCACTTCTTTCTTTTCTTTTTACTTTTTTTTTTTTTTTTTTTTTTGGACCAAAAAACAACCCCGCCCACCCCCCCCCCCCCGCCAAATGAACATTTTTTGGCGAGGGGGAGGGGAAGGGGGAGGGGGGGGGGGGGGGGGGGGCGGCAAAATGTGCCGAACCCCCTCGGAAACAATGCACAGTTTGTGATTCAGCCTTGACCACGGGCAAAGCACCCGCTTCAGCTGCGCCTCGGTCACCACCGCGCTGGCCCTGGCCATCGGTCCCCTCCCCAACCCCGGTCCCCTGCCCGTCACCTCCACCTGCGCACCCCGAGGTGCCCCCCGCGCACCCCCCCCGGGCTCACCTACGAGGCTCGGTGCTGCCCAGCATGGGGATGCTCGGTGGTGTCCTTGTCCCCAGGGCAGTCCCCGGTGTCCCCGCTGCCGCGGTGCTGGCACCAGGCGTCCTCTGCGCTGCTCCAGCCAGCGGCTGCAGGCAGGAGGCGGAGGAGGAGGAGGAGGAGGAGGAAGGTTCACGTGGGATCGGCCACGGCGAGGGCTTCTGGTGGCCGTGTCCCCCTGAGATGGGGCTGGTGGCGCTCAGGGCCAGGCTGTCCTGGGTTTGCAGGGTTGGTTTTTCCCACTCCTGGGTTCAGGCGGTAGCGAGAGGACCTGGGAGAGAAACGAAAGCAACAGAAGCACCTTTATTACCTCCACGGATTTCACATTTAAAACACAAAAATGAAAGAAAATATCCTCGCAGGAGCCCCTTTGTTCCTTCAGGTGGGAAGGAGGCCGCTGGGAGGACTGCGAGTTAACAGAACAGCTTCGAGAGGTTTTAGGAGCCAAACCCGAGGGTGTGCGAGGAGCCGGGGATGTGGATGGGGAGCCAGATGCTGCCCCCCCCCCTGCTCCCCACAACCGGCGTCGCCCGCACCCATCCCCGAGCTCCTGCCGTGGGGAAGCCCAGCCCGTGCCAGAACCTGCTCAGGGCGTGGAGAAAAACCTTGAGAAATAAATTCACTTACCAGGAAATTCCCCGGGAGCCACGCGCCACGAAGTGCCGGCCACAACAGGAGCAGAGCATCGCGCCGGGGGAAGCCACGCCGCTCCCTGCCAGGGAGAGAAGGGGGAAAAGGGGATGGGAACGGGATGAATGCCAGCCCCAAGCCCGGTGCTTCTGCCCCGAGCTGGGTGCGGACGCGTTCAGCACCCCCGTCACCGCCAGCCTCAGGGGCACGGGAATTACGAGGCTGGACCTGGGGCTGTAAATCCCAGCAGAAAACAATAATAATAAAAAAAATGCATTTTTGCATTTTTCCATCAGCTTTCTAGGGAGCTGTGAGCCCCCTCCGTGCCCAGGGATGCTGAAAAACCCAAAGCCAAGGGGTTCATCCGGACACGCGAATGCCGGGCAGCTCCGAGGCTCAGCCCTCGTGCTGCCCCACAGCATCCTTATGGATTTATTGTGCCTTTAGATATTAACTTTCTGTGTCTATTTTCGTGAAAACTCTGCTTTATCCGTGGCTCTTCACGGGCTACACATGGATTTAAACATCCTGAGCAGAATTTACAGGACACGTTTAATAGAGAAAGGCGTCTGGGGCAGAGAAAGATCCTTTTTCTGCTGGTTAAACCGGGAAAAAGGCAAACAGTAGAAAGGACAGGACCGGCTGGGGACAGAGGCGACTCCAAGACATGGATGATGCCCAGCCTCAACCCCAACCCAAGCCCAGGTCCCAGGAATTAGGAAAAAAAATGAGAAAAAGGAACAAGAAAACCTCCCCCAGCACGGACAAATAAACGAAGGCAGGGGGAAATCAGCTGAGCCGCTAAGAGCCTTAGCGCATTTTTGCGGGCGTTAGGGACGGGGCTCCCATTCCTGCACGCGCTGGGCCGAGCCACCAGTGGTTTTTTTTTGCACTGGGGGGGGAAAAGTGATTTATTTTTCTTGAAACCATAAATTTCCGGTCGTTTCGGTTTGCCGTGAAAATTCCCCTCGCGCCAGGGTGAAGCTCGCTCCGCGTGGTTAGACTTTCGAGTTTCTCATGGCAACAGAGGGATGGGGAGAAACGAAAAAAGAAAAGCAAACCCAGCCTCAGGGAGCACAGATTTCGTCACCTAAAAATCACAAGCCTCTCACGTGGGGGTCTGTAGATAAAACACCCCAAAATACCTCAAGTGCCAGAGTGAAAAAACCATCAGTTCACACGTGGCCGGGTTGTGCCGGACCCGGTGATTTTCCCCCTCTCCTGTCCCGATTTCGGTGCCAAGAACCAGCCCTAGGCTAGGGCAGGGATGACCCCACTTGTGTTTGGCATCGATTTTTTTCCTCCCCTAAACAGCCACAAAATGTTCTCAGCGATAATTAAGTCTGTTGGATTTTTCTAATCCAAAACAAAAAAAAAAATGGGGGGAAAAAAATAAAAATAATAACCGAGCAGCTGCTCCCCTTAACGTTACCGTGACACGTTGAAAATCCAACGTCAGCTGGAGCCACTACAAGAAAATTCGGTGGTCGAACCAAACCCCCAATGCCCCCGCGTGGAATGGAGAGCTTTTTAACGATAATTACAAAAAAAAAAAAACCCTTGTAGGAAGGAACTGGGCACCTGCTTCAGCACCAACCCCACCGCAGGGATGGAGGACGAAATTAAATCGGGGCGTTTTAGGGCGCGGGCGATGCCGGTGGCGCTCGGTGGCCACGACACCGAGTCCACGGCCGGTGGGAAAAGGAAAAATTTGGGAGGCCGAGGCCGGGATGGAGGCGTGCCGAGCCCCGTGCCCCCACGGCGAGCACAGGGGGGCGAGGGCAGGATGCGTCCCCCCCGTGCCCGCGGTGGCGCTGAGCGGGGAGAGAGCATCGGCCATTTTACGTGTCGGCTGCCTAAAATGGTGGCTCGCACCTTTTTCCCTTTCTGCTACCGTTTCCAGCACGCATGCACCCGCGGGGAAGGGGAGGGAGAGGGGCCGCGGCCCCCCCCAGCGCGGGCGAGGGCGCCGGGAACGGGAGCCAAGCTGGAATTAAAGGGGGGGGAGAGAAATTAAAGGAGGGGGAGAGGGAAGGATGCGCTCGCCTCGACACGGCCCATCCGCCCTTGGCTTTTGTGCGTCGAAGGGAGAGGCAGGAAGGCATGGAGGGGGGGAAAAATGGGGGGAAAATTATTAAAAAAAAAAAAAAAAAAAAACGAGGGGGGGGGGGGGGAGGAAGAAACGCGGCGTTTGGGTGAGGATGGGGGGAAACACGGAGGGGGCAGGGATGCGCGTGGGGCGCGGGGAAATCTTCCCGTCTTTCTTCGCCGACCCCCCTTCGCCCTCCCCGCAATCCCGCTTTGACTTTTCCCACAGAAGTAGCCAACCTCCAAGAATGCAAATGACATTCATTATGCAAATGCATGCAAATCAGGTTTAACTATCGGAAGAAGGGCTCGGAATTTCTAATGGCTTAACTCTTTCGCACACAACCACCACAACAAGAGCCCGCGTCGTGGTGCTTGGGCTTTGTGTTTGCTCCGTCCCTCCCCAGGCACCCCGGCCCCGCACCCTCGCTGGGGTCCCCCCTGGTTCCCCCCCAAGCATGGGGGCGAGGGACAAGGGGCACGGGGAGGGTGCCAGGGGGGGAACAAAGCACCAGGAAAACAACAACAACAGCCCCAACCCCATTGGCGTGGGAGCGGCTGCCCCTTCGTTAAACAACGCCAGCAGGAGATGAGACAAAGCAGGCTGAAATGCAGAATTTGAGGGGGGGGAAGGAATAAAAAAAGGGGAAAAAAAAAAGGGGGGGGGGGGAAACAGGCCGCTGTGGACCGAACGTAAAATCCCAGTGATGCATCGGCGATGGCAGCCACCAAGGTTTGGCGACCTGCACACCACGACGGCACCGAGCCACTGTCCCAGCCTCTCCTGGCAGGAAAATAACCACCAAAACCCCACCTTTTCCTTTCGACTTATTTTTTTCCCCTTCCTTTCATCAAGGGGAAAAAAAATAAATTACGCCCTTTCCCACTGTGCTGGATGAGCTACCAGGCACCCATGGCCGCGATCCGCCCTGGGATGCTCCAACGCAAGAACCCGAGCCCAGAGCCTCATGCACGGTGTAATTCTGAGTATTTCATGTCTATGCTGTTATTGATTAGCAATAATTACGTTACGCCTCATCTGAGCTAAAACCACCTTGTTGTTTGTTTTCTGCGTCTCCTTCCCATGGCCAAATTTGTGTTGTTTCCTCCCCATCTGCTTGAAGGCTCGTTATTTGAGCTAGGAGCTGCCGCGGGAAGGAGCGATTATCTCTATTAGGGCAAGGAATTCTCAAAATTTTAGGGAACGGCTAAAAATACGGCCATAAATCAGTTGTTTTTACCATGTGGTGTGCTCCAAAATGCAGAATACCCCAAATTACTGGCCAGTTAGGGAACAAAAAAAACCATAACTTTATTTTTTTCCACCCGACCCCAGCCTGTTCAGCTAAGGCCTCTCCACAGCCTAAAAATATTCAGCACTTCTGCCAGCCTCAAGTGTCTAAAAAAATAAAATAAATAAAAATAGCGAGTCAGCCCCCTCCCTACCAAAAAAAAGAAATAATAAAAAAGAGGGGAATAAAAATAAATTAGCAACATGGATTTCTTTATTTGTCCCCTGGCTTGACACCCACCAGCCTCGCTGGGACGGCACCCTCCAGCTGCTCGACTCTGAGCCCCAGATTTCCAAGCACACCCGATTCCTGAAGTTTGGGGATTTTTCTGGTTTGATTTTACAATAATTATCAGATAAATTATTATTAATTTTTTTTAATTAGATGAAAGCAGGGAGGTCTGAGTGAAGGTCGGTGGGTGCGCCAGCGTGCGCCCCGTGCCCAGCAGGGCTGGCACCGACAGCTGCATATTGCTAACGACGAGGATGCAGCATCATTCTCATCTCACGGTGCTGAGAAAGCAAATTTCTCTGATTCTACCTTAGAAGTACACAAAAAGCACGGAAATTGGCATTTGGGCAGGGTGGTAATGGGTGGGGGGTCGCTTGGCAAATACCTGGTGTCACCTGGTGCCGCTGAGGGACCGCGCGGAGGCTGCTGGAAAGGCAGGCGAGTCCGTGGATTTCAAACCAGCAATGGTTTGACATGGGAAACCTCTCTCGTGGAAAAGCGTTAGGCACCAAATTCATCCAAATTATTAATTTTAAAATTAAAAAAATAAAAGGGGCTTCTCTCTTTCCCTTCCCATCCCTTGCCAACTCGATTTAAGAGCCTGCTCTGACCCCACGCACACCTCGAGCATCGTTGGCCGTGGGTGGGGGCGGCACTTCTGCAGCCCAGAGGAAGCATTTTGGGGACGGAGGACAGAGGAGCTGCCAACACCCACGGCCTTCAGAGCCCCACCGTGCCCAAAATCCACCTTCCCGAATGTTTTCAGCCACTTTGCATCCGAACCCCGTCGGGGAAGCGCAGGCACCGAGCCTTTATCCACGCAGGGGGTGGGACGGAGCCCAGCAGCTCCGACAGCGATCCCTTCCTCGGAGGCTCCACGCTGGGAAGAAGGAGGAGGAGAAAAGGACAAATGACAAAGGGAAGGGGGGGAAAAAAAAGAGGGGGGGATTTTTTTACGTTGAGAAGTTGAAAGAAATCATTCCTTGCGGAAGTTAGCGAGGAGGGGGAGAGGAAAGGCTGCGCGCATGAGGCACAGTGGTGGTTTTGGATAGGGCACCAGGCCTCGCCCTTTGCCTGCCAGTTTGGGGCCAAAATGTTTATTCCTGGCAATTCCCAGCAAGCCCTCAAAAAAAGGTCCAGGGAAATATTCACGGGGCAAGACAAGCCATGCGCTGAATCCACCTTGGCCACCTGGCTGAGCATCCCTTCCCGATTCCGCCAACGGCCCCATACAGAGCTGGCCCCGCAGCCTTCAGCCCCCAACCCCTTTCTGCTGGAAACCCCCTCCCAGACGAGATGGCCCTGAAAAAATGAGCAGGGGGTGAGCAGAAAACATCACACAGAGAGAGAGAGAGGTGGGACCGCTGAGCCCTCAGCGGCCACGAGCATCCCACGCTTGGACCAGGCTCCCGGGACAGCCCCGTGCCTCAAATAAAGGATTTTCAATGAGAACCCCGATTTGTGGCCGCTCCCATTGAGAACGAGAAGAAAGAGGAATTTTCAGCTTGTGGGCCAAAACGGGAGGTGGAGGTGCCATCAGGCAACCGCACCATGATTCCTCCGTGGCTCACGGGGAGCGGGGGGATTTGTGTTTCAAGCACAGGGCCTTAAAAAAGCAGGAGGCAGAGGCGGCCAACGCAGGGTTTTTTTTTTTTTTGTTGTTGTTGTTTTTAATCCAGATTTTTCTCATCTCACCCTGCCCTTTTTTAAAGCCGGCTCACGAAGCGTTCTGGGGCCAGACTCCATTTTTTCCAGCGGCTGGGGCACAGTCATCAAGGAAGAAAAAAAAAAAAAAAAAGAAAAAGCAGGCCCACCACCCTTTTTCTAATTTTTCCCAAAGACCTCAGAGGCGTGAGCACTCGAGAGTCAAATTTGCCCAGGACCCGCGTCCCCTAAGAAAGCAGGGCTCATTCGCCTTCCACAAACTCCGCAGCGGCAACAAAAGTCCCTTTCAAGCCCTTCCAGACGCAAGTCCTTCAGCTCAATTAGTCAGGCACACAGAGGCACAAAAAAGCCTCCCATTCAGGCTAGAGGCTGGCTGCGGAGGACAAGGGCGAAGAAAGGATCTTTCTCCCACGCTTTCACTGGGTGTCATAACAAGCAGAAAGCCCTCTTACCGGGGGATTATTGGAGATAAGAGCCCGGCCGAGGGGCTGGGGCTGCAGGAGGAGGGGAAGGAGGCTGCAGGGGAAGGAGGCCGCGGAGGCTGCGGCTCCCGCGCCGGCGGAGAACGGCACCGCGCACGCTAAAAAACGCCGGCCCCGGCCCCCTTCTCTGTGGGCACGGGAGGAATAATCCTGGTTTTCCATGGCAACCCGCTCACCGCCAGCCCGGCACCGGGGCAGGGAGAAGCCTGGGAGAGCCTCGACCCCAGCAGAGAGCCTCGTGCCCCGGGTGCCTCCCGAAACTGCCACTGGTTTTGCAGCGGAGAGCTGAGGCCGTGCGCAAAGCAGCTCCAGAAATGGGTGGTTTCAAGATTAAAAAAAAAAAATAACTTATTTTTTCCCCCCTAAATAGAAAAAAACAAGTTTTTGGAAGGCCTTTTGTTGCTCAAAACAAAGCAAACGGGAGGAAAGGAGCAAATCCCGCAGAGAATGGACTCCGTCCACCAAAATCAGGGCCCTCTGCCCCCAGGTCCTGCGGGAATCAGGTGCCCAGAGCCCTTAAACAGCTCCCTGCACCTTTCCCAGTAACTGCACACACCCAGCTCCATCCAAAGGCACGATTCCCTTCCCGGGGGCACGGAGGGAAACCCAAAAGCAATAATAAGTTGGGGGCTCTCCACCCCTCCTGCTCAGCCCCGAGCCCTGTGGGGTGCGAGGACAGCCAAACCCAGCCCAGGCTCTTTTGGGGGAGGCTCAGGGAGGGGACACAAACTCTCCAGCTCGGGCTGGCAAGCCGAGAAGCTCGCTCAGAATTAATTATCCCATAATTGTGGGGTTTCGAGCACTTTCCTCCCCAGCAGCTGGTGCCTGCTGGGGCCAGGGGAAGGTGGCTTGGCCCCAACGCGCTCCTGCCCTGCTCAGCCCAGGATTCCCTACAAGGAGCTGCTCCTGCAAAACCCCACAAAAGCTGAATGGTTCAATCTTGCCCAAAACATCGGATATTTGCAGCCAGAAGGAGCAAGCACCTCAAGGACAGCTCTCCCTCCTCCCCAATTGGCAGAGAGCAACGAGCGACACAGACCTGGGGTCCCTCACCCCCTCCCTGCTGCTCACACGTTGCCTTTCAGAAGGGACAAAACAGATCCTGGGACAGATATTATATTTTTTCTCCCCAAAAAGACACGGTTTGGGTTGGCCACCTCAGCAGACGCCCACCATGGAGGTCACATCGAGCCTGGCACGGCTGTGCCAACACCAGAGATGTCCCTCCAGGGAAGGCGCTGTGCGCCCTGCACGAGCCCCAAGCCACCCTCTCCCCATCACACCCCCAGGGTAGGATTTTTCCCCCAAATCCCACATTTTGCAGCTCCACCTGCCCCAGCCCCAAGAGCTGATGGAGTGACACCGAGCAGTTAAAACATGCCTAGAGGCGGCGGCTCCTGTCCGCACCACAGCGCCCTGCCCCTGCCCCTCAGTCCCTGCAGGACAGGAATCCCTAAAAGCAGAATTAAAATGTTTTTTACACCTTTCCAGAGCTCAGGCCGCAGTGGTTGGGATTACACGGCTTAGCTGTAGGGTTTCAAACAGCAGCTCCGAGCCTGGCCCTGGCTGCAGCGGGGGAAATCCCCCAGTGACACCAGCACGAGACCAGTGCTGGCCAGGAGCAGCTCCAGCACCCAGGGACCTCCTGCCCTATAATTCAGGAGCCTGGATTTCCCAGCTTTTCCTGCAAAACCAACCACGGCCACCACAGCCCTGCAGACGGCCGGATCCTGCCTGCCCCAAAGCCCCCAGCCACCCCCACTCCCCTCACATCTTCCAGCGGTGGATGAAGGCAGCGAGCAGGGACTCGCACGCACACGTCCTTTCCTATCTCCGTCCCTAAAACAAACCCTACAGGACCAGCCAGAACGCTGCCCCGGGACTATTTTTAGGGCCACGCTGTCAGTGGCAGCGCTGTCACACCAGCCCGGGCCAGCACAGCCCTCCCGCGGCGAGGCTGCGAGCGCCGCGGCTCCGCTTTCACATCCGATCACCCTCAGCGCATCCCAGCCACCTTCCCGGCTGCACCCAGCAGCCCCACAGGCGCCCAGCTCAGCATTTTCCTCCCCGCTACCCCCCGGGGGACAATGCCACCAGCTGTCCCCCCCCCCCGGGGCTGGACGCGAGGGACCCGTCCGGTCCCATTTGTTGGATGCCCCGTGCCACGTTTGCGCCCTGAAAGGGGGGCTCAGAGAAAACCCCCTCACCCTCAATTTTTTGCTCTGTGGTGCAAAAAAAAAACAGCAGCGGGCATCCCAAAGCAAGCCCCGTTGCAGGGGTGTCGGGGGCGAGATCCTAAATCTGGGAAGGGGACAGGTTCCCCCCGAGGCGCAGCGAATTCGGAGCAGGGCCCTGGCCGTTCCCACACAGCCCCCGACATGAAAGTGGAGCCTGATCCAATTCTCCCAGTGGCTTAGCATGCCCAGTTTATCATAATAGAAATATATATATATATATGTATTTTTTGAAAATAAAACCACTCAGGGGTTTTGAAGCCTGGATTGTTTGGAGAGGGGCGGCTGCTGGTGGCACAAAGGCGCTCTCGCCTCCCAGCCTCGGTCCGGAGGCTTCAGCGAGCCTTCCTGACCTCCCCGGGTACTGGCAGCAGGGAACCTTGCTCCTGCCCCCAGCACAGACCCAGAGTGGAGAGGTGCAGCCTCAGGTGGCCCCAAAATGTCCCAAATCCCTGGCACTTTGGGGACACCACACTGGGAATTTGGCCAAGGCGGGGACCTGAAAGCCAAAGCCCATCCTGCATCCGATGCCAGGCTGCGACTGCTTGGGATGGGGAAAAAAATTATAATAAAAACCTCTTCCTACCTATGTTTCTACCCCTACACGTGCACAACTTCTTCGTGATTGCCCCTTTCAACATCCCATAGCACGAGTGCAAGGGAGAGGCCGGAGACCAGAACGCCTCCGGCCACCGGGGCCTCCCTTTGTTCCCACCTTCGAGTCGCCAATGAGGCCAGCAGAAAATTCCTTCAGTCGGGGAAAGCCTGCTGTCCTCCAACACAGAAATTCCATTTTTTGGGGGGGAGATTTAACAGTTTTAGGCTGAGAATTTGCCGTTACCTGTCCCATGTATTTATTTTAGCCCTCCCAAAGGGGGGGTCGGTGCCAGCGGGAAGCGCTGACCCGTTCTCGCGCCCGGTGCCGGCGGATCACCGTGACCCCCGTGGCACCGACTGGGGCTGAGGGTTCAGAGGGGTCCCTGCAGCAAACGGGCTGGGGAGGAGGAAGAGGAGGCAGAGGAAGGCCAGGACAGGGACGCTCGGCCCAAACCATCCTTCCCCCTCCTCCTGAGGCTGCCTGAAATCGCCCGATCCCCACAGCCTCACACCCCTCACACTGGGGACAGGAGAGCGGCTCTCCTCGGCTATCTCAAGGTGAGGACGATGCATTGAGCGCAATTCTGAATTTCCAGCAGAAATATTTGTACAGCTGGGTTCTTCTCAACAGCTCGCCCATCAAAAAATTAGGATGGCATTTGCTTCTTTTCCCCCCTTATTTTTTTTTGGGCTCCAACCACGCTGCTTCAAGCAGGAAAAAGGACGTGGAGAGCGCATCTCGCAACACAGGGGCGCAGAACCAACACGAACACCTCCGCTAAACGTCCCCAGCAGTTACGCAGACACGAGGGAGAGGAGAGCAGACAGTGCTGAGTGGTAACCAGTCACATCAGAGTGTCCAAGCAAGCTTAAACGGCCACACGTAAGCTGCAATTTAGATCAACGTCACGCCAACACGCGGGGCTTTCCTAGCGCTGCTGCGCCCCGGGAGCAAAGTGGGGAGAAAAGGAAAAAATATAAATAAAAAATGCCCCAAACGGCTGCTTGCAGCCTGCCCCAGTTCCCAAAGGCCTCCTGGATTTCCAGTCCTGGGCTGGAAGCACTCATCTGCCACGATTCAGCCAAAAGGTAAAAAAAAATCTCTGCTGAGATGGAGAGCAGCGTGGTTACAGGGCTGGGAGACATTCCTGCCCCTCTCTCAGGGTCTCTGCCCCTTTCTTGGGGTCTCTGGCCCTCTAAAGAGCCAGGGGTGGAAGGAAAAGGACCCCGTTTTTAGGGGCTCTGCACCCCAGCAGGGATAGGGACGTTTGCTAGGTGCTCTCCAACAGGGGTGCAGGGCCCTGGGTGCCCCCTGCCACCAAACAGCACCAGCACCTCCTGCCCTGTGCGCCCCCAGATCCATCCTGCTCCAGGACGGCACCCAGGCTGCGGGGTGCCCAATTCCCTACCCAGCTCTGCCCTCGGCCCGGGCCACGAGCCCCCATTTCTGCCCATGCCTTTTGTTATCCCCAAGGAAGTGACACCGCCAGGCTGCAGCCTCCAGCGTGCCCCCTGCGCACAATTGGCCACGGCAGAAACCCAAAAGGCGAGTGCAAGGCACCGCTTCCAGCCCCGGATTGGCCAAAAAACACCTTCCCCCCCCCCAGGATGAAGGCACCGGCCAAGGGTGGGTGGCACGTGGCAGCTCGCCGCCGCTTGCCCAGCCATAAAAGCGCCTCGTCCCTGCGCCAGGAGCTGCCCAGCGGCACCACATGAGGATTTGGGGGTGAGAGACACGGCCGCACTCGGTGCCGGCATCTGAGCCTCGCAGGGAGCGGTGGCCACAAGACTCGGAGGGACTGAGGCACGGTGACATCCCACTGCCACCATGGACTGCCACCAGGGCTAGGGATCTGTCCCCTGAAAGATGCTCAAGTCTAATGCATGGTGCCCGAGACCCCACCAGACCCCCGGAGAATTCCCCCATCCCATGTTCCACGGCCAAGGGAAATAAGCCCATTTATTAATTTAAGAGTCACCCCAGGAGCAGGATAAGTCCTTCACGCTGCACCCAGAACTCCGGCCTCTCCCTGCCCCAGGGACAGTTCCTTTTGCTTTTTTTTTTTTTTAATAAATAAAAGATCCTGCACAAGAGCGGGTCCAGCACAGGTCAGAGGCCAGCTCTTTTTCTCCATCCCCCACAAGGATTTTTTGTGAGGTTGCAATGCCATAAATACTCCTTCCCCACCTCACTTCAGGTGCTGCCACCCATATGGATTTTTATTATGATTTTTTTCCCTTGGAATCACCATTCCAAGGTTGTATTTAACAAATGACCGAATCCACCACAAGACCTTTGTGTTCTAAGCACCATCGCGACACCTCTCCGAGCAGGCTGCCGTATTTCACGGCAGCCTCTAAGCCAACCAGCTTGACCATTAAAAACAGGTGAGAAGCACCCGGCCCACATCTTTGACCTAAAATTCCCTTCTAGAAGAGAACATCTTCAAAAAAATAATAATAAATCTGATTCCGTAAGGAAAAGGATGACAGAAAATCCAGTGCAGGGGGTGACGGCCAGCGTGAATTCGCAGCCGGAGAGGATAAATTAAATAAAATCAGGTTCCCTGATTAGCCTAATCTGGTTTCACACCCAAGTTATAAATATATATTTTGTAAATCCCTGATCCTGGAACCTTAAGTCCATTGAGGGAAACGCTCATAGACAAAGGGTTAAAAGGAGAAAGCCAGCGCTTGGATCGAGAGGTACCGGGAAAGAAAAACAAAGAAAACTGCAAGATCCCATTTTCCAAATCACCACCTCGGTCTTTCTAGCCCTGATACCAAGTTGTATCTGCCAGGGAACGAAATTACACATTTAACAGAGAGAAAATAGAGGGGGGGGAGGGAAAAAAAAAGGGGGGGGGGATGAATCCAGCGTTCGTGTTTGCAAAACAACCACGAATAAAGCGTGCTCCGGCGCTGCGTTATTGCCCAGATAATCCACGGCTGTAACCTGCAGCGATTTACGGGCTCTGGGCTGCCGTGGGGCTGGTCACTCGAGGAAAGTTCATCCTCGGGGTGCAGCCCGGGTCCTGCACTTCGCCCATTGCTGACCCGGGGAAGTTTTACTTCGTTAATTCAACCACGGGCAGCGGCCGAGGGGAGAGCGGCCGCAGCCTCGGCTGACTCAAGGCAGGAGGGTTTTTTTTCCCCCCCCTCCTCGCATGCACGGCACCACTGAACTCTTCCTTAAAACCATAGGGAGGAAATTAGGTGCTTAAAAATTAAAAAAAAATAAAAATAAAAAATCCTACCTCGGGTTTTAATTCCAGTCCCAAAAAGTTGTCTTTTTTTTTCCCCCGTGCTTTTTTTTTTCGCCTCTCATTTCCTTTCTCTTCTTTCTTTTCCATTCCTTTTCTTTTTTTTTTTTTTTTTTTTATTTTTCCTCTCCTTTTCCTCCTCTTCCTTTTGATGAATTTCCTTTCTTCTCCACATCCTCCTCAGGCGTGTACTGGGGTTATTTTTACTTTCGGTTATCTAGCTTTATGAAGAATTGACACCACTCATACAGCTAGATAACCAAAGATAACAACCAACCCCTGAAGTCTACAGCATCAGCAGGAAAAAAAAAAAGCCAGCCTCCTCTTCTCCAGGGGCTTGGGAGGAAGGAACGAGGGAGGAAACGAATAAAAAGAGAGGCAAATATTAGCAGTGCGATCTGGAACAGCACAGACACGTCAGGGTCCTCGACCCGGCGCCGAGCTCCCCCTCAGCACCGGTGGGACGAGCAGGATCAGGCCCTCGAAAACGCGATTTTGGGGCAGAATTCGGGGAATCAGCACCCAGGAGCTGCCCGTTGCCCGTCGCCAGCTTAAAGCTGGTCCATTTGCAAGCCAAATGGTGCTCTGCAGGTGCTGAAAATCGAGCCCACGGGGTTTTTACTAACCCCGAGCCCCCTCGAATTGAGCGAAGCGACCAGAATTTGCGCCCCCAACTTCACATGGGGGACCAGAAGGACATTTTCTCCCCCCCCCCCCCCCCCCCCCCCCCCGGAACGCCTTGAACCCTCGCAGAACAAGACGGCTGCCAAAAAAATATTAAATAAATAAAAATTCAAAATAGCAGGTTAAAAAATAAATGCTAACTTGCGATGCCTCGGGTTCGGCCAAGGTGTGTGTGTGGGGGGGACGGGAGGGATGGAGAGGGGCGGAAAAGGCGGAGGAAATGATGGAAGGCTGGGAAGGGAGGACGGGGGGGAGGCAGCGAGCCCTGCTCGCACGGCTCCGCGCCGCTCCCCGCAGCCCCCCGAGCCTTCATCCCTCTTCCTCCTCCCCCTTCGGGGGGTTCACTGATCCCCGGGGAGGGGGTTTATGGCGAGGGGGGGGAACACCCGCAGGCGGTTCCTTCCCGGCCGAGCTCCGCGTCTCCACCCTGCCTCCCCCGGGCAGCCTCCGGGGAGGCACGGCAGCCTCCACCTTCCTCGGGAAACCCGGAGGGCGTCCTCCGTGCTGCCTCCACCTGCGGACGGCTCTCCCCTCCAACCATCCATCCATCCCCCCATCGTCCCCTCCATCTCCTCTCCATCCCTCAACGCATCCATCCTCCCCTCCATCCCTCTCTCCTTCCCTCCATCCCTCCCTCCACCCTTCCGTCCTCCCCTCCACCTCTCCTTCCCTTCCTCCCTCTCTCCATCCTCCTCTCCATCCTTTCCCCCCCCCCCCCGCCCCCCCCCAAAACGTCCCCGCCCGGCCCCGGTTATTTCACCTGCAGCCCTCCTTGCTCCGCGGGAGGCCAATTCGCACGGCTCGGCACGGCCACGTCCTGCGGGCTCGGCACGGCTCGGCACGGCCGGGGCCGCATCCCAGGGCCACGGCAGCATCCTCCGGCCACGGCCACGGCTCGACCCGGCTCGGCTCGGCTCGGCACGGCTTGGCCCGGCCCGGCACGGCTCGGCACGGCTTGGCACGGCTTGGCCCGGCTCGTAACGGCTCTGGCACGGCCCAACACGGCTCGGCACAGCTTGGCCTGGCTCGTAACGGCTCAGAACGGCTCGGCCCGGCTCTGGCACGGCTCGGCCCGGTTCCGGCGGCCGCCCGCAGGCTGTGCGCCGGGGGG